>WOXC01004870.1:0-52500 GCA_011680675.1 Gymnobelideus leadbeateri
TGGACATTAGAGCTATAAGCTTTGACAGAGAAGGGGTAGAACACCAAAAAGTAATGTTGAACTCAAATGGTGTTATGCTATGTTAACCAACAGCATGGAGTGGATCCCTGCTGGCAGCCCCCAGAGGCGAGCCCAAGGGGCTCATGCAGTAGCCCCAAGATCCTGAGCGATGTGAATGACCTTATTCATTCATTGCTACCTGGGTTGTGTTTTATATTTGGATCTGACCCATGAGTTGCCCAGCTTTTACTTTAAATGAATGGAAACCATATACAAAGAAGCTCACTCACCTCCCGCATATTTATTTTTGGTTGGATTCGGTTTGTTTGGGGTTGGATGATAGAAGAGAAACATAGACTAGTCATCAGTCCCAACTGCAATCTTGTTGGGCTGCAGCTCTGCCCAGGTTCCCTTTGGATTGAGGAGAGGGCAATGGGGATGACTCCACTCTCCGATGTGCCTGTGGGTGAAAGCTGGGCAGAGTCTGATTTAGTGCCTCTGTTGTGTTTGGTTTCATCTTTGGTGAAGATGAAGAGAAAAAGCTGGCTAAGGTGATATACTTTTACCCACACGTGGAAAAAAAGAGTCATTGGCTTAAAGCCAAAGGAACCTTGGTGATCATCTAGTGTGTAACAACCCCCCCCCCCCACACACACACACTCCATTTTTACATAGGAGGAAAACGAGGTAGGCCTATGGAAGTTCATCTAAAGTCATACTAGGAAGTAGCAGATAGAATCTGAACCCAGGTCTTCTGGTTCCGGAGCTAGAATTCTTTCCATCATACCATTTAGTATCTTCCTTTTTGAATGACCAGTTGAGGTTCTGTTCTGATCACAGGATTGAAGATTAGTAGATTTGAAAATGGAAGGACGCTCCATGTACTGTTCACACGTTTTCCAGGGAACAAGCTTATCCTTTCTGCAGTGAGTGGAAGGACCCACCCAAAGTGCTGGCAGCTTCCCCACATTCTCACTCCTTTATGGGTCAGAATCCTTTTCAAACTGTAGTTCATTCACCCCCACTTCTGTGTTTTAGTTTTCCAGCTTGTCAGATGACAAATTCAATTCATAACAGAGGAATATTAATCAAATATCAATGTAAAAGTAATCATATAGCATCCTCACACGTGCACATGTGCACACATGTACACACACACACATTCAACTTGGGTTCACTTTGACACAAACCCAAGTTAATTTAGTGGAAAGAATCAACTTTCATAGAAATTACACGCAAGGTACACATACATGGAGAATTCACATGCCATGACATCTATGTGAGGTGATGCACACACCAAGAACATACATGATTAGGACCAATCTGCAAAGATCAACTAATGATTGATACCACCTAGGTGCCATTCTTTTCTTTTAAAAAAATTTCTTTTTGCTTTTTTATTTTTTGGGGGGGGGGAGGGCAGGGCAATTGGGGTTAAGTGATTTGCCCAAGGTCACAAGGCTAGTAAATGTTAAGTGTCTGAGGCTGGGTTTGAACTCAGGTCCTCTTGATTCCAAGTCCAGTGCTCTATTCACTGTGCCACCTAGCTGCCCAGTGCTATTATTTTCTACTGCAGATATTGTGCTAATAATAGCACCTATCTCCCAAGGTTGTTGTAAGATAATATTTATAAAGTGCTTTACAAACCTTAATGTGCTATGTTAATAACACTAGCTGTTGCAGAGCTCTCTGCCAGACTCTTTCCTCACGAAGCTTTGGTGTTCGTTTGCTGCTCTCCACCTGGCATTGTTCGACACTGCTCTCTGCCAGGCTTTGCTTTCCACTCTAGTTAGTTGATAACTTAACTAGACCAATTTTAGAAGAGGAAATCAGGTTTTGAATGAACTGCCCTGTAAAGAAAAAAAAGTAACCAGACTACACAAATACACAATTGAATTTTTCCAGAACTTCAAAACAAATCATTCCTACTACACAATTTCTAAACATAATAAAAGATGTTTTTCTAACCATTTATCCTTAGAAGACACATGTGGTGTTCACTCCAAAACTTGGTAAAGACAATCCTGAAAAAGAGAATTATCACTCAATCTTATTATTTAAAACAGAATCAAAATAACAAATTGTAACAAAATAAAATATGGAAATATGTCCAAAAGTTAATTTTCTACAAAAAAGTTAAATTTGAAGATGGTTCAATATTAGGAAAATATGAATGTAATCACATGTGGCTCTTAGCAAAAGAGCTAGTGGAAACAATGCCTCAAGCAAGGTAGTAATAAATTCAATACATTCAACAAATATTTCAACAACAAAAAAATCAAACAAACATTTAAGAGTCTGCTATATACGAAGTATTTTCCTAGGCTCTGGGGATAAAATTAATTTTTAAAATTTCATTAAATATTTTCCAATTTCATGTAAAAATTTTAACAATCATTTAAAAAATTTTTTTGAGTTCCAAATTCTCTCCCTCCCTCCCACTCCTTTCCCCTCCTTGGGAAGACAATTTGATATCAATTATACATGTGAACTCATGCAAAACACATTTCCATATTAGCTATGTTGCAAAACACAGGCAGAAAAAAAAACAAGAAAAATTAAGTTTAAAAAAATGTATGCTTCAATCTGCATTCAGAGTTTTATCAGTTCTCTCTCTAGAGATGGAAAGCATTTTTCATCACCGGTCCTTTGGAATTATCTTGGGACATTGTTTTGATCATGGTTGCTAAGTCTTTCACAGTTTATCATCCTCACAATATTGCTGTTACTGTGTACAGTGGTTCTGCTCACTTCACTTTGCATCAGTTCATATGTCTTCCCATTTTTTTCTGAAACAATCTTACTTGACATTTCTTATAGCACGAGAGTATTCAGTCACAATTATATATCACAACTTGTTCAGCCCTTCTGGAGATAAGCTTTTAAAAAAGGAAACAGAATCTGCCTTCAAGGACATTACAAATTTACTGGGGAGATGAGATATATATACAACTAGATAAATACAAAGTCTATTCAAGGTAAAGAACTAGGGAGTTGACTTGTGGTGAATGCTCATTGAGAAACTTCCTCTATTGATACAAGTCAGCATCTTTGGGTGTAATTTAGAGTCCTCAACAGTTGCCTAGAACACTGAGAGGGTAGGAACTTACTCAGGGTCCCACAACCAGTTTGTGTGTGAAGCCAGACCTGAATGTGGTTCTTCCTGGCTCTGAGGCTAGCATTCTATCCACCACCCCATATTGCCTCTTCTATAACAAATATAATACAAAGGAATTTCAAGAGGAAGGAAGTGACAGTAAGATGGGGTGAGGAGAGAAATCAGTGAAAGGTGTTGTATAGGAATTCCAGAAGCTAGGGATCCTTCAAGGAGGAGGTGAGGAAGAAGAGCATTTCAGATGTGGAGAACCATTGGTACAAAGCCAAGCAGGCAGGAGATGAAATACCATTTAGAGAGATATAAAATGAACCTTATCCACTTTTTATATATACTACTAATTACTAAGAAAGTGATTGAAAAAGAAAAGCCATTTACAAAATAAAAAGTTTTCTTGTCAATAAAATTTTAGATATTAACTTACTGAGACACAAATGAGACCTTTGTAACAAAGGCAACTTCAAAAATGTTTTGACAGAAGATCAGCTGGAACAACATCCTTTGACATAGCTTCAATGACCCATTAGAGTCAAAATGTCAATATGTCCCCAATTAATTAATATATCTAGAACAATACCAATCAAACTGTCAATAAATCACTATATGAAACTGGATAAAATGTACTTTATGTGGAAAAGCAAATGGAGAAGACTATTAAGGGAAACTATGGAAAAACAAGTAGGTGAAGGTGGCCTTGTCCTATCAGACTTCAAAACTGATTATAAAGCAATTATTATCCAGACTATCATATCCTGGGCCAAAAAGAAAAAAGAAAAAAATAAGCCAATGAAGCAACATGGATTTCAGAAGTAAATGCATAAGTAAAAAGAAATAAAGCATAAATAAGATTGTATTTTTAGAAACTTTGCATATTAAACAGTAGGGAAAGAAATTGTTAGAAATTATTTTATTATCCAAAAAAGATAAGTCATATTTTAATTTAGTTCAAAGAACTATATAATGATGCTGATGCTGGTGACAATGATGATGATGATGGCGGTGGTAGTTGTGACCATGACCATGGTGGTAGTAGAGGTGGTGGTGTTGATCATGGTGATGACGGCTAGCGTTTCTGTAAATAAATCACTATCACTTTAAGGTTTGCAAAGTGCTTTACGAATTTGACCTGTCTTGCCTGGGTATCCCCTAGTCCTCTCAGCTCACCACACCCTTTTCCTCCAGAGGCCTCTTTCCACTGGGCCCAGTTAACTGCATTTCTCATTCATTCAGTTGACCACAAGCTCTTTTGTAAGGGCCCTTTAAGACTTTACCCGAACTCTGAGAACTCATGGAGAACTCAGGATGGCAGTGCTACTCAGGTTGGGTCTTAGAGGCACCTGTGTGTGTGTTTCTGCTCCCCCCCCCCCCTTGAACCAACACAGATTCAAGGATTATGGGGTATTGAGCATGCGCTGCTAACAGGGGAGCACTCCCCTCCTGTGAGGAGCCTGTTGCTGAGGCACGTGGGAACAGAGTTGGGGAAAAGGACATAAAAGGAGGGAGGTGAGTTGAAAGAGGAGGAGAGAGAGAAGAGGGGGTTGTGAATGAGAAAGAGATTAACGGGCAAGATACATTCCACCTTGGTGTTGGACTCCTTTGTCTATTCAGGAGGAGCAGGCTCTCCCAAGGGGTTGTAGGGGTGACCAGAGGTCATAGTGGGGCGACCAGAGTCATAGAGGTCACTGGAGAGGTAAGTTTGGCGTCAGCCCGGTACAGAGGGTCCATACACTCTTTGAGAACAGATCCTGTTCTGATTTTGTCTTCCTCACCCCAGCACCTGCACAGTGCCTGGAACTTAGTATCTACTTAAAAGCTTGTTGAATAGAATTAAATTTAGTTGATCCTGTAGGGGACAGGAATCATGCAAAGGAACCAGTGAAACTAGAGACAGAAGACCAGTTAGAAGGCTACTGTAATAACCCAGGGAGGTATGAAAAGGACACTGAACTAGGCAGGTAGTAACTGGAATAGAGAAGACTAGACACATAAGAGATATGTCAAAAGAGGAAATGAGGACTTAATGACAGATTGGACCTGAGGGATTAACTGGAGACATCATTATTGCTTACATTACCTGCGACCTTCCTTTTCTAAAAGGAAGCACCTCCTTTGTCACCAGCAGGCACCCCTTCTATACTGCAATTGCCTTCTTTCCTAACCAAGAGTCTCAGTGATAATTACAATGTTCATGAATAAAAGCTAAAAGGCCACAATGACTGGTTCAAATATAATGGTCAATTAAAATCTAAATTAAATTAAACAATTAAAATTAAAATACTCCATCTCTCTTTTTCTGAGGGAGCAGGGGAGGAGAAATCTATGATGTCATTAGGAGAAACTCCCTCCACCAATGTGATCAACAAGTCATTTATAGAAAAGAATTTCCTTGGGAACTTATCCACTGTCACATAGTAATGTAACAGAGACAGAACCTGAACCCAGATCTTTCTGACTTCAAGGCTGGTACTTTCCCCTTTCTGTTAATAACCAGGAAACCACAAGCATATAAGGTGACATCCACCATCATCTACAATTACTCCATCAAGTGGTTTTGCCAAGCTGTTTTCAGGAAATGTTCCTTTTGGAGTACTTGGTTTGTTTGTTTTTGAGGGGCCATAGGGAGCTTGCTGGGACATAGCAGCTGTGTCCAAGCAAAATGTATCAATAGGAAAAACAAAAGGTCTCATGACCATTGATGATCAGATGTAAGCATCTGCTGAAGAAGCACCTGGAACTGCCTGACTCTCCTACCAGGAGAGGGACCAAGGGTCATTTGATCAATTATTTTTTGGCCTCCACTAAGTGGTAGGCATCATGCTAGGCACTAGAGATTCTGATTCAATGAGTGAAACAATCCCTACAGACAAGAAGCTTACATTCCAGTGGAAGAGACAAAATGGATCCCCCAGGGTATCAGACATGGTTGATCCTGCCGACAGTGTAAGGATAAATGGGATGTTCCCATTACTGAAATCAATTCAGGCTTGGTTTCCAAGCCCTGGCCCACTCCTCTCTCTCCTTTCGTTACAGTGGGGTCCAAAAAGGTCCAAGAGTCAAGTCTCAGAAAAGGTCATTTTATAAAGGCCACACATGGGGAGCTACATGGACTTTTAGAATCCAATTCATCGTTCTCAAAAACGGAAACTAATGTGATTTATTGCAGAATAATTCTTCATTAAAAAGCGGGATTCTGTAGAGTAATTTCATCTTTCAGTACTCAACTGGAAAAATGATGGTATCTTTCTGCTATCCCTGATATAGCTTACTTTCGGCCAAGTCTATTTGGCTCTGAGAACAGCCAAGATTTCTCCTCTGGTTTGGCTCAGAGAGCAGGAGAAGGGCCCTTAAAACCTCATTTGTTTAAATTTATCTTTCCTGAACATATGAAGGAAGAGTCTGCCAGAGACTGGGGCTAAGAGAGGGGGAGGGAAGGTGAGAGATCCTTGTATTCCAATTCTCAATAGAATGGAAGGTCTTTGAGGGCAGGAGATATTGTCACTTTTGTCTTTTTATCTATGGTGTGCAAATACTTATTGAATTGGAGTAAACAGAACTGAACTGAATTCCCAGGTCTTCTCCCAAGCTTTTCATTTGTATTCAGATGACCATATGACTTGGAGGCCCTGGGACACTTGGGAGGACTTTTTACCACTTTGGTTAATTGACCCACCTAGGAAATCTGGAAACCTCTCCCTATGCAAATACACAGTTCAAGAAGTTCAAACAAGAAAGGTCTTACAGTAACTTACAAGTTACTTACTAACTCAAACCAAATGGAAGCCAGTCCTGTGCTCATGGAAAGGAACAGGGTTTGGCGGGTAGCCCTTCCCCAAGAGACTCGAGGTGACTCCCTGCTTGCTTCTCATGTGCTGCCTTGGCTAGCACAAGACCCTGCTAGAGTTTTCTGAACTTCGGTGGGTACTTGGTGTTGCTCCTTCTCAGCACTCTGTCCTCCTTCCTTCTCTAACCTTCCATGGCTCCCCCTAGGTGGGATCTGCTATGTCTCCTGGCTACAGGTCATCTGCTCAGTGCAGTGTCATTCAATTTAGTTCAGAACATTCAAGAAGTATTTATTAGGTGTTACTCTGTTCCAGGTAAGAAGCCAGGCACTTCAGAAACAAAGACAAAGGTGAACAAACCTCTCCAAGGTTCCACTCTCCAATGTGATCTCACTGGAAATTTGGACTCTGTTGCCCACAACTGCATCAATGAGCCTTTCACCTTATCTAGCCAGAAGTCAAGCATCACATCCAGGCCACTATCCTTGGCTTTCCCTGACTCTCCCTTTCTATTCCTCCTTAAGTACTTTCGTCTTCCTTTAGAATATAAGCTCCTTGAGGACAGGTATGTTTTGTTTTGTTATATCGGTTTTCCCCAGCCCTTAGCCCAGTGCCCAGCGTATTTCAAGCCCTTAATAAATGTTATCTATCTTTTTATCCATTCCGGGTAAGGGAGATTAAAGCTACCAAAACGAGGAGAGCATCTCCTCCCCTCAAGCCCTGTCCTTGGTGAAGGACACAGATTTAGATTGCAGAAGGGACCCCAGAGGGTATGGAGCCCAACACCTTCATCTTACAGATAAAGAACCCAGGATCCTAAAGGAGTAAGTGCCCAGGATTCCATAGATAGAAAGTGACAGAGGTGGGGTTTCCACTCCCCATTGTTGCCTCAAAGAAATAAAAAGGGGTGGAAGCCCTCACTGGGAGGAGCTGCTGCTGCAGACACACCTTACTTCAGAGGTCACATTTCCTGCTTCTTCAATTCATCCCTCACCAGAGCAGAAAGATGCTGAAAATCAGAATATTCTCCCCCATGCCAATGGTTTCAGTTTTTGCTTTTCAAGCAAGGAATTTGTTTTTAAGCTCTACATTTGTGCCCCCCAAACACTCCAACGTTCCAATCACTTGCCTAGTAATGAATGCCAGGGCAGAAGCAAGATTACAAGCCCTGGATTGATTTTGATGCTAAATCTCCTGGCAGGCATGAAATGTAATTAGCATCAAGGTTGAAAGCTGGGGCAGATGAAAAGGAGAAGCTGTTCTTTCTCCAGTTCTCCTGCAGCAGGGCTGGGGTGGGGATGGGGGTGGGGGTGGGGGGGTCGAGGCAGGAGCATCAGGACTAAAGCATCCTTATCACATCAGCCCTTTCAATCCCCAAGCAACAACTCATGGCTCAGTCCTCTGGCCTTGATGGACACCAACAGCCGATAAAAGCCCCCGATAAATTCTGTTCTCCCGTACTCAGCAGAGGGTCGTTGTGCCCTCTGGCCACTGTCCCTTGGAAACTAGAAGCCATTGGCACATTTAGATGACAGGGCAGGCTGAGAAGTACTCTCAAGCAACAGAGAGGCTAGTGAGAGCCCTGGGTGCCCCTAGAGAGGCAGGGACAAGAGCCACCCCCAGTGTGTTCAGACCCCAGACCAGGCATGTGGCATTCCACCCCCACTCCCAGGGCCCCCCACATTTTTACACAGATGACATCAAGTTAAAACAAACTTGGGCTGACCTGGACAAGGAGAGAAGGTACAAAACTAACTTCTTTCCACATGAAGCCTGTGGGACTGTGAAGGAAGGGCCACAGAGGAAGTGAATGAGACTTAGCTCCTCTCACTAACTAAAGACTGTGACAGTGTAGGATCAACAGGACATGTGGGCACAGCCCCTATAGGGCATGACTGGGCCATGATCTTTTAACCAGGACATTCACAAGCCACATGGGCACGAGAAAGGGTGGGTTGGCTTTCTACCTAGCACCAGCTCAATTTACAGGATTAGAGGGTCCGAGATTTAAAGCCAGACAGGACCTCAGAAGTCCTCTACTCTGATGCCCTCAATATACAGATGAGGGAACCGAGGCCCAGAGAGGTTAAAAGTTTGCTGTCCGAATTCACACAGGTAATGTCACCAGAACCTGGGGCCTGGTGATGAGTTCAAGGAGCCTAGGCAGCTTTTCTGGACTATTTAGGCCTAACAGCCTACCCTTCCCCTCCACTTGAGGGTTAATTAAGGCAGAGACAACCAGCAATGGCCATTGGCTATCTACTACCTACCTTACCCTTCTCTAGTGTGGATAAACTGCTAAACTCTATTTGTCCGGGAAGAAAACTCATTTACAGTTAGGTCAGACTTCAAAGTTTGTTTGTTCTAATTATCTGGAGAGTTAGGCAGTTTGGTGAAGTGAATAGAGGGTCAGCCTAGGATTTTGAAAGACCTGGGTTTGAGTTCTGCCTTTGACACATAGTTACATTATAGCTGTGGCAAGTGCCCCCAGGCAGCTCTCTGACTGTAAGCTACTGATGAATGGTTGAGCTACATTGGTGGAGGGGGTTTCCACACTGGGAATTCCCTTCACATTGATGACACAGGTCCAAACCCCTCCCTCCATACAAAATGAGAATTGCAGTTGAATAAACCAGTTCTAATAGAAACATCCCAAACAGAAAGGCAGTGTGGTGTAGTGACTAGGGTACTTGGCCTGGAGTTAGGAAGACCAGGGAGCAGGAAGCAGGGCAATTGAGAGAAGGCTGGATTTGGAGTTTGAGGGCCTGGGTTCAAGTCATTCAGGCTCTAACACTCCCTGGAAGAAATAACTCAACCTCTCTGAGAGTTAGCTATTAATTTACGGGCCTGTTGCTATTCAACAACTTAAATCATTGAAATCACAGCTCTATATCAGAAATAGACTCCTAAAATTGATAAAAATGGAAAATTAGACACAATCTCTCTATAAGCAAAAACACTTTCACATTCTCTACCTTTACGACCTTGACAAGTCATTATACCTCTCTGGCCTCAGTTTTCTTATCTGCAAAGCAAAGAGGTTAAATTAGAGGGCCTGTGAGTCTATGACCCTAAGAATACCAGACTCACAGTCATCTAGGTCTGAGTTCAAATGTGTGTTGTTGGGTGAACTCTCAGCCTCAGTTTCCTCACCTGTGAAATGGGAATAACAATGGTACGTGCCTCATAGGGTTTCTTTGAAAATCAGTGAGATGCCATATGGAGTTTATGTGTTTGTGAGCCATCATAATCATTATGGATCCAAGGGCCCCCCTCTCCCTTATTGATATCCCTCACTCTGTGAAGATCAATAGATAAGCCTTTCTCAGGTAGAGGATGTTTATGCATGCTTACACCCAGATCAACCATTCAGATTGATTTTGGCCCAGGAAGTCTGGGAACTGGCAGGTCAGATATCTCACCAATTCACTCCAGCCAAATGGGCAGGGAAGTCCACTGGGTTTTGGATTCAAACACAGCCCTGGTTTCCTATCCATCTACCTTGCCAGGTATCCAGTATATACAAGAACAGTATTTTCATTTAATTGAAAGCATAGTTTTGCCTAGGGGGTAAAGGCATGACAAAGGAAGAGGAAGAACAGAGAGACAGAGAGAGAGACAGAGAGAGAGAGAGAGAGAGAGAGAGACAGAGAGAGAGACAGAGAGAGACAGAGAGAGAGACAGAGAGAGAGACAGAGAGACAGAGACAGAGACAGACAGAGACAGAGACAGAGAGACAGAGACAGAGACAGAGAGACAGAGACAGAGAGAGAATAGACCAATAATACCAAATCCAACCACAGACACTTAACACTTACTTGCCGTGTGACTTTGGGCAAGTCACTTGACCCAAATTGCCCTGCCTTACGCCCTCCAAAAAGCAAGCAAACAAACAAAAACCCCCAAATAAACAAAATACTCATGACCATGAATTGATAAGCTGGAGCAGGATCCACCAGAATGGTGAAGGGCATTGAGTCCATGATATATGAGGGTCAATTGAAGGAGCTGGGAGTGTTTGGACTTAGGAAGGATGCAATAGTCATGTTCAGGTATTTCAAAGGCTGCCATGAAGAGAAGGAACTCAACATGTTCTGCTTTTCCCTGGAGGGAAGATCCAGGAGAATTAGACAGAAATCATAAAAAAGCCAATTTAGACTTGATGTCAGAGAAAAGCTTCCCAACATTCCTGATGTCCCAGAGTAGACTGGGCTGTGGGGGGCTCCCCGCTTTGGAGGTCTTTGGGAAACAGCTGGACAGTCACCTGTTGGGTATGTTAAAGATTCCTTTGGTGTGGAGGAATGGCTATTGAGATCCCTTCCCAAACTCTGTTACTCTGTGGAATAAAATTCTAGCCAAACCACTGTGGTATCACATACACCAAAATTTCAATGGGAGCATGTGGGATATATCCCAGAGGTCCAAGTATGGCTCAACATTAGTAAAACATAATAATTAATTATATTTAAAACAAAAAAAACCACCCTCAAATTATATGATTACATCAAGACAGAAAAAAAGCCTTCACCAAAATGAAATGTACATTTGTGCTGATGTTATCTCCAGCTCTGGGAGGGGGCTTGAGGAGAGGACTCCTTGCAGGGAGCCTGGCTCTATACTCGGTAGCACCCAGATTCAATTCTGGTGAGCCTGATCCAAAAGAAAAGGAATCTGACTCCTTTCCTTCAAATTCTCTGACTCATTATGGCGCGAGATGCAGAATCCTGAGGAAAATCCTTTAAACTATGCTTAAGCACGGCTAATTTATAGGATCTGTCTAAAAGAGATTAATAGAGTCCTTTCTAAAAAATTACAGGATGTGCAAAGTTGTAGATATCAGGAGGACAGCTCTACATTTCCTCCACCACAAAAGAAATGATAAAAACAGACAAATAACTCAAATCTAAACCCTGACTCTCGCTTCATCTTTATTATACTCTTTCAAAGGGTAAAGACTCTCAGGAGACTTGTGGGACCGCTGAAAAGCTATTTCCCCTCCCCCTCAGACCTTTACTGTCTGCACAGAAACTCTCTGTCCAGGTCTTCTGGGCGGTCAGATGATGGTTTGTGCCTCCAGGTTCTGGGATGCATCTCCCCAGTCTTTGAGAAGCTGCTGAACTATTAAAGTCATCTTCTGCTACCAGCCAGCATCCACAACTCCTGCATTCTCAGGCGATGGGGTAGCAGGTGGATATTAATTCTAGTCTGCTAACCTTCTTGGACATAGGTGAGGGCAAGAGTGAGCTTTTAGCCACAGCCCTTTCTAGCTTCCTGGAAGATGGAAATCGAAGTCTGCATTGGAGAGGAGTGGGCTACCTTCCGGGGATGTCTGTTGAGGCCACTTAACCTGCAGGACCAGTCTGGACAGCCCATACTGACAATAGGAGAGCCCATACATCTCACAAATGGATTCAGAGCCACATGGGGCCGTAACAATCACGTGGGTTGACCCTCTCATTTTTGAGGTGAAGGAAAGATTAGGAGCCCAAGAGGTGGTAACACACCCAAGGCTACAGGAGCTGGTTAGTGGCAGTGCTGGGTGGGCTGACTTCTGGTCTAATTAAGGCTTTTAACATCTCTGCCACATTAACTGTTCCTCTTCCAAATCAATTAGGGCCCTGGAAGAGGTATATCCATGCCTGCAATCCTTCCCAAGTTGACATGATTTAGTAACAATACCTTACACGTATTTGCTCATTGATTTCAATTCAACAAGCATTTATTAAGCCCTTACTCTATACAATTTATTTATGAGCTTATAGACCCCTAGGTCTAGAGAGGAAATGGATTTCAATGGCTGCCAAGTCCAACCTCATCATTTTATAAGCAGAAAAAGGTCAAATGACTTGACTGAGGTCACACAAGAAAGGTCCTCTGAATGTAGAGTCTATGCCCTTTCCTCTGCTAGGCCAATACAAGACTCCTATTCGATATGGTGTGGTAAAAAGAGCTTTGGATTTGGAGTCCTAGGACCTGGGCTCAAATCCCCTTTATCGTCTTGGGCAAATAGCTTTTAATCTCCTTGGACCTCAGTTTACCCATATTTAAGTTGAGGAGGTTGGACTAGTTGACTTCTGAGGTCCTTTCCAACTCCAAATCCATGATTCTACTAATGTTAATGTTTTATTTGGGAAGCAACAGAAAGGAAACAGCCCCAGAGAACTGAGATGCTTCTTCAGCTCATCCAAATTTCAAAAACTTGCGACCATCCCTCATCCCGAGCATCATGGAGATTCAAGGACCCCCTACATTCTTCTTCCCTATTTTAACTGAGGTGCTCATTCAAGAAGCCTAATCTTTAAACTCTTCAGATTGTGGGAGCTCTGGCATTTAAGAGGATGAAAGTAAATTCCCTGCACCAGAGGAGACCTTGTCCCAGGCCTATAAATGATTCATGGGAAGTATTATTACCCCAACATGTCTATGATCAATAGGAACAACTTAATTACGTTTGTAAATGCTGCCTATCTTCTCGGGCCAGTGCGTTCTCCCCCCCTACACCTGCAGGGACCAAAACAGATTAAATGGGCCTATTCAATACAGCCCATGAAATATTGATTAAAGATCTGGTTGAAATAAGTGTATTAATGTAGTCTTAGAGCACTCAAGTGAGCAAGGACACCCCGGGGGGAAGCTCCTCAGCAGAACAAGTGAGACCAAAATGGCCTGCATTGGAGGGGGTGAGAATGTCAGCCGGCTTCCTGGGACTTTGGTGATAAAAGGCTGGGCCCAGGAGGGGGGCAGGGAGGTGGGGGACAGAATATAGAATTCTAAGTCAACGGGAACAAAGGTAGTGATGCTGGCAGCAGACCGCTGCTGGACACCTTTCTGTGCCTCATGCCCCTTGATTCTCACCAGAGCCCTGGAAGGTATGCAGTCTTGGCCCCATTTTGCCAGTGAGAAGACTGAGGTCAAGTGATTTGTCCAAGGTCATATGCAACAGTGGCAAGTCCAGTTGTGCTGACTCCAAATCTGGTGGGTTCTCTACTACCTTCTATTGTTTCTTAAATAAAACAAGATGTTTCCCTAAATTTAATTAAGTCTGGAAACCTTTCCCTTCATTCCTCGTCCAGATCCATTTGTTTTTTCAGCCCTTGGAAGGAAAGACCGAAAATGAGTGAATTGTTAAGGAAAGGTAACAGCCGAGAGGAGAGGACACGCTCTTTCCACATCGTGAAGTTCTATCCTGCATGTGGTTTTCTACCTCTGTCTTTTTCCTTTGGTGAATGCTGTGTGACAGTCTCCTTTGTGTTGGCATTTTTGAATCTTGGACCCAAGGTAGTCTCTGTCCTTTCTGTGAGAAGGCCTTGAGGCCACTCACTTTTCTTCAGCTCCTCAGGACTGTTACTCTCCCTGCCCCAATCGCATGACCCCACTGGCTCAGAGGAACCCTGTTAGAACAGGGGCTGAAGGGCTGAAGGCCTGTGTTGGGCAGGGGGCTTAAGGGAGACAACTAGTTCTGTGGATCCTGTGTGACCTCAGGCAGGTTGCTTCATGTTTCTGGGTTTTAGTCTCAGAAGATTCTCAGAGTCTCTCCCTCAGCCTTCCAAGTACTCTGTTTTTTCTGCTTACATGATTTCAAGACATAAATATGTCTATTCACAAAGACTCCAGAAAAAAGCAGCCTGGAAGAGCAGGGCAGGTAGACTTCCCTTGTAGACCAAAGGAAGAAGTGTTTGGGGGGTGGTCCCTGGCTGATTGTCAGCTCTGGGATGCCACACACACAATTCAGTCATTTGTCAACTTTGAACCTTAGGATCTGCCACAATACACACCATCCATAGTGGCCACCGTGGTGTGGTGAGAAATGTATACTAGGAATCTTTTCTCTTGGGGCAAAAGTAGTCTGGGGTAGGGAACAGGGGACAGACTAACTTGGGGGAGAGTCAGTCCAGCTGTGGGAAGAGGGGGTGACTCCTCTCTCAGAGGATCCCACTCCCCCTGGGATTGAGGAAAGGAATGTAACCCTAATAGAAGGATACTATAGTAAGAGGGCTCTTCAAGTAGGGTTGGGTGAGGCTGATGGTCAGATCATGGGGCAAATACTAGGGGAAGATAACAAAAGTTCTACTTCTCCCCCCCCCCACCCCAAGGGACAAAGCCTATCTCACCATCTCACCATCTCAGATGGTGAGATCTGGAGCAAAGCTTCAATCCCTCTTCCCCCCACCCTCCCCAGTTCTAGGCTCTAGCTGGCATTCAAGAACTGTTTAATTGAATTGGATTGAAGCAAATTGAAATGAATTGATTTGTACCAAATTGATGTGATAGAAAAACTCCAGGTATCCATTTCCTCAGTTGGGAAATGGAGATGATATCAGTCTTATCTACCTCAATCAGTCAATCAACTTTTTCAGTGATTACTTTGAACCAGGCACTGTGCCTCACAGGATTCAATTCAATTCAATTCAACATGCATTTATTAAGTACTTACTGCATACAAGATATCCAGTTGGTACCAGATTATTGAAACAGCTTGGAAAGTGTAAAATGTTATCATTATGTAGACTCTACATTGTAGACCATTTGGGAATGGGAAGTTAAAGGACATCTGATGAGCTGTAACATTTGTTTTACTCAGCCATCCATGAAGACAAAGGAAATGCAGGAAATACAGTTCAGTGGTACCCCAGTGACTCACAGTTATTTAGGTCACCTGTTCTTTTTTGTGTGGTACATCTCGATTTGATAAACTGTTGGTCTTTCCAAGAATCCATCCTTCAGTTATCTTGGCCAGAAGTGAAATCCCATTGGAAAGTGTAAATGGCAGAAGTATTCTAGATTAGAGATTATTTTGTAGAAGGGTGAGATTTCACTTTGGAATGGACCTTTAGAAGGATCTAACCCAACGCCCTCACTTTATAGATGAGGAAATCGAAGGCCAGAAGGCAAAATGGCATCAGGCTATAGAAGTTGATCTGGAAAGGATGGACCATCTAGTCCAGCACCTCCTTGTACAAGTGAGTTGAAGATTACAGAAGGAAGAGGTGGCAAAGTCAGGATTTGAACACAGACTCTTGTCTCCCCAAACACGGCTCTTTCCTTGACAAAGAGAGAGCTTGGTTTAGTGGAATAGCTCCAGATTTGGAGACAGGAGATGAGTTCAAATCATTGCTTGGGCCACCTGCATGACCTTAGCAAAGGCACTTGATGACTTTGGGCCTCAGTTTCCTCCTCTGTAAAAGAAAGAGGTTGAAGTAAACTCTCTTCCAACTCTGAATCTGTGAAGCCAGGCTACCAAGAAACCAAGATTGCCAACAGTTGATTCTAATCTCCCAGGATGCTTAGGATGATTTGATTTTCAATAGCAAATTTTTACAGGACATTTTATCCCCTGCTTTGCAGGAAGAACTTAGCCACAGGAGTTAGGGGACCTAGGTAACATATCCTGCTGCTGAAACCTGAGCAGTATTAACAACATTTAGCCTTTATCAGATACAGACCGGGCATCTGCTGAGCTAAGTAATTATTTTAAACAACAACAACACAATCAGCAGGGCTGGTATGGGGAATGTAAAAAAAAAACCCAAAATGTTGGGCAAAATATTGAAACAAGGCACTATAGGGACAGTCTTAACATTAAAAGCAAAAATTCACTGAATTCTGGCTCACCCTTAATGGTCTATGGATATCTTTAGAAAGCTAAGAGTGAATCTGAAAAATATTTTCTAGCTACACCATCTCAGTTGTACCCACATATTAAAAAGGACTTTAGAGAGACAGCTGGATGTAGTGAAACGGATATTGGATTTGGAGATGGGCAGATCTGAGTTCAAATCCCTTCTCTTAAACTTAAAAACTGTGTGAACCTGGAGGTGGGGGTGGGAATGAGTAAGGGGATGCATTAACCTCACTGTACATCAAGCAACTCCTTAAAATTTAAGGAATTATAAGGTGAAGGCTCATACACGGATTTAGAGCCAGAAGTACTGGTTTCAGATCCTGATTCAATCACTTACTACCCATGTGACTTTGGGAAAATCATTGAGCTTTTGGGGGCTTCCTAAGGGACTAGAAAGGTCCCTTCCATCTCTAAGTACTAAATTCTGTCATCTATTTTTTTCAAATTTTTAATTTATTTATGTTTAGTTTTCAACATTCATTTCCACAAGATTTTGAGTTACAATTTTTTCTCTCCCGATCTTTCCCCTACCCCACCCCCAAATAGCAAGCCTACTGAATACCCCTTCCCCCAATCTGTTCTCTCTTATATCCTCTCCCTTCACCTCCCTAACTTTCTAGTAAGGCAAGATGGGTTTCTATATCCCAGTACCTGTATATCTTATTTCCCTGTTGCATGTAAAAAACCAAATTTTTTAAACATTTGTTTTTAAAACTTTGAGTTCCAGATTTTTTCCCTTCTTCCCTCCTCACCCAACCCCACTGGGAAGATAAGCAATTCAATATAGATTGTATATGAATTACCCAAATCATTTCCATAGTAGTTATATTGTGAAAGTCTAACTATATTTCCCTCCATTCTATCCCACTCCCCCCACTTACTCTATTTTCTCCTTTGACCCCTTCCCTTTTCAAAAATGTTTGCTTCTAACTACCCTCTCCCCCAGTCTATCCTCCTTTCTATCCTCCCCGCTCTTATCCCCTACCCCCCTATTATCCTGTAGGGTAAGATACCCAATTGAGTGTGTATGTTATTCCTTCCTTAGGCCAAATTCGATGCAAATCAGGTTGTCCATTCCCTTTCACCTTCTTGCTCTTCCCCTTCATTGTAACAGTTTTCTCTTGCCTCTTTTATATAAGATAATTTACCCTAATCTATCACTCCATTTCTTCTCCCAATAAATTCTTTGCTCACTTTTTAGATATCATCCCTTCATATTCAACTCATCCTCTGCCCTCTGTCTATGTATACATGAACATACAAATGCCCACACTCACATATATATATATATTTATATACACATACATCCTCCTATACATACATATATGCATGTATAGATATACATATAAGTATATGTATATATATATATATATATATATATATATATATATATATATATATATACGTACATATATATTCCTTCGGCTAACCTCATACTGAGAAAAGTCTTATTAGTTACAATTATCATTTTTCCATGTAGGAATGTAAATAGTTCAACTTTGATAAGTTCCTTATGATTTCTTTCTCCTGTTTACCTTCTCATGCTTCTCTTGCTTCTTGTATTTGAAAGTCAAATTTTCTGTTCAGCTCTGTTTTCTTCATCAAGAATGCTTGAAAATTCTCTATTTCATTGAATGACCATATTTTCCTCTGTAGTATTATACTCAGTTTTTCTGGGTAGGTGATTCTTGGTTTTAGTCCTAGCTCCTTTGACCTCTGGAATATCATATTCCAAGCCCTGCAACTCGTTAATGTAGAAGCTGCTAGGTCTTGTGTATACTGATTATGTTTCCACAATACTCAAATTGTTTCTTCCTGACTGCTTGCAGTAGTTTCTCCTTGACCTGGGAACTCTGGAATTTGGTTATAATATTCCTAGGAGGTGATGGGGATTGTATGTATGGTGGCACCAGAACCTGTAGAAAAACAAATAAAAAGGTTTTTTTCAATGAGCATTTTACATCATATGACACTCTAATTTGTGGTATCGATTTCAGGTTGTTTGTTAGCTCGAAAAGGGAATCAGTACCAGGTGTCAAGAATGCTTCTCTCTAACATACTCACCCCCTACCATCCCACCGCACATACATCCCAGTCTCGTGCAGGAGCTGAATGGTTCAGATGGCGGCCACTTGGTGACAGCTTCCTTGCTACTACATAAGGAATGGTGCACATTGCAAGGCATTCTCTGAGCAACCTGTTGCATAATGTTTCTATGCACCTCCTAAAGACAAGATGTTTCATATGTAATGGCTGCAGGTATACCGTACTGGCTACAGGAGAATGACTCAGCCTCACAGGTGTGCTTAGGCTTGGTGGTTTTATGCAGAAATATGGTAGATAAGGTGAAGGATTGGTGTCAGGGCTGAACAAATATGAGAGAACAGAACTCAGAAGGTAACGCTTGTCAAGCACACAAATGTTGCTGACCCTATGGAATATAGTCATTGTTATCAAGCCCTTTGGCAACATCTGTACCTAAAACCTCCAATAGCTAATAGAGTAGTCCAACACATAAGTGCTTTCCAATAGACATGTACAACATAGGAGACTGCAAACATGGAAACACATGTAACCAGACTCCCCCTTTGCCCCCAGACCTACCTGGATCTGCTGTGGTCTCACCAAGCTCTTGTGCCTTCTATCACACACAGCTCTACAGACTTTGTATAATGGCCAGTTTAAAAATACTAACCCTGAATCTTGGGTTGTCCCTGATTATCTATGTGACTCAGGTCCCTCATTGTAAAGTCAATGAACTTCAACTCCAACAAGAAACATCCCCTATGGAAATCCCTTTGGTAGATATTCCTTGTCAGTGTTAACATTGCGCCCCTCAGCAGTAGTGCCTTCTGTAAACTGTATTAGGGGAGGAATTGTCACAAAGGGTGCGTCGTTGACCCTCGCTGGAAGAGGAGGGGGCCATAACTAGAAAGTAATGCCATTCATAACATTTCCCCATGGATTGAAGAATGTGGAAAGGTGATTCCCAAACACTGAAAAAGATGAGTTTTTTTTCCTTTTATTTTTGGCAGACGACACAAAGGTAGGGGAAAGAGCTAAACTAAGGGATGCCAGGTTGCAAAAGTACTAGCCATGTTAGAGTACCAGTGTACACTAAATAAAAACAAAACGAAAGTGAATAGGAATAAATGTCAAGTCTTTTACTTGGGTTTAAAAAATCAATTTCACAAATACAAGATGGGGAAGGGGGCATGGTTAGACATACTTTGTCAGAAAAAAAACTGATGATTTTAGTGGGCAGCAAATTCAACATGAATCACCCAGCAGGGTGATTTGGAGGCCAAAGAAATTACTGTCACAGTGGCCTAAGAATGGTAGAGTTTCCAGGAAAAATGGAATGATTGTTCCTCCCTGCTCTGTCTTTGTCATATCACAACTGGAGCACTGTATGCAGTTCTGGGTGCCATGGCTTAAGAAGGACACTAATAAGCTGGGGAGGGGCATCCAATGGAGCACGACCAGGTTGGCGAAGGGCCTTGAGTTCATGCACTATAAGGACCAGTTGAAGAAACTAACTATATTTAATCTGGAGAGAAAGAAGATTCTTTGAAGCAGGGAGGGGAGACAAGAGGTAAGAAGGTATGACGTAATGAGACTGTGTTCAAATGCTTGAAAGGCCATTGTGGAAAAGTGTTTAGAAGTTCTCTGCTTTGGTTTCAGGAAGAAGAAACAGGAGCCATGGGCAGAAGCTGAAAGAAGACAATTTAGGTTTTCTTCTTTAGGACCTGCATTCAGAAGCAGAATCACAGCATTTGATACCACTCTTAGCCATCTGATTTGTCCAACCACTAGTGGAATGTCCAATAGCACCAGGAGGTGCTGTATGTTCCTTTCCTTGGTGGTCTCCAAGCAGGGAGTGCATGACCACTTCTTGGGTATTGGTGCAGAGGGAATGGGTTGGACAAAGTGCCTGCTAAGGTCTCTCCAAACTCTGAGATTATGTGATTCAGTTATTCTTTCTTATTTGAAAGCTATTAGTCCATGAAAGCCAAGAAGGATTTTGTTGGAAACCCAAGTTCTGGCTCTGATTCCAAGGTTCTGCTAAAGCATGAAGAAATGTGCTCCACCTAATTTTCTCTGTTAAAAGGAAAATGATGAGGATGAAAGAGTATTAACATGAATAAAAGACAGCTCTCAGAACTGATGTTATCACTTCTCATTATGATACGGAACCAGATAGGAGCTCAGACATCCTCTTTATAGAGTAGGTCCAACAGAGACCTCAGGCCACAGAGCCCATGGCCCTCTTCCAAGCATCACTAGGTCATAGATTCAGATCTAGAAGAGACCATGGAAATTTGCATGAAATAAGGAAAAGCAAAGTTAACACAACCAAGAGAATGTTATATACAGTAAAAGTAATAATGTTCAAAGAACAATTGTGAACAACCAAGTTGTTTTTCTGAGTAAATACTCAAATCAACTGTAAAGGACCCATAAAAGAAGATGCTATCCACCTCCAGAGGAAGAACTGATAAATAGAAATATTCATAGTATGGTTTTACACATTTTTTTTTTACACATCTGTGTCAAATGGTGGCCTTCTCTGGTGTGGGATGAGGAAGGAGGGAGGGAGACAGTTCAGAACTTAAAATATAACAAAAAATTAAATTAAATTAAAAGAAGAGACCTTGGCAATGATTTTTAGTCCAAACCATTCATTTTACAGAGAAGGAAACTGAGGCTCAGTGGGATTGTGTGACACATCCAAGATCACACATAGAATCACAAATTTGGAGCTGGAAGACACCTCAGAGGTCCTCCAGTCAAACCTCCCTTTTTTACAGAGGGAGAAGCTGTGGCTCCCAGAGGTGGAAGGACTTGTACAAGGTCACACAAATGGTAAGTAATTAAGAAACAATTAATGCTTGTCAAATTGAATTAGTAATTTCTTGCCCATGCTTATCATGAGCAATGAAAGATAAGATGATATTGTCATTGATTGCATGATGAAACCAACTCCTTTATTCTCTCCAAGGAGAACATGTGAGACATCTTTCAATTTACTTGCAATTTCCTTATGTCTTTTGGTCTTGTTTATTATGAAAATGCCAATACAGATGTGGTTTAGTTATTCCAATGATACATTGACTCATTGGTCATTGGACAAGATCCAACTCAGTGGTGTTGGGTGTTTAGAGTACCAAGGATGAAATCAGTGTTTAAAGAGGGTCTAAAAATAGCAATTCTTAGCACCCTCAGCTCCCTTTTCTCTTATTATGCCGCCATCATTGTGGAAATAAGAGCCATAAAGGAACAAGGGTTATTTTGTACTTTTCTTTGTTTCATGAATCACCATAACGAGTTCATCATGAGCATGAGTCTTTTTCTACTTAAGTTACACTGGTCCTGTGGCAGAAACCATCTTTGACCAGAATCATAATAAAAGCCCTTAAAAAAATAAAATAAAAAGGTAGAACTTGGTAGAACCTGTCAGAGGGTGCCATAATGAGTCATCAGTGTAGGACTTCTGGGAAGGAATATTAAGAATGTTTGTGAATTACGACTATTGACCCAGCACCAGATAAACAGACCGGATCTTTGTATAATGCCATCTAGACGGCAGACTGGATAGAATGCAGGGCTTGGAGTCAGGAAGATCTGAGTTCAAATCTATGTAAACTGGAATGTGGGGTCATGCCTTTGAAAATTGAAAATAAATCCATTCTTTGCAAAGAAATCTAACTTTCCCCCAAATAGAGAAGACTCCCTAGTTGTTTAAATGAAAGCTATTTCAAAACAGAATTTTGATGTTTGTGGATTCAGTATCTGTGTCTTGGACAACACTGAAAAGGGACAGTAAAATGGCCCCAAAGTTGGACAGGAAGAGGAGAGTGGGCCGGATGGCCTTTGGGAAATGACACCATGCTTTTCAGGGCCCCAAGCTTCTCCCTGAAACAAAGGCTCATCTCTTTAACAACAATATCCTTCCAGTGATAGGCTTGGCTGCAAGTCCTAGAACAGCAGTCTCCAAAGCATTAAAGTCAAGGGTCACCCAAAGGGCAATGGAGAGGCTAATGGTGGGCGTGAACAGGCTGCAGTACATCACCACGACAGAACTGCACAAGAAGAGTGGTGAAAATGATCTCATCAGAGAGGTGAAGGGCGAGAAAACAGGGGTGGCTGTCTGTAGCAAAAGGAAGGGATACCTGATGGACAGCCACATGCTCTATTGGTGTCCACATCATGTTAAGACATTTAGAGGAGAGCCCCAAGCACAAGGGGTGAATTCTTAGTGGGAGATCGACAGGAGAGCATGGACAAGAGTTATACACACAGCAAAAAGTATGGATTGCTTGGATCTGATCATTGGCGGAGGTAACCACATCAATAAGATCACCCAGGAACCAAAATATCCAAATATAGCCAACACCAAATAGAACGCTTCTATGGTGCCCATCCACTTGAAATGTTACTTGGAAGTTTGTTTGAAATCGTTTTATCTACAAAGCTTATCTATAGAACATCCGAGAAAGTATTGATCAAACACAGGTGTATATACCATCATCAGAGCAATCTACCCATGTTGATTCTCACAATTAATTGTCACTTTCTGCTCTATTGTATATCTTGGACCTCAATACCTCACCTGCGGATATTGATTCAGGCTATTTCATGATGTTCCCCATGATAGAGTGTAAACTTCCTGAAAGTAGGGACCATTTCATTTCTATCTTTGAACCCTAGGCACCTAGAAGAGCACCTGGCTTATCCCAGGTGCTTAACATATATTGATTAATTGATTGACTGGTGCTCTACAATGAACATTAAACCAAAACTTTAGAAGAAAATAAGATAATAGCCATATATCTTGACCCTTGACAATAAATGTGAATCTGACCAATTCCCTCTAGGTGAGTGAGTAGGTAGTTTTATCTAGTATAATGTTTTGAGAGTTTTGTGTTTTGTTTTTGTTTTGCCTAAGAAGATAGTTCAGAAGTAAACTCCCCTCTAAGGAGTGATCCAATGTTGAGATGTTAGTATTCAAGCAAACAACTCAGAATAATGATGACCAAGTTGGAAACAAATGACTAAGAACCAGCAGAAAAGTAAAAGTGTGGGCAACTAGTAAATTTCATTCTCTTCTTCACTCTCAGCCAAATGTCCCAAGGTGCCTATGAGAGCATCAGAGGGGAGAGAAATCCTTCTCTACTCTTCCCATGGAAAGGGAAGGAGAAATTCACAATGGGGTCTCTTTCACTATTTTATAACAATTCAGTCTCCCACATGTTCCCCTCCAGTGACCACATCGCTGACAGCAGAATCCAACTACTTTCCCCTCTCCTCCCTCAAAGTAAGCCAAGTAAATGCCCAGGATTTCAGTTTACTAAGAACTCCCAAGGATAATAGACCCTTAACACCAACCTTAAGAAAAACAAACAAAAAAGCATATATCAGCCCATAGGGCACATAGTAATGTCATACTAGCTATGTGACCCTGGGCAAGTCATTTAAACCTTCATTAATCTCTTAATTAGAAAGGCCCTTTCTGGCAGAGTGAAAATAGTTGGGTGCAGTGGTACACGCCATATTCCCAGCTACCAGGGGATCTGAGGCTGGTGGATCTCTTGAGCTCAGGAGTTCTGAGCTGCAATGAACTATGCCAATCAGATGTCTACACTGTTCAGCATCAATATGGTGAGATCTTGTGAGTGGAGGGCTCAGACCATCATCCACCTTCAGAGGAAACTTGAGCAGATCAAAGTATCTGAGCTCATCAGGGTGGGATTGAGCCTATGAATAGCCTCCACATTTATAGCCTGGGTAAGACCAGGAGACTCTGTCTTTAAAAACTTCTTCTTTCATTTAAGTTTTAAAAGAGTAAAAATCTACCAACATATAAAACTTGAGAACATCTGTTGACACAACAATGAGTTATTCTGTTTCCTAAATGCTGAAACCCTTAACCTCAGAAAGATTTTTAGTAAGCAGAATATAATGTGGGTCCCCAAAGCAGACTTGTTCACCCCAAATTTAAATTTATATATATATATATTTGTTGTTGCTGTTTAGTTTATTCCATCATGTTTGACTCCTCACGACTCCATTGGGTATATTCTTGTCAAAAAGTGGTTTGCCACTTCCTTTGCCACTGGAGTGGTTTGCCATTTCCTTCTCCAGCATATTTACATATATATCTATATAAAATTGTGTCACATACATAAACATGTCTTATATATGTTGTTGATAGGGAAGGATTTACTTTCCCATAATTCAGTGAACTTGAGACTCTGAAGAAAAATATGGATTACTCTGAGGAAGAAGGCAAGCCATGCTCCTGGGTAAGAAGGTACAGATAGTGGGGGCATCTAGTAAGCTATGGTTCTGACTAGTAGGGGTGGGGCAGAGACAGAGATGCCAGCAGCTGATTCCCTGACAAAGACTATCTGAGTCAGATGATGCGGTGAGAGCCACCATGATCTCTCCATAACAGTCAGTGCTGAGTGATGCAGGGAGACTGAGTGTCAGAGCAAACCCAGGTCAGGAGGCTCAGGGTAAATGCTGGCCCCACCCAAACCCCAGGTCCATTCATGCTAGGGGGACTTTGTGAGAAACTACATGGAGATGGAAGAGAGGAGAAAAATGGCCCTATTCCTTTGCTTACTAAGAATTAAAGGCAAGATCCGTCTTTACCATTTTGTGCTTTGTTATAAACATGCTTTTCAGTCAAAGATTTGTTGGCATCTTGGTCACTTGTTGGTCATAGGATCATAGAATTAGACTTGAATGGGACTTCAGAGGTCATTTCATCCAACCCTCCCATTTTACAGATGAGAAAACCTCGGCCAAGAGCAGGGAAGTGACTTGTCCCAAGACACAAAGTTTGTAGGTGGCAGAGTTCAGACTCAACCCCACCAAGTCCTCTGACTCTTGAATCAAATACCTTAGGAATGAATCCATTTCAAATCTCCCCAAAGAGACTCTCTGGGTGGAGGCCAGGGGCTGCACCAATGTTATTACAAAGGCACTCTTCAAGATCAAAAACAAGGGTCTACACAACATTCATACTGGACCCCAGTGGCCTTGGAGGAAGGAGTCCCAGATTTTGCTCCTGGCTCTACCACAACCCGGTGGTGCAGCCTGGGCTGAGCCACTGATGCTCCCTGGGCCTGTTTCTTCCTCTGTGAAATGAGTGGATTCAGATGAGCTGATTTCTAGGGTTCCTTCCACCTGCAAAACATTATGAAGCTCTGCTTAGTCTGCTAACTCTTCCGAGAAGGGGGCGACCCCTTCCCTGGGGCACCTCGCTCTTTACCGTTGCCTCAGGCAGGGCCAGCAGTTCTCCAGTGCCTGAGCTCCATCATTCTTGCCACGGTAATAAAACATACAAATTAAAGGGCTATTAACATTATTGCCTCCACATCGAAGGCATTATGTAAAGTCTGATTATCTCTGCAGCTGAAACTATCATCCATTAAAACCCATCATTGGCATTCTTTCTAGGAGCAAGATTTAAATGAATGTTTCAATCAATAACAAATATGAAATCAACACCCCGACAACCAGAGAATCAACGGTAGCTTGATTGCTGCCTGGATGCTTTTCCACAAGAATATCCGACTTAATTGCAATGACCAGTGCAGCCCCGACCTTCTGAAAGTAAAACAAAACAAAACAAAACAAAAGTCATTCTGGAAAAGGAAAACCTTGTCTTTGAAAGGATGCTTTTTATGAGCAACAGAGAATCTATCTCTGAATCCTAATCATATCTCTGCTGGTGATAACTAGGATATAGAATGGCATAGCAAATAAAAGTTCTAGACTTGGAGCAAGGGAGACCTGAGTTCAAATCCTGCCTCTGACAGTTGCTAACATTCCACTCCATATCATATCTCTCAGTTCCCTCATCTGTAAAATGGTTATGATAATACTTAGTACCCATCTCACAAGGTTGTGACAAGATAATACAGGTAAGGTGCTTTGTGAATCTAAAAGTTCCAGCAGTAAAACGTGAAACGAGCACCATCTCTGGAGTCAGAGGAGCTGAATTCAAATTCCACTTCTGATGCTTTCTACCTGTGTGACCTTGGGCAAGTTAACCTTTCTGTGCCTCAGTTTCCCCATCTGTAAAATGAGAAATTCAGACTAAGTAGACCCTTGGTTCCCTTTCAGTTCTGGATCTACCCTTCTACGAAATGTCAGAAATTGTTATTTTTCAATAGAATGTCAGGTCATGACTTTGGGAAGGCCACTCTTCAAGCCCCACACTCAACATTTAAGCCTCAAGTCTGGAGAGAAAGGAACAGTAATACATCCTTGGGAGAGTCATTTGAATGATTCTTAGACTGAGCTGTAACTAACGCAGGGCAAACCAGGGTGCCAAAGCCAAAGGAGGGGCGAACTTTATTCCCATTCAAGCAGACTACCATCCCACCATGACTGCCAACCCCACTCCTCACCTCCTGATCTCCAGCACAAAAATGATGCCCATGGTGTGTCAGGCCCCGCCTACTCCTGCAAAGGTTTGACCCTCTAAGGAAAAAGCCCAAACTGTTCCTCAATTGGACTGTCCTTTCTTGGGCTACCACACTATACTGCGCTTTATCTTAGGTGGAGTTACTGCTAGTTATGGCACAGAAGGGACTGGAAATGCTTAGTGATGGAAAGAAGAAGCAGAAGTAGGAGGAGGAGGAGGAGGAGAAGAAGAAGAAGAAGTAGTAGTAGTAGTAGTAGTTAAGGTTTGCAAAGTACTTTACATATATTTTCTCATTTGATTCTTACAAAAAACCTGAGAAGTATGTGCTTAGTACCAGCCCCATTTTACAGATGAGAAAATGTAGGCGTAGAGAGGTTAAGTGATTTATGCAGCTAGAAAGTTCATGAGGCCGACTATGAGCTCTGTTCTATCGGCCACACCGCCTACCTAACTGCCTAAGTGTGTTGTTAATAAGAATAATAATGAGAGGTATCGGGGGCGACTAGGTGGTGCAGTGAATAGAGGACCAGCCCGGGAGTCAGGAGGACCTGAATTCAAATCTGACCTCAGACACTTAATGCAAAACTAGCTGTGTGACCTTGGGCAAGTCACTTAACCCCAATTTCCCTACCTCCCCCTCTCCAAATAAGCAAAAAGAAAAATCTAAAAAAAATTAATGAGAGGTATCGTGGCGTAGTGCAGACATCTGGGCTCAGCACCAGGAAACTTTGGGTTTGAGGTCTTCCTCTGATACATCCTGCCTGGGTGATCCTGGACGTGACTTTTAAAAAAATTATTTCTTTCATTAAATATTTGCCAATTACATGTAAAATGATTTAACAATCATTTTTTTTTCTTTTTGGAGGGGTCTAATTGGGGTTAAGTGACTTGCCCAAGGTCACACGGCTAATAAATGTTAAGTGTCTGAGTCTGGATTTGAACTCAGATCCTCCTGACTCCAGGGCTGGTGCTCTATCCACCTAGCCACCCCCTTAACAATCATTTCTTTAAAAAAAAATTGAGTTCCAAATTGTCTCTTTCCCTCCCATCCCTCTCCTTCTTTAAGAAGGTTGCCATTTTAGTTTTGATTATATGTGTGAGGTCATACCAAACATATTTCTGTATCAGTCATGTTACAGAAAAAACCTCCCCCCAAACAAACAAACAAACAAAAAATCGTAGAGCAAGACTATTATTAAAAAAGTTTTTTTAAAAAGTATGCTTCAAACTGCACCCAGAGTTCATCAATTCTCTCTCTGGAAATGGTTAGCATTTTTCATCATGGGTCCTTTGGAACTGTCATGGATCATTATCTTGATCAGAGTGTCTAAGTCTTTCACAGATGATCATCCTTACAATATTGATGTTACTGTGTACAATGTTCTCCTTGTCCTGCTCACTTCACTTTGCATGAGTTCATACAAGTTTTTCCAAGTTTCTCTGAAACCATCTTTAAAAAAAAATATTCATTTTGAACTTAACCACAAAAATAAACCCCCACTCCCAACATTTCCATGTGCATAGCACAACACAGGAGGATTCAGTATGAAACAATGGATTTTTATTTCACACCATTTACTTAAAAAAAACCTATGTAATTAATACTACACATCATTTTAAAAGCTACCCTGCTTCTCTAGGCTTGTGAGTTTTGTTTTGTTCTCGGCCATGCACTTTTTATTTTTTGGTCTCTCTGTCTCTGTCTGTCGGTCTTTGTCTGTCTCTGTCTCTATCTCTGTCTCTCTGTCTCTCACTCCCGATCTTGCTCATGATTTTTCTCTCTGCTCATATTATGCATACTTCTATGTATCAGTTCTTTCCCTGGAGGTGGATCCCAGCTTCCCTCATGGGTCCTTTGTAGCTGATTTAAGTATTTGTAAAACTTAAAATAACAGTGGTTCCTCAAACAATATTTCTGTTAACATATACGATGTTATTTTGGTCCTGCTTATTTCACTCTTCATTATTTCATCCAAGTGGAAAGCCATGTTTTTCTAAAATAGAACAGCTCATCATTTCTTACTACATACTAGTATTTCATCATGATCATATACCACAACTTCTCTAGCCATTCCCCAGTTGATGGGCATCCCTTCCATTTCCAGTTTTTTGCCACCACAAAGAGAACCTCTATAAATATTTTAGAACATACAAGTTCTTTTCCTCTTTCCCTGGTCACCTTGGGAAACAGACCTATTGTAGTATTACTGGGTTAAAGGATATACAGTTTTATAACACTTTCAACATAATTCAGGATTATTCTCCAAAACAGTTGGATCAGTTCACAATTCTACCAACCAATTCAACCAATTAGTATCCCAATTTTTCCACATATCCACCAACATTTGTCATTTCCCCTTATATCATTTTAGCCTATCTGATAGGTATGAGATGATATCTGAAAATTGTTTTAATTTGTATTTTTCTAATCAATAATGGTTTAGAGAAAATTTTCATATGACTACATATAGTTTTGATTTCTTCATTGAAAACTTCCTGTTCATACCCTTTAATCATTTATCTTGGGGAATGACTCATATTCTTATAAATTTGACAAAGTTCTCTACATATGTGAGATATGAAACTGTTATCTGAAAAACTCTACAAAATTTTTCCTCATCTTTTTGTTTTCCTTCAAATCTTTGCTATGTTAATTTTATTTGTGGCATCACAAAAGGAGCTGCTGTAAATTTTTTTTTTTTTAAGCAATTGGGGTTAAGTAACTTGCTCAAGGTTACACGGCTAGTCATTACTTATGTGTGGGTGCTCATTTTCTGAGGCCGGATCTGATCTCGGGTCATCCCAACTCCGAGGCCGGCGCTCTTACTCACTGCACCACCTAGCTGCCCCTTTTAGGGCAATTGGGGTTAAGTAACTTGCCCAAGGTCACACGGCTAGGTTTTTGTTTTGTGTGGGTTAGGTGTGTGAGGCCGGATCCGAACTCAGGTCCTTCTGACTCCAGGGCCAGCGCTCTACTCACTGCGCCACCTAGCCGCCCCTGCTGTAAATATTTTTTGTACATGTGGGTCCTTTTTCTTTTTTCTCTTTAAGGTGTAGAGCTAGGAGTGGTTTTGCTGGGTCAAAGGATATATAGGTATAGTTAAATAACTTTTGGGGCATAGTTCCAAACTTCTTCTCAGAATGATTGGATGATTTCACAGATCCACCAATTGTACTTTAGTGCATTTACTTTCTCATATCCTCTCCAGAATTTTTCATTTTATTTTTCTGTCACTTTAATCAAGCTGATGGGTGTGAGGTAGTATCTTAGGATTGTTTAAACTTTCGTTTCTCTATTAATGATTTAGAGCACTTTTATGTGACTATTGATAGCTTTGATTTTTTCTGCTGAAAACTGCCTGTTCATATCCTTTGACCATTTATCGATTTGGGAAATGGCTCCTATTTTTATAAATTTGGTTCTCTATAGTTATAAGAAATGAGGCCTCTATAAGAGAAATTTGATGCAAAGATCCCCCCCCCCCATTTCCTGCTTTTCTTCTAGTTTTAGCTGCATTGGTTTCGTTTATGCAAACATTTTTTAAATTTATGTAGTTATAGCAGTGGCATATAGGTGGTGAAGAAGATAGAGTACCAGATCTGGAGTCAGGAGGATCTGAGTTCAAATCTGGATTCAGATACTTACTAGCTAGGGGGTCCTGGGAAAGTCACTTAATTCTGTTTGCCTCTGTTTCTTCATCTGTAAAATGAGCTGGAGAAAGAAATGGCAAACCACTCCAGTGACTTTGCCAAGAAAATCCAAAATGGGATGAAAAAGTCAGATACAACTGAAGAAAAATCAAAATTACCCATTTTACTTCCCATGAAACTTTTTATCTCTTGTTTGGTAATGACCTCTTCCCTTGTCCATAGATCTGGTAGGTCATTTTTCCATGCTCCACTAATTTGCTAAGGGTATCATTTAAATCATGTATTCATATTGAGTTTCTCTTGCTATGTGATATGAGACATTGGTCTATCTTATGATTAGTTTCTACCAAACTACTCAGTTTTTCCAACAATTTTTGTCAAATAGTGAATTCTTTTTAAAAATTTTATTTTAGACAAACATCAGAACACAAATACGGAATAAAGAAACAAAAACATAGCATAAACTTAAATATTGGAACTTAAATACAAATTAAGAAAGGAGAAAAAAGCATTTCATGTGCATAACAGAACAAAAGAGAGGATTCAAAATATGTAACAAATTTTCATTTCCAGACAGTCTGTATGATAAATACCACAGTTGTGTTGAGAGCTGTCCACCTTTTCTTTGCTTCTTTGTGAGTTTTCTTTTGTTCTGTGCTGTGTATTTTTTACTTTCTTCTTTTTTTTCCTTTCACACCCTTTTTATATTTCTTTTTTCTTTCTTTTTTAAATTTTGAATTTTTTATTTTAGATAACACTAAAATTCAAATACATAAGAAAAGAAAAAGAAACATTATAAACTTAAATAAAAAATTAAAGTCATGTGCACAGCAGAACATAGGAGAGGATTCAGAATATATAGCAATAACTTAGCATTTTCAAGAAAGCCTATATGCTAAGTTCTGCTCATTATGTTGAAAACTGTCCATCTTTTCTTTGCTTCCTTGTAGGTTTTATTTTCCCCTCTGTTGTGCACTTTTTACTTTGTTCTTCCCCCCCACCTACCCACCACCCCAAGGCCACAATTTAATATGGACATAATTTTATATAGGTATTGATATATACATACACATATACGTATATACACATACATACACACATACATACATATATAAACATATACTTTTCCTAAGACACTCTACTCCTAATATTGTTTTATGTTTGTACATTTTTTTCCTCCCTCCTAGACCTCTTTCAGATGGTGATTGGCAGATTGTTTTCTATTTCTGCTTTCCCCTCTTGTTCTAATTCTTCAGGATAATTTTCTTTAATTGTTTCTTATATTATTATATCAAGATTATTTTTTGTTCAGAACTTTCAGGTAATCCAATTATCTTTATGTTTCCTCTTCTTGATCTGTTCTCTAGATCCATTGTTTTTTTTCTCACATTCCCTTCTATTTTTTCATTCTTTACACACACACACACACACACACACACACATTTCTTTATCTCTTACAGCTTCACTGCTTCCCCTTCCCCAATTCTGATTTTCAAGGAGTCGTTTTCTTCCTTAAGATTCTGGATCTCCTTTTCTAATTGCTTGACTTTCTTGTTATAATCTTCTTGTTTTTCTTGTATTATTCTCATTTTTCTTTTAAAAAATTTTCTCCATCTCTCATTTGGTTTGTAAAGTCTTTTTAAAATTCTTCAAGGAATTCTTTTTGGGCAGGCAACCATTTGACATTACTCTTTAGAGCAGAAGAGCATTTCTTTGCTTTGGTATCTTCCCATGAAGACGGACTTTGGTCTTCTCAGTTCCCATAGTAGCTTTCTATGGCTGGATTCTTTTTCCTTTGTTGGTGCATTTTCCCCCCTAATAAGTTAGTATTCATAATCATCTCTAGTCCTGGAGTATGGGGGATAGTGCCTCTGGCCCTCTTCACTTCTCCCTTCTGACCTTGAACTCAAACCAAGACCTCCAGCCTCCTATAAGTGCCCACAGCCCAAAGAATCCCACAAGCATCGGGCGTGTCCTGGTTCCATTTGGCCATGCTGCCCTTTCTGCAGCACAGCTGGGTCAGTGTTCTTTGTCAGCAGAAGTTCCCTTGATCTTCTCCAGGTCAGATCCCAAACTCCCCTAGATGTCTGGGGGTAAAAGTTCCTGTGACTAGGGCTGAGGCAGCCTCTCAACCCAGCTGCCCCCAGGGCTTGTGGCTTGTGCTTAAAGCAGACCCTAGGACCCTGGCCTGGAGGTGCTTACTTTTCACAGGGAAGAAATTTAGTCCTGGGGTTTTTCTTCAGGTCTCTGATTGCTCCAAGAGAACCCCTGTTCTGCCCCTACTCTCATTTATTTTCATGGCTCTGTGTCAACCCAGAGGAGCTACTTTATCTCTTTTGTGGAGGAAAATCTTGAAAGCTTGAAATTTTCTGACCTCTGCTGTCTTCCCAGAATCCTCTCCCAAATTCTTGACCCAATAACTGGGCTCTTTGGGTTTATCACACACCAAGTGACTGTGCTTATTTGCTTCAGTATATTATGTACCTAATAATTTCCATTGATCAATTGCTCTATTTCTTATCCTGTTCTAAACCGTTTTGATGATTACAGCTTTGTAGTATAATTTGATATCCTACACTACTAGGCCCCATTCCTTCCTTTTTTTTTTTTAATTGTTCCTCTTGGTATTCTTGACTTTTTGTTTTTTCCAGATGAATTTTGTTACTGTTTTTTTTTCCTAGCTCTATGCAGTAATTACTTGGTAGTTTGAGTGGTATGGCATTGAATAAGTAAATTAATTTAGGTAGAATTGTTGTCTTTATTGTATTGGCTTGGCTTACCCATGAGTAATTAACATCTCTCCAATTATTTAGATTTGTCTTTGTGTGAAGAGTTTTTTTCATAATTGTGTTCATATAGTTCCTGTGTGTGTGTGTGTGTGTGTGTGTGTGTTGACAGGTAGCCTCCCAAGTAACTTATGCTGTCTTCAGCTAATTTAGATGGAATTTTTCTTTCTCCTCCTGCTGGATTTTGTTGGTAATATAGAGAAATGTTGCTGATTTGTGTGGGCTTATTTTATATCATGTGACTCTGCTAAAGTTGTTAATTGTTTTGACTAGTTTTTATTTGATTCTCAAGGGTTCTCTAAGTAAATCATTATACCACTTGGAAGGAGTAATAGTTTTATTTCCTTTTTGCCTTTGTTTATTCCTTCAATTTCTTTTTTCTTTTCTTGTTGCTATGGTTAGCATTTCTAGTACAATATTGAATAATAATGGTGATAATGGGCACCCTTGTTTCATCCCTGATCTTATTAAGAATTTTAGATAGATAGCATTTTTAGATAGATAGATAGATAAGCATTATAGATAATGCTTACTCTTGGTTTTAGATAGATGCTACTTATCATTTTAACAAAATCTACATTTATTCCTATGCTTTCTAGTGTTTTTTTTTAAAAAAAACAGAATAAAAGTCTTTTCTGTATCTATTGAAAAACATTATGATTCTTGTTGGTTTTGTTATTCAATTATGCTGATAGCTTTCTTAATATTGAACCAGCACTGCATTCCTGCTGGCCATAATGTACAATGTATGATCTTCGTGATCTCTTTGCTAATATTTTATTCAATTTGTTTGCATCAATATGCATTAGAGAAATGGGTCTATAGTTTTCTTTCTCTGTCTGGTGTCTCCTTGATTTAGGATGAGATCACCAAATCTAACTCCATCATTTTGCTGAGGAGGAAACTGAGACTAGGAAAGGTAAAGCAAAATATCACAAGCTGCATTTGAACTCAGAGCCTCTGGTTCCAAAGCCAATGCTCTTTCCAAGGTTTTCCACATGGCCTTTAAGATCCCTCAGACACTCTCCTGGCCCTGTACCCTCTGAAGGCAGCATACTCTCTCTGCCCAGTGTGGGAACTTCCCTCTCTGTTTGAACACAGTGTAATAATAATAATAATAGCAAACAGCATTTATTTATAGATCACCTTCAGGTTTGCAAGGGGCTTTGCCGGCATCTCAGTTGGTCCTCAAAGCAACCCTGGGAGGTAAGGCTATTGTTTGACAGATGAGGAAACAGGCACAAGAGGCTAACTGACTTAGCCAGAGCCACTCTACCCAGAGTAAATATTTGAAGCTGGATTTGAACTCAGTTCCTCCTGACTTTAGGGGCATCATTCTATCCACTTGTGCTCCCAGTTGCCCAAGGGATGTGGAGCTGACTGGTGACTTCCTCAGGGCAGGGCAGGGCAGCAGTTCTTATGGTATCATCTGGAGGACTTTGAAGGAAGTCTATGAGGTCAAGACCATTTTCATAATAATACTATGATGTTTTTTATTTCTGATGTAATAAATATTGATAGACATTACACACAGAAACAAAAGCTTTTTGTGAAGTCTGCAATAATTTTTAAAGATACAGAAGGGTCCTAAGACCAACAATTCTGAGAAATGCTATGACAGGGACCTCCCAGGTAAGGAAAGTTCCTCCAACATTCCAGCTTCTTGTTTTAGAGAATGGTTTCAAGACCTGGGAGGTGAAGTGACCTGCTCTCGCCACACAGTGAGTGTGTCAGAGGCTGGATTTAAGATCTACAAGACCCTTTCATGTGGTATCTCATTTAAATTGGTGCTGCTGTTAGAATCCTCATTTTACAGATGAGGAAATTGAGACTGAAAGGTTAAGTGACTTGTCCACAGCCATACAGCTAGCATGTGGTCCTCTCTGTCTACAATACCACATTGTCACTCCATTGCCCATGAAATTCTGGTAGTTCAGAAGATCACAGAAGCTCTTAAAGACCCAAGGGCAAAGCTTGCCTCGGTTTCCTTGGGCAGCTTTCTTAACCATTGTGACAAGTGCAGTCCTTTGAATTCTGTTCCTTGCGTTCCAGTCATTCTCATTCAACAACGTGGAAATGTTCCCTCCAAGGCCCTCTTCCTCCTCCAGCTCCTTGTCACTTTGCATCAGTCCAAGGGCAGGAATGCTAATGCCCAGCCATTTGAACTCCACCTCCCTTGACTGAGGAACAACTGACAATTAGTCCCGGGACAAGCATCAAAAAGAACAGCTCAGCATGGAGTCTGTCTAATTAGTCATATGAACGGTGGGTTTCCTCTTCACTTCCTCATGCAAGCATGCCTGTCAGATCTCATGCAGGGAGACTTTCTCCTCTGACGTGGGTCCCGAAGGCTTGTGGGAAGAACAGGTAGCTCAGCTTTAAAACCACCGTGTTTCCTCTTAGGGCAACCAAAGGAAGTTCTCGAGACATTTCGGGGACAGTTTCATCCAGATGTTTGATTTGCAAATGGAGCCATAGGGGGGAGAATTTTTGGCAATGATTCCCAAAGGTGGAGATGAAAGTCACATGGGCTTAAAAAAAAAACTCTACCTTTGATTAATCATTTTTCCTGTATTAATGGAAAACTGAGCAAGATGAGAGATTCAAAGTGAAGGCTGCCCCATTAATCCTGGGAAACTGAGTTGTTTAGGCTGCTGCACTTTTTTTCCCCCACTCTAAAACTTGAATATTGCTAAAGGTCAGCAGACAGATGTAAGCCTGGAGACCCCAACCCCTCCTGCTCCCTTCAGGGGGAATTAGAGGACATTGTCAAAGGCCCCTGCTGGTCCACTGCCAGTGAAGTGGTCCATCCCCCTTAACCAGTTACCTGGGTTTGGGCCTCATTGAAGGATTCCAATAAAGGGGCATGAAGATGAGTTGGCTGAGGAGTAGGAAGACTGTCGGCTAGCTTTTGAATCTCCCAAGTGTCCTTTATACAGTCCCAGCCTTTGTTTCTGGGGTTAATTTCCTTAATTGTCAATCTACAGATCAAGAAGATGAGTGTAGGTGTGTGTGTGTGTGTGTGTGTGTGTGCCCATGTGTGTTGCCCACACACAACATGTCTCTGTCTTTGTCTCTGTCTCTCTTGGACATCGCTTGCTCTCAGCATCTCTCAACCATCTTGTTACTGTTGTTAATCTTATCACCACTATGTGTCATGGTCAAAGGTCTGCAGATGTCTTTTTTTTTCTGGGGTGCCAATGGTTCCAGAGAGACACAGTTCCATCCAGGTGATCTTGGGATCATAAATCCTAGATCTGGAAATTATCTTAAAGGTAATCTAGTCCACCTCCCTCTCCCTCCCTGTTTTGGGTCAAAGAGACTTACCTGGAGTTGTGTAATTAATATGACATAATATAATAATTAATATGACATAATATAATATTAATAGGGACAGCATCAGCATCAAGGTTCAGGTCCTCCCGGCATTCTAAACTGCTCCTTTTTCTTGATGTTTTGATAAACAGCCCCAGATGCCTCAGGAAAGAGCAAAGTATGGAGGGATAATTAGAAAGATGATCAAATGTTCTCTCCCAAGCTCCTAGAGTGGGCAAGAATTGTTAACATGAGTGAAAGACAGAGTGATGAGAGGCCCAGGGGAAAGAAGAATCAAACAAGCAGTCATGCTGAGGCCAAAGGGAACTGGAGACCACCTGAAGCCCCAAGACAGCACCAAAAAGCTGGAGCTGCTTTTGCCTTACAGAAGCTGTTCTCAGATGGGGACCCTGTGGTCCTCAAGACCTTCAAAAGGTTTAGGATGTCCAAACTATTTTCATAATAATACTAAGATATTTCAATTTCTAATGCAGTAAATATAAGTAGCCATAGCCCATATGAACAAAAGCTTTGGTGGGGTGGATTTCCTTGATTATTTTGAAGAGTATAAAGGTGTCCTGAGACCAAAAAGTACAAGAACCACTCTCTTAGAGGGAATTAGCAGTGGCAGCACAGCTGGGTGATTGCTGGTCCGAAGTGAATTACCCTCAAGCAGTATTATTATCATTACTTAGCATGAATGGTGAATCACAGTTCTAAGAGAGGAATCCTCAAAATCCATTCTTATATGAAGCACTTAGAAAGGGTCCTAACTTTATCTTAATAATTCCTTCATATTCAATTAGAAATTTTTAATTGGCAGCATCTGTATGTTGAAGTCCTGGGGCATTCTCTGGTCCCTTAGAGAGGGGGCATAGAGTCACAAAGATCTGGGTTGAAATCCCACCTGAGTTAATGAACCAGCTGTGTGATTCTGGAGAAAATTTGGTGAATATTCACCAAAATGAGTAGAAATTACACAATGACTGTTGAGATACCTTCCAATCCTGCAATTCAGAGATAGCCAAGATAAGCAGAGGAGCTAAGAAAGAACAATTCAAGTATGAACTTTGCCCTGGCCAAAAAGTGGCCTTTGTGACTGATGAGCCAGAGCCATAGTCTGGGGAGGAGCCGCAGGCGGCCCTGGATGACCTAGTGCCGAGGCTGGCTTCCTCTTTTGCCCACTGGAATTTCAAGAAGCAGAGAAGAATGAAGTGAATGGTAGAGAGAGGAGGCAGGACAGTGGTGGCAGCTGAGACAACCAGGAATTCCCCTGAGACTGGGAAAACCTTCCCTTGCCCTGTTAGGCTTGCACAGGAAGACCTTGATAGGATAGCAGCCAAGAGAGTTTTGAGTGCCTCAAAGAGGGTCCTGAAGCCAGGGAGTGCAGACCCAGGATTTCTGATGCCTAAGCTAATGTTCTTTCCACTCTTCTGAGCTGTGATGTTTTTGAATATAAACCAAATGCAAGCATTTTCTATGTGCTGGACATTGTGCTAAATTCCGGGGATACACAGTAAAAACAACAACAACAACAACAACAACAACAAAAAACAAAACCAAGACCTGGCCTCAAGGAGCTCCCAATCTAATGGGAGAGAAAACATGCAAATAACTATGTTCATCTTATATAAATAACGTAAGCATAAATCAGAAGACTGGAAAGGACTTCTTATAGCAAGTGAGAATTTAGCTGGGACTTCAAGGAAGCCAGAAGATGGAGGGAGAATAGCAGATTATCTATATAATAGCCCATCTATAGAAATAGCAATTATCTGTGCTGCGATAACCTCATGGGCTTGCTGAGGCTCAAATGAGATCATTGAAACATTTTGCAAACTTTAAGGAGCTCTCGAAAATGTCTGTTGTTATTATTACCTTTTCCTTTCATATTTATCTAGCCCATCCTTGTCTTTCCCAAACTGTAAGTTTCCAGAGGGCAGGGAGCACGTCCTGTGGGCTTGCTTTGTGTAGCTCTGCACCCTGGTGGAACCCAGCACAGTTTATGATAACCATGCCATCAAGATGCTCCTTATTCCTTGGCAACCATTACTGAGAAGTACCAGTGTTCTAAACCATGTGTAGAACATAGACTTGGGTAGGCATTTCTGATCAATACATCCCACAGACCCAGAGGCTGAAGGACCCTGGAGAAGTGATGGGGCCCAGACCCCACCTTCAAACAAATGGAGGGGGTCATCCAAGACTGATGTGTACATCATCTGCACTGTCTTTTTGAATGAGAATCAATCAGAGCATTAGAGAAGTTTCCTGGTGATGGGGGGAGGAGACATCTGAAAAATCCAAGTTCCCCTGTGTCATAGGTCAAAAGAACTAAGGAGGAAATGGGTTTGTTTGGGAGGATTTGTTTGAGGCAAATCCACCCTGACTACCACTTAACATCTCATTATCCTGAAGGTGTTTCTGAATGGATTTGTGGACTTCATGGCTGAAAGTCTGACCCCTGACTTAATTGGTCTGTCATCTCCCTCTGCCGCCAACATTTTTCCTTAAAAAAAAAAAGAAGAAGAAGTGATACCGTTTTATTGTCAATTTTTTTCCATTCTTTTTTGGAGGGGAAGAGGGATTTCACTGGTGGGAATTCCCAACATGGAAACTCGCTCCATGGAGGCAGCTCACAACTCAGCAACTCTGTTTTACAGAATCGCCTGGGACCATTGAGGAATTAATTGACTAGTCCAAGGTCGCATATATGTTCACTAAGTGTCAGAGGCCAGACTTGGGCTAGATTTTTCTGACCGCCAAAGCTGGCCCTCAGATCACTATGCCATGCTGCTATATACAAAATGCCAGTCTGTGAGGAAGCGAACCTGACAAATGGTAAGTTCTTTGGGGCAGATAGGACTTGTTCTCATCTAGTTTTGTCTGTAACGAGAGAGCAACTTTTTGTTCTTACTCAGAGACCAGATAAGACCATGCTTGTGAGCCCAGCTTAAGCTACTTTTCTTAGGGGAGAAAATTGTCAAGTTCATTTCTCAAAATCCTTGTCTACCCTTCTTTGCAGAGGTGGAGGACTATGTGTGTGTAATGTACTTTCTGACTGTTGTGTTGGGTAGTTTTACTGAATTGCTACTTATTTTTTTTCTTTTTGATTCTTTCTTAAAAGGGATGTGTCTATAGGGAGGGGAGGAAAGGGGAACATCTGGGAAGGAAAGAGATGGAAAAACAAAAGACATCATGAAAATATTTTACTTAAAAATCATTGAATAGCCTGCCTCACATGGGCTTATGAATGCTATGTCAGGGAAAGCTTGCTGATAATCAAAGCTGTCTGAAAGTGGAAGGGGGTGCTTCGGAAGCATGTGAGAGGTTTGCCCTCCTTGATGGCCCTTAAGGAAAGGCTGGACAATGACATGTTTGTCAAGTCATTTTCAAAGTGGATTCTGCTCATATATGAGAGTAGGAGGTATGGGGGTGGGCTCAAGGTCTCTTCCAACTTTGAGATTCAATGAGCTTGGGTTTGAACTCAATCATAGGGTTGTAAAATTAAGAACTGGAAGGGACTTTAGAGGCAATATCATCCAATCCCCTCATTTTAGGGATGAGGAAATTGGGACATCAGAAAGGTTAACACATTTGACTAGTGTTTCGTGGGTAGATCCAAGTGCCCTGTACTTTGAATCCAGTGCTAGACCCCCTTCCTCTTCTTCTTCAATGCTGCTTTGCTCAGTGGTCTCATCAGCTCTCATGAAATTCAGTTCTCAGATCTCTTTATCCAGCTCCTAACCTCTTTTGACCTCCAGTCTCACATCTCCCATTTTCTATTGAACATCTTGAATCAGATGTTCTATAGAGGTTTCAAACTCAGTCTGTCCCAGACTGCACTAATTATCTTTTCTTCCTCATCCCTGCTCTCTGCCTAACTTCACTATTGCTGTTGTGGTACCACCATGTTTCCAGTCACCCCGGCTGGTAAGCTGGGTGTTATCCTGAACTCCTCACTCCCTTTCACACCGTGTCCCATCTGTTGCCAAGACCTGTCCAGTCTAACTTTGCAGCATCTCTCAGGTGTGCCCCCTTCTCCTCTGACACTGTCACCACCCATGTCTGGACAATCACCGAAGTCTTTCTTTGGGCTCTATCAAGTCCCTCTCCCCACTCTAACCAGTTGTCTCAACAATCTTCCTAAAGCACAGATGATCTGAACATGTCACACCAATGATTCCCTAATACCTCCAGGATCGAATAGAAAATCTTCTATTTGGTTCTTAAAGCACTCCATAACTTAGTCCCTTCCTACATTTCCAGTCTTCTCACATATCATTCTCCTCAATTCTGACCCAAGAACACAAGTCTCCTTGCCATTCTTCTCCTTTCTCTCTGTATTTTCACAGGCTGTGCCTTGTGGCTGCAATGTTCTCTCTACATCTCTGTCCTGGCTTCCTCCAAGTCTCAGCTAAAATGCCACCTTCTGAAAGGGACCTTTCCTGCGCCATCTTCCCTCAGTGCTAATTCCTTTCTTCTAAGGTTATCTCTAATATGTTCTGCCTACATTTTGTATGTATAATGTACCTATTAGATAATAAATTCTGTGAGGACTGGAGCTACTTTTTGCCTTTCTTTATATTCCTAGTGATTAGAATAGTGCCTGACAAATAGTAGGAGTTTAATAAATGCTTGTTGACTTTTGTCTTTAAAAATGTTCCACTGATTTTTAGGGTGTTTACCCCAGAGAAATTTTAATCTGGAATAGATGCCTCCTCCTCAAAAAAAAATTTTCCCCCACATACAGAAAGCCACAACCAATTGAGAATGCATTTTATTATGGTTTTCTCTTAGGGATGTGGAGATCAATGACCCTTCCAGTGTCTCTGCTTAGTCCCTCTAGGAAGGAATGAAAGCATCTGGAATCTACTCTCCAGAGTGAAGGGTGCTGGTGGGTGGGGAGTCCAGAACAAAGGTTTTACTCCAGCCAAGATAATTAGAAGTCTTAACTAAGCTACATGTTTAGGCAGGGTAGAGCTAAGGACAACAGCAGTCTTCTTGTCCAGCTTGTCATGGCAGACTTAAAACAGCTTGATAAATAGAGTAGAACATTGTTTCAGGAGTCAGAGAATGGGGAGTCAAATCTTGCCCCTGCCTCTAAGTACCTGTGTGACCCTGGGCAAGTCTCATCACCCCTGTAGGTGTCAGTCTTCTCCTCTATAAGGTGTGTGTGTGTGTGTGTGTGTGTGTGTGTGTGTGTGTGTGTGTGTGTATGTATGTTGTATTGGATGACTCCCAAGGGACCTTCTAGGTATGGAACAGTTTACATTCTTATGTTTGAATGAAAAAGGTCTTATCTCAGTTCCCTGTTAAATAACCAGGCCCTTTATTTCATTGATTTAGGGAACTCTCAATGAGGGAATTACATATTAGCTAAGGTACATTAGCCAGTGCATATTAGCACTTGCTGTGCAATTTTTTTAGTCTTAGAAAGTTACAGAGAGAACTGAGAGGTGATGGGTGAGAGAGGTAGTTTGTGGCTAAAAAGGAATAGTCTTTATATTGTTGTTGTTGTTTTTGGTGAAACCAAGTGTTTCCACCAGCAGATGCTTGCAGCTCACTTACTCTGGAATTGTTGATGATGCCCTGGTGACCTTGTTGCTGGCAGTTTCAGTGAGCAGTACACTCAAGAGAGGTCTGGACCCTCCCAACATGCAGAGGATATCTGAAACTGAGTATACTCCTTAGCATGATTGATTTTCCACTGTCTTTGTCTCTCTTTTTACACTGAAATACCAATAAAACCAGGGTACCCTAAAGTTCTGTTTTTTTTTTAAATTTATCCTTAAATGAACTAGGTGGATATTTCCAAAATTTTTGTTATCTAGAAGTTTTAGGACTGTCTAGTATCACAAAACCATAGGTTTCAGACTGGAAGTGACTTCAGAGCTCTAGGATTTTAAATAGATATTTATTGTACTGCTTAGATTCCATGTCACATTATAGACCTGCATAGGATAGGTTTTAATGCTTGTTGAGGATGGTGTAGTTGTTGAAGGCAGCAAGGCACAGAAGTAAGACAGCAGGATCTAGGCAAAGGACAGGAGGGGGTTGAAATAGATGGCCTTAGTGGGGATGTGGTAAACTGTGATGTAGACTAAGGAAAGATGTTCGATATGGACCCAGAAACCCAATGTTCTGACCTAGATCTGCTATTGCTGCCTTGTGGGACCTTGGACAAGTAAAATGAGGAGGTTGGAAATGACAGTCCCTTCTAACTCTGAGTCTATGACCCTAATATTAAAAGCAAAAACAAAAACCTAGGCAACAAACACTATTCAGTCAATTGGTCAACAAGCATTTATTAAGTGCTGACTTATATGCCTAGCATTGTGCCAAGTGTTGAGGATACAAAGAGAAGCCTAAAAAAAGAGGGAATCCCTGCTCTCAACTGCCTTATATTTTAATGAGGAAAGAGAACACAAAAAGGAGAAATTTTAAAAGGAAAGGGGGTTAAATTATGTTAATTAAGGACTGGGAAAGGGACTAACCATGTGAGCACCCACTGAGCTGCCGGGGAGCATCCCATGCCCAGGGGAGCTGGGGAAGCTAGACTCCCAAGTGTTAAAGACATTGCCTCTTTGAAAATTCTTCCTTTCAATTTCCATAGGCTTTTCCTTACGGAAAAAAATGAACCTTAGAAAAAGATAGCTAAGCCAATCAATTAACTCGTATTCATTAAGCACCTACTATGTTCTAGGTACAGAAAAGAAAGAAAGAAAAAGAAGAAGAAAGAAAGAAAGGAAGGAAGAAAGAAATAGAGGAAGAAAAAGAGAGAGAAAGAAAGAAAGCAAAAGAGAGAAAGGAAGGAAGCAAGGAAGGAAGGAAGGAAGAAAAGAAGAAAGGAAGGTCAGAGGAGAGGAGGGAAAGAAGAAAGAATGAAATCGTTCTTACCTTCAAAGAGCTTACATTTTATCAAAGGAAACAACATGTACAAATATAAGTAGATGGACTACATATTCAAAGAAAATAGAAAGACATTTGAAGGGGAAGGCACTAACTAGGAGCAGAGATGAAGGTGGAGTCAGGAAAGTCCTCCTATAAGAGGTAGAATTTGAGCCAGTATTTGAAGTAAACTTGAAATTCTACCAGGAAGAAGTGAGGGAGGAGTAAGGAACAATCTGTGCAAAGACCAGAAGGCAGATCTAACATTGCATCCGTCCACATAACTCATTGTAGGGGCTCACAGGGTCTCCGTTCCCCTTCCCCAGTCCCGACAGCAGACTGGTGGAATGGAAAATATTTGTTTTTAATCTTCAGTGTTTGGTACAGTATCTGGCATATAATGCTTGCTTTGGTGTGTGTGTGTGTGTGTGTGTGTGTGTGTGTGTGTGTGTGTGTGTGTGTGTTAAATGCTTGTTGACAGTGGATTTGGAGTCAAGAGACCTCGGTTCAAATCCAGACTGCTATTTATTACCTACGTGACCTCGTACAGCTCACTTCAGCACTCTGGGCCTCGGTTTCTTGTTGGGGTTACTATTCGACCGCGGACTTCCAAGGTCTCTCTCGGACTTAACTCCATAGTCCCATTCAGAAGCGTTTTACATTGGGTCGGTGTTTGCAGGTCTTTCATAGTAGGGCCCTTTTCCCAGGCTGCGCTGATCCCTGCGGGAAGAAAAATGGGATCTTCGGGTTGCTAGGTTTGGGACAGCGAAGGGAGGAGCCTGCTGGATCGGACGGCTTGCCAGCTGCCTTGGGGGGTTGACACCACTGCCATTGTCATCCTTAATGCAGCTGCTTCTACTGCAGGCTAGGACATCTCCAGAGGGGAGTGGTGAAGGAGGGGGAAGGGGTAAGCAGTTCCTTTGGAAGTGTGAATGCTGTCGGTCCTGGAGCCTGAGAGGAAGGGCTTTTAGCACATTCACCCTGCCCCAGGCAATCCTACTGTAATCTAATTGTCCAGATTGGGAAGACTTTCCCTCTCTGGTGCAGGATTTGCGTCTTCTAATGGTTTCATAAGCCCTAGAGACGCTAAGCTCGTATAAGCTACGGGAAAAACAGTGGATTTTTCGTGGAAAGGGGCAGAGGGAGAGCCAGGCTCCTTACTGGATGTCACCGCATCTCCCTGAGCCTACTCTAAGATTCTGGCTAGGCCACCGTGGGACCCGGGGCCAGAGAGAAGCTGGCTGGTTGGCAATGCGTTGTTTGTTCTGTGCAGGGGAACTCCTTTCCTTTCTTTCCTACTTCCTCTCTTTCCCTTAGAGAGAGACTGCGCGATGACAGAGCTGGTCTTAGAGTTAGAAAGACCTAGGTCCATATTCTGCCTTCTAGAGTTACTAGCTGTGGAAATCTGGCCAAGTCACTTTCACCCTCTGTGGCTGAGTTTCCTCATCTGTGAGATGGGGGCTATAGTCTTCACATTACTTTCCTTTCTCATATAAGTTGTGAGCAAAGTGCTTTGGGGACCTTAAAACAGTAAAGAAACATAAACTACTACTTCCACTAAACACAAGGATAGCAATGGTTTCCACTGGATTCAACATGAATTCTAACGGCCATTATTAGGCCACACTCAAACTGGTTTCGAGCAGTTATTTATACTAGTTGGCAGAAGGGCCAGTGGAAAGCTGGATGTGCCCCTGTATTCCTGGGGAAACATTTGGAGGCAGCCTGTCTAAGCTGGGATATCTACCACTGAAGCTAACCCAGCCTGGATGCTAAGTGATAGGGAGAATGCTGCTCTCACCTCAGGGTGAAGTAGCAGCTCCTGTCTGTGTTTCCAGGAAAATAAAAATCAGAACAAATCAAATCTAATTAATCCCGAGTGTTAGGAATTAGTGCAGTCTCCCAACTAGAAGGCAACTTCCGGTGGACTTGGGGATGATAGGACAGGGGAACGGGGAGACTGCAGGGTTGGGTTTTTTTTTTTTTTAAGTATTTTTGTGTCATGGGACTTCTTTGGCTGTCTGCTGAAGCTCGTGGATTCCTTCTCAGAAAAATGCTCTGAAATGCATAAAATATAATGCATAAGAAAATTATATTTAAATATAGTTATCAAAAACCTTAAAACACAAGGCCAAGGACCCCCTGAAGTTTATACAGTCACCCCTGTTCTAGTCCATCTCCCTCATTTTATGGTAAAATCCTTCTCTTTCCCCTTCTTCCACCCAGCTCCCTGGGATCCTTGAAACAAAGGGCCTCTCCTATTTTTTAATTGTATGTGTCAGGGGAGCTTCGATTTAGGGGTGGAGGGAACCTTGGAGCCCCATCCCTTTATTATATAGATGAGGAAACGGAGCTCCTTGGCTCAGTGGACAAGAGTGTTGGACTTGGAGACAGGAAGACCTTCTACACGGAACAGCTGCGTGACCCTGGGCAAGTCAATTAACCTCTTCCTACCTCAATTTCCTCCTCAGTAAAATGGGAATGACAATATTAGCGCCGCCGAAGTTGTTTAGAGCATCAAATGAGAATGTACGTAAAGCGCTTTCTAAACCGTAAATGCTATAGACATTTTTGCTATTATTTATTCAGAAATTTTCAAGACTAGATCTGCCTCGGTCTATTAACCAGGAGGCTGTAAACAGAGAGACCTTCACCCAAGGGGTGTCTCCAGAAGAATGCTGACTCCCTTGCAGATCCTCGGGCAAGTCGCTTTGACAAAACTTTTAACTAGCAGGACCAGCCCTAGCTGGAGCGCCAGAGGCTAGAGGGGGGTCGGTGGCGCCGGGTCTAGGTTTATGGCTTCCCTATCGGGCCTTGGAGAGAGGGAGCTTAAGAATGGACAGAGGCCTGATCAATGGACTGCTCAGGGAGAGGGCCATCCATCCCAGATGAACAGGCAAGTCCTCTCAACCCAAGGACTTAGAATTCCCCAAAGCGTCTAGACAACAATTCTCCTTATCTTGGACACCGGAGTGGAGAACACCTGGAGTGGCTGCGTATGTAGGTGTGAGAAAGTGACTGGGGGGAAGGGTGGGGGAAAGCTTCTCTCTGGGGCGTTTCACTGGCACTCTGGGCTCATTAGAAGTGAATATTCTAAAAACATAACAAAAACTTCGCTGTATTAAATAAATCTCAGCTCAGTTCCTGAATGCCCCAAATCTAGCCCAAAGCTGTGGGTGGGAGGAAGGGGAATGGGACCTGCTCCCCATGTTGTGTTGTCCCTGGACTGAGGAAAAGTCTCATGGAAAGGCCCCAAAGCTGCTGCCTCTCTGGAAGCACTTGGAAGGGGGTGTTGCTTCCCTGGGTCTCCCAATTCTCTGGTTCCCTACTCAAAATAGGACGGAACTGAGCCTCCCCCAAAGCAGGAAAAAGGCTCGCACAGGTGTCAGCCGGGATGGCGTTAGTCTTGTGGGTTCCTGTGGCCTTTCTCTCCCCCCCATCCCCCCAAGAATAAGGCAGAAGCCAGCTTCAGGAAACCCGCTTAGGCTTGTGAGGAAGAACTCCCAGTGACCAGAATGAACTTTCCCCCACGGCTCAGAATTAGAGCTGGAGCCCAAGGCGGCTCTCTTCGGTATTAGACCTTTCTTCCTTCCCTCCGTCTTCCCCTCTCTAACCTGGTCCCATTGCCCTCCTTCCCGCCCACTACGGGCACCGGGCAGCCTCCGTATTCTTCACCCAGGAGCGGTATCTTTCCATCACCTGACTCTTAGGCTGTCAGACTGACTTGGAAAGGACTGGGCACGGCCGGCCGAGCTGGGGATGGGGAATGGAGAGGGTCGATTTCCTCTTTCTCCCTTCAGCACTTGGGATCTCCAAGTCTCACCCCGACCCCGAGTCAGCGGCAGCCAGCTCCTCATAGACTAGGAGCATCTTAAAGCTACTTTAGACCGGAAAGGAACCTAAAGGCGGTGGTGTCCGATCCCCTCGTGTTACTGAAGAGGAGATTGCAGTCCAGAGGCGTGACGTGATCTGCCCAAGGTTGTACAAACTCATTGATTTAGAGCCACGGAGTCCAATCCCCCCATTTACAGGGAAGGAAGCCAGGGCACAAAGAGGTTATGACTTGTTCCTCGTCTGTGGGATACCGCCCTTCAGCAGCTCCTACTCCGAGATGGACGGGTTTTCTTTTCCGCCTCGCTGACAGAGGGACCCCAAAGTCTGAAAGCCATGGCCACTCTCCTCCTTCCCCTCCCTTTCCAGACTGTGTGCAACCTCTGGGCCCCTAAACTTTGCGAGAAGCGGAGAGCGGGGTAGGAGAGGAGGGGAGTTCCCAGTAAAAACGATGCTTAGTGTCTACAGCTCTGCGCCCAAAGTGGCAATAACCTTGACATTCCGGAAGATGTCGAAATTCTCAGCTCTTCGCCCTCTTGCTCACTCAACTGCCCCGCTAGCGCCAGCAGTTTGACAGATGTAAGTGTAACAAATAACATCTCTGTGTATGAGAGATGACTAATACCGAGCACTGGAAAAAAACCACACCAGACTTTAAGCTCTATATTTTATTATTCTAAATTAGGACAACTCATAAAACGTTAGTATGAAGAAGTGTTTCTTTTTATAACTTTAACGTTAAACTTTTTATCAGGGATAGGGATTGGGGCCGTGATTTTCTAGGTGAAGGAAACTCCTAAGACTGTCCCTCTATTGAAGCAGGCCCGCACCTTCTCGGAGACTTGGAGTCTTAGCGAGCTGCCTAAAGCCCCTTACCCTCAAATAGCTTGTCTGAGGTCACAGAGTCAGCGAGCGTCGGAATCGGGGCTTCCAGGGTGGTTCTCTAACTACTACACAGTACTGCCTCTAAAGTTAGTATCAGTAATCACTATTGAATAGAGACTGTGCATACATATATGTATATGCATATACGTATACATATATGCATGAATAAATTTCTATTTGAGTTTTGGGTTCTCTGTGTGGGACCTATGATTTAATTTCATTGATGGGAAACTCTCTACCAATATATGGTCGTACAAAGTTGTCAGGGACGAGGAAAGGCTAATGATGTGGCCAGGATTAAGCCAGTGTCTGTGTATCTGTCTCTTTCTCTGTCTTTCTGTCCTTTCCCTCCTACCTATCAATATGTCTATCAATCATCTATTGTAAATTGAGGCATGCTATTTCATTTCTCCGAACCTGTCTCGTCTGTAAATTGAAGGGTTGAACTAAAGGACCTCTAAGGTGCCTCCGGTCTCTAAAGTGTGATCCCTTGATAAATTCTGCAAAGATAATGTGCTTAATTGCAAGAGAGAGGTTCACAGTCACAGAACCACAGAATTTGAAACTTGGGAGGGACCTCAGAAAATCCCTAGACCTAGAGGAGCCCCCATGCCTAACCGAAGAGTAGTCGTCCAGTCTTTTACTAAAGACCTACAAGGAAGAGGAACCCACCGCCTCAGAAATAAACTGTGTGACCTTGAGAAAGTCACTTAAGCTTTCATTAAGTATCCCCTGCAAACTTCCTAAGAATGGAAGGTAGCTGTGTGACCCTGGACAAGTCATTTAACCCCGATTGCCTCGGCCCCTTTCCCCCTTCCAAAAAAAAAAAAAAAGTTAGTGTTGTCTATCTGCACCGCTGAAGGGAGTGTTCACTCCAGGAGTGCCCTTACACTCAAAAAATGTCAGGATTGGGCTAAAAGAAAAAAAAATGTTTCCTTCTTGCTCAATGGCATCCCGCAATCCAATTTACGTGATCATTTTTGAGAATCGATTTAGTTGTTTGCTGTCCCAGAAATTGGAGGATGGAAAAAGGGGAATATTAATGCTTTTTTCCATCGGTACTTCTACCCAGCCTTCTCGCACAGGAGAATCTCAGAAACAACCGATGGCCCCGGAATTCTGTCCTCTGTGGTCACCTTTGAAGTTGCCTTAGGAGCAACCTAAGACTGGTTGCCCCTTTCCTACCTTGAGTGGCATACATTCGAACCCTTAAGCAGAAGAGAGACTACACAGGGTCGGGGGAAGTGGCGGGGGGCGGCGCGGAAGGAGGCGGGAGAAAGTGCTAATCGCTGAGTTTGATCTTGCGTTTGGCTTCCTGGACTGGTTAAGCTCCAGCAAGAGCAGGCGTTGGCTGCGGGGACGGATCCCGAAGAAGCCCCGCTCTCCCCATTTTCTAGTCCTGTAAGTGCCCGAAAAGCCAAATGACTTTTGTTCCTAGGTTCTGATACTAGATAATCCCCTCTAGCCGTTAGACTTTGGGCAAGTCAGCTGACATCTCGGTCCCTTAGTTTGCTCGTCTCTAAAACGAGTGTATATTTTGGACTATATAACCTCCAGAGTCCTTTTCTAATTCTTAACATCGATGCAGGAGAGAGAGAGAGAGAGAGAGAGAGAGAGAGAGAGAGAGAGAGAGAGAGAGAGAGAGCGCAAATGCTGTGGAGCCTGGTTCAAGTCTAACTTGTGATGATTGCGGTTATTAAGCCATTTACTCTTCGTGGACTTCATTTTCCTCAAACTGTTAAATGAGAAGGTCGGACGTCAATTCCCTTGGGGGGCATGTTCTGGTGGGGGATCTTTTCGCGTTTGCTCTGGACTGGATGGCTCTGAGGTTCCTTCCAGTTATGGGCCCACTGTCAAAAGTTGCATGATACAAAAAATAAGGTTCTTAAAGCGGGCGTAAATGAGGGGGGCTTGTTGTTTTTTTTAACTACTTTAGGTCACAAAAGGATGAATAATGCGTGCGTTTAGCCGCAGATGACTGCACAGACAGAAAACTTCCGAAGGAGCTGAAAGGCATAAGACCCAGTGCAGGACAAAAAGAAACAAAATTGAAATAATTATCCGGATAATTCCACTTTGTTTCATCATCTTTTTCAATCACTTTCATCTTTTAAAATATCCATAAAATCGAGATGAAAGTGTTTTGAGCTAAATATCCGGAAAATGATCCCTTTGGTAAGCACTGTAGCCGGGCACTGCAGCCTGCACAACCTTTTCACGCCTCTGACGCTCAGTTTCCCACGTTCTTTTGGAAGGGGCGCCCTTGGGTGAGCACCACTCACACCCCAGTCATCTCCCTTACCGGGGACCCAGATTCGGAGATTTCTAAAGAAATCTTATCCCTCTCAGATCGGAGCCACTTGTAAGTAGCAACCTTCCATTTAGGGGAGCTGAAGGCTTCCCTGTCCCTTCCTACTCCCTCCGCTCATCTAGGCGAAGGGGAAAGCCCGGGTTTGCTCTGAGACCTTCCAATCAAATCAAACCACTCCGAGTTAGCTAAAGGGCGAGGGAAGGGAACTACGAAGTACTTCGAGAACCTGATGTTTGTAAAGGGTCCCTTAGCAGCAGCTCGAGCTGCAGAGAAGAAAACTCCCTCGAGGAGGAGAAGCTACCAGGTTAGATCCCGTAAAAACCTGGGCTTAGCGGGGAAATTCGATTGCTGCCTTTCCCCGATGTCCTCCTATGGCTGAGGAGGACGTGTTGACTCTGAATCTGCGGGTCACAGTGGGCCTCTTTTCCTAAGAAGTGAGCAAACTATCAAGAAGAGAAATCGATGATCACATCTTCATTTGTTAAGGCTACAGCTTTCTGCACCACCCCTCCCTCACTCCATGCTTGCCCCCAATCAAGGCTGTCACATTCCTTTCAACGTAGAATATCTAGATTGACTTCCTTCCTTTAAATCATCAACTCTGATTATGAGCCTGACTTCGAGTGCTGGAGGGAAGCGTGAAGGCGAGCTGGACTCCACTCACCGGAGCCCATCTCCAGCCCCCAGAAACACTGGTTCTCCCTCGACCTCTTGGGCAATATTGGGCGAATTGCTTCAGTTCTTTGGGTCTCAGTATGCTCACTTGTCAAATGGGACCGAAAGTATTGGCACTGACCAGCTCATTGGCTTGTTGGGAGGGAAGTCCTTTGAAAACTTGAAACTCTTGCTGTAGAAATGTCGCTATCTAAAAGGGCGCCTGGGGCTAGACAGATGGCTGGCTTCCAAATCGGAGGACGAGTTCAAATACTACCTCTGGAATCTACTGGCTGTGTGACCCCCATGGCAAAGACCTATTCTCTCAGTGGCCCCAGACAGTTCTCTGAGATTCTAAGTTGCAGGGGGAGGTCTTCGTTGGTAGAGCGAACTCCCCATACTAGTGGAATTATGGTCTGGTCTTTTAAAAAATCTATCTAGGGTTATGATTTCATGATTAGCAAAGTCATTGGTATAGATATTGAAACTGCCTCTATCTATCTATGGAAGCCGGCAGCTCATATCGAAAATTAAAATCCATCAGAGATTTGGATCTGGAAAGGACCTTCAAAGTCATCGAGGCCAGCCTTCTCTAGCTATAGAGAAATTAAGTGACTTGCCCACAGTCACACAGGTACTAAATATCAAAGGCAGGATCTGAGGCCGGGCCTTCCTGATTTCAAGTCCAGTATCCTGTCTCTCACTTCCACCACACGGGAACTTTAAGGGACTTACCTAGGGCGTGCAGCTTGTTCTTGTCAGAGGCACAACTGGAACTCAGGTGTTCTAGATTTCAAGGTTGCTTCTGTTCTCTACACCACGCTTCCTTGTTTTTGATGAGTCGTTTTTTCAGTCCTGTCTGATTCTTTATGACCCCATTTGGGGTTTCTCGACCAAGATACTGGAGTGTTTTGTAATTTCTTTCACCAGTGAGGCAGGCAGGGTTAAGTGACTTGCCTGAGGTCACACAGCCATTAAGCAACTAAGGTCGAATTTGAACTCGGGTCTTCCTGACTCCAGACACGACGCTCTATCCATTGTGACAATTAGCTGCCCACGCCACTGTGCTTCTGGCAAATTATTCTTATTAGTTGCTAAATGAGGAGATAGGCGGAGATAGACTGATATTAAGCGCAGATCTGCCTCTAAGAACCCATGCTACTACCCCTAATACTCATTTACCAGAACATTTACCTGTGTTGAGGAAAGGCGCTGTGGC
>WOXC01004870.1:55000-380186 GCA_011680675.1 Gymnobelideus leadbeateri
AAACCCCTGGTATTTCCGCCCCGGGCGTCTTTCCTCTGTTAGAGAGCTCCCAGGTTCCTCCAGGTCACTCTGGGTCGCCCCCCCCATCCACTTTTCTCCCTCGAACCGGCTCCCAATAGCCGAACTGACCTTCATTTCTCACCCAGTGTAGTCTTAGGTCTGCTTAACTGACCTTCAATGCTCCTGAGCTCTGGTAGGATTTTGAAAGGGCTTAGCCGGGAGGGGAGAGAGCTGAACCTTGGGGCTTCAGAAAGCTTTGGTCGAGGGCGATTTCTGGTGAGAGTGTTTGGCTTCCGCTCTTGGCTTGTCTAGAAACTTTTCCTTATCTCCCCCTTCTTTGTTCCCCTCTGATCTGGGGGAAAGCTGGGAGTCAGCTTCGTAGCCTTCCTGACTGGCTAGGACCGCTGGCTGACAGCATGGAGTACACCGCGTCGCCCAAGCCACAGCTCTCATCCCGGGCCAACGCTTTCTCCATCGCGGCACTCATGTCCAGCGGAGGCGGCTCCAAGGAGAAGGAGCCTTCCGAGAACACCATCAAACCCTTGGGTGAGTGAACGAGAAAATAGTCCCCATGGCCAGGGGACTGGAACTGTCTCTACAGAACCCCTCGCGCCTCCCCCCCCCCGCCTGTGCCCCACTGGGCTCGCTTCATATGTGTCCCTGAGCCCATGTGTCTGCCAGGCGATGCTCCTGGCATCGTAGTCCTAAGGAGTCGGCTGTGCCTGCTTGCTCTAGGCTAGATGGAAGAAAGTCCCGGCTAAGGCAATGTGGGGCTCTAGGGGAAAGCGGCCTCCCATCCAGCAGCTCCGCAGAAATACGGAGAACCTGGGAGGGACGGTTCCGCTCAACAAGGACAAGGAACAGAAACTAGGGGTTCACTGCTCTGGGCTCCACGCCCTAGTTCTGGCTAGTTTGCAAAATGCAAGAGGGATTCTCTTTTCTTCAGTCCTCACCACCAGGAACTTGGCTTTTAGAGAAATTGAAGTTGTCAGAGCAACTGCTCTTCTCCCCCACCCCCCACCCCCCCGCCCAAATTCGGTTCCCAGGTAGATGCTAGAACACCTTCCGAATTGTGAGAGCGAATTCTTGGATCCTTTAAGTCCCTGGGCAGTGTTAGCATAGGCTGGGAGAAACCCAGGAGATCTAAGACTCCTCTTCCTGGAAGTGGGCTTCCAACCAAGCCAGCGACATTTCTCAGGAGAGGCAGCTGTTTGCAAACCTCCCGGTACTGAACAGGCTAGGTTTGGAATTCAAAACAAAACAAAACGACTATTGGCTTCCACCTTTACGAAGCTGCCCCCCTGCTGCCCCTGATCTCGGCTCGGCACAGAAGCTTTCCTCTTATCAGGCAGTCATCGCCTTAGAACTGCCCTCATTTTCCGTCGGGCTTGGTGAAAACATTAACCAGTAACCATTTTCGAAATTTCTCTCCTTTTAGAAAAGTTACAGTGTTTATTTAGAAATTCTGGCCATTTATAGCAAACCTTAAACCCACCGCGACAAAGAATGGAGCAGTTTCTTCTTTCCCGTGTGTGTGAGAAAGGGTTAGCTTGGGGGGGGGGGGCAGGGCCAAACTGGCAGAAGGGAGCACCCTTAGAAAAAAGTGTGAACGTTCTGGCCCGAAATAATTTCAATACAACGCCACAATTAACAGAGCTAGAGGACAGGCAGGAGCAATTGACAGATGGATGTAAAAGCAAATTTCTTTCCTTCCTTCCTTCCCTCTTTATCTTCCTTTCCCCCCCTTTTTTGGTTCTCTTTTTCCCGTTTCCCAAGTATCTGAATTTAGTAAAAACGAGAGGGGGAAACACACACACATATATATATGAAGAGAGAGAGAGAGAGAGAGAGAGAGAGAGAGAGAGAGAGAGAGAGAGAGAGAGAGAGAGAGAGAGAATTATATCCTTAATAATTGGGGATTTGACCACCTGGTTCCAGAATTTCTAATATAGGTTGCTGTAGATCCCCCCATCTTCTGTCCCAGTCAACCATCTTGTCGCCTCTCTTCTGCTCCCTCTGATTTCTGTTTGAGAAACTTCCTTGGAGTTTCCCAAATCTACCAGTGGAATACAATAAAAACGTGTGTGCAGAGATTTGGAAACACTGACACTATTTTGGAATGTCTTTCAACGCTTGCATCTACTGTGCTTCTCGGGGATGTGCTGAGTTTCAGAGGAGTCCCTGGGAGGTCTTTTTATTTTTGTAAGGTCCTCTCTTATTTTTGGTAGGAGTGCCCCAAAGAGAGACCCTGCTGTGCTTTGGTGCTATTGCAGACAGACAAGACACTCACAATCAGGAATGGAGGTCACTACCAGAGCCTTGGAATAAGGATCCCAAGAGAGAATTACTAAAAGCCCCCAAGTGCCCTTAAACTGCCTACTCACATAGCTCACTTATCTGTCAATAGACACCAAGGACTAAGCAGTCAGAAGTTTTTAAGAACCCCAAAACAGGCCTGAGAGAAGGGCTTCTTGCCACTGGATCACATTCTTTTCTCTAGTGTTCTACGTCCTACTATAGAGAAAGCAGCTCTTTGAGGTTCTAGGCTGCAATTGATTTCTTCCCTAAGCCTCAGGTTATGAAATGTTGCTGGATTTGTGGTGTGTTTGCAGCAAATTCTAGTCTTGTGTAGGTAAAAGTATCCAATCCCTGAATAATACCTGCCTTTGGGCTCAGGCCTCCCTCAGGGAGTCTGTCAGTGCAGCCCACCATTCCACTATGATAGGGAGCTGGGTTGGGGGATCTTCAGGAGATCTGTAGCCCATCCTCTAGGGCCTAAAGGGTGATTTTGTTGAGGGCTAATGGGGAAGAATACTGTCCTTTACATTCCTTTTAAAAGTGAGAGTTAAAAAAAAAGTTCCCTCTCCTCCATTGTAGGTTTCTCTGGCTTCTTTGGACTTCAAATATTTTTAGGAGCTATGTCTTTAATTGTCTAGGCTTTCTAACACAATCAAGGGTGGGGGTTGTCACAGCATTTCCCCCACCCCAGATTTGTTATGAGCTGGTGCAGTGGGTAGAGAGTACTCTATCTGGAGTGAGGAAGCCCTGAATTCAAATCTGGTCTTATACACTAGCTATATTATTATGGGCAAATCACTTAACCTCTGTTTGGTGTCCTCACCCATAAAATGAAGATAACAATAGCACCAATCTTCCTGGGTTTTTGTATGGATAAAATGAAATACTTTTAAAGGCACTTTGCAAACACTAAAGCATTGTATACATGTTAGCTATCATTATATGATTATTACTATATTTAATTTATCACAGGACAATAACATAAGATTCTCTCTCTCTCTCTCTATATACTATATATATATACTATATATATATACTATATACTATACTATATATATATATATATATATATACTATATCAGGTATATATATATATATATATCCTGATATAGTATAACGATGCAGAAAAGTTGCTGATATAGGTTAGTATAAGGTTTCGAACTGGGAGCACCCAATATCGACTAAATTACTGATGCAGCTCCCAAACCCCATAGTTTATAGGTTATAGATTTATATATTATTAAAATACATCTTCGTAGGTTTGTCATAAATATTGTAAATAGGACTATATCGACATTATAAATTTATCCATATAGATATGTACATTTCATGAATAATGATAACACTAGCTTTTATACAGCCCTTTAAGGAATGCCAAGCACTGTACGTTATCTCATTCTGACTATAGCAATATTATAATCTATATATAATATGGATAGAACATATATTAATATAAGACACAGACATAAGTAAACGCACAATCTATCTCTAGACGATACAAATATCTTTATTTGTATCTATAGATATATTGTAAATCTGCTTCTGGTGCCGCCTCTCTCTGCTCTGACTCCGCGGTCAGGCCTTGGCGGAGAGCTGTTTCGAGATTGCTTCACATTGCAAACTCAAGTAGTTGCTTTTTTAAGGAGAGGAAGATAACGGAGACAATTAGGCAGGTCCCCCTGTGTTCTGTCAAAGTGCCTGGCGCATTTGAGGACCCTCCTGTCAGCCCCTGCAAGGCTCCTTCCTGCTTGGCTCTTATCCTGGGCGGGTGTTCGGGCGAGCTCTGCCCGTCCCCCAACCCCAGCCCACTGAGCACCCGAGATTCTGCAATGTTGAACTTCACCAGCCCGTATAGTCTAACTGCAGCGGCCAGCCTCAGGGCTGTGGGCTGACAGGTCTATATGGACGTGTTCCGGGAGGCAGACGGGGTCCCTCTCGGGGTGCAGGAAATTGTGATTTAGGGACCTCCTTTCGTTTCTAGCTATTAGTGGATGCTGGCATGGGTGAAAGCCAAGGGAAGGCAAGCTTGCGGGTAGGAGTAAAGGGGCCTAAGGGAGGAGGCGGGGGCGGGGGCGGGGGCGGGGACTGGTCGCCGAGCCCCCAGGTCTGGCTATCAGCCTGTTTCTCTTCGGATCCCACAACACGAGTCTAGACTTGAGATGGTTTGAAAGACTGCGGGAAACACTTGTGGTCGGTTCCCCTCGGCCCCCACCCCATCTTCCAACTCTCGCGTCCCGTGCCCCAGACGGGTTTCCTAAGCCCAGATCGAAGTGCCCGGGAGAAAGAGCTCCCTGGGCTTTTGCGCAGAGTCCGCGTCTGCCCAACAGGCTGCCTGAGGCCGCTGAGCTCTTTGCCCTTGGCCTCCGCGCTTCTCAGACTGGGGGAGGGCCCTTCTGACCTCCACCGTCCTCCAGCCAAAGCCGTGCTCGAGATCTGCCCCGGCCCTTAGCTTTCCAGAGTTCACCCACTTCTCTTTGCACTAGAACAATTCGTGGAGAAGACTTCCTGCGCGCAGCCCCTCGGCGACCTCCCAGGGCTCGACTCCCACGGCGACTTCGGCGGCAGCCTTGGAGGTGGCGGCGCCGGCGGCGGCAGCCCTTCCTCTTTGTGCACGGAGCCCCTCATCCCCACCACCCCCATTGTCCCCAGCGAAGAAATGGCCAAGATCGCCTGCAGTCTGGAGACCAAGGAGCTCTGGGATAAATTCCACGAGCTGGGTACCGAGATGATCATCACCAAGTCGGGCAGGTAGCAGAGGCTCGGGGATTCAGGGAAAATGGGCGGAGGGAGAACAGGGGCTAAATAAGCAGCCCCGCGGCGCGAGGGCAGGAAGGGAAGGTAACTTCAGAGGGACACAGGAAGGCACCCTAGGGCCCAGTCACTCCAAGCCCCTCATTTTACAGATGGGGAAACTAAGGCCCAGAGACTTGTTCTAGGCCACTCATCCTAGGACCCTAGAAGGGTCCTCAAACGCCATCGAGTCTAACTCTCTCATTTTACAGAGAAGGAAACTGAGGCGCAGAGAGCTTGTGACTTACTCAAGGTCACACTAGTAGACAAAAAACAAAACAAAGACAAAAGCAAAAAAACAAATCCGTTCCCCTAAATATGGCTTCGGAAAAGATTTGAGCCGGGATTGAATCTAGTCTCTCTTTCGAGGTTGGAGGGAGGGGAGAAGGTTAGGAACCTCACCGAGCATCTGGATCCTTTCGGGGGTGGTAGGTGCTGGGGTTCGCCCACGCCATTCCTGGGGCAACATTCGTGCATCCTAGGACCCAAAACGGAGGACCCGAGGTCTCCAGGCCCCTGGCATTTCGATCCAAGGCTACAGTGGGGCCTCATTGAAGAAAAGGAAGGTCTCCAGGGGAAAGCCTGGTTTACCAGAGGGGAGGGCGGGGCGCTGGGAGCTGGGAAGAAGCTCGAAATACAGGGAGACCCCAGGCTGGGAGCAAGCCCGGGCCGCCTTAAAAAAACAGACTCTGGGCAGAGGGCAGGCAGAGCTGGCTTGAGACGGGGATTTATCCGGTTGATCACGGTCGCCGCCAGACTGGAATTTCCTCAGTCGGAATGGCCCAGACCCCTTGGGAACTGGGAGCTCAGGGTTTCCCTGTTTATCCTTCCTAGTTTGCAGACTACCCCTGGAGTTTAAAAAAAAAAAAAGTAAAGTAGAAAAAATTAAGGTAATGATGAGGACAGGAGGTGGGGGGCAGGGGAACCTGCAGAGACGATTGTCAATGTAATATGGATCCTAGATTTTGCCCTATAAGGAACCTCCAGGGCTATTCTCTTTACCAAAGACGACAATGTGGCCTAGAGAGGTAAGTGAGTGGTCCAGGTTGCTACCTGTAGTACGTGGCAGAGAGAGATCCGAACCATATTGATTTTAATCCAAATCCAAAGAATTCTTGCCACTGAATTAATCTTGGAAGAGACCTCTAAAAGCATCAGGCCCAAAGATTCTTAATATTTCAGGGAGTCCGTGAACTTAGCCGGGGAAAATGCATCTTTATTTTCATTTATCTTTGATTTCTTTTGTCATGTTATGAATTTTATTTTATGCATTTAAAAAACATTATTCTGAAAAGGACTCCAGAAGTTTCACCAGGCTGCCAAAGGGATCTGTGATGCCAAAAAAGAAAGATTAGGAATCCTTGATCGAATCCAACTCCCCTCTTTTACAGAGGAGAAAACTGAGGCAAGTTTCGGGTCAAGTAAGGAGGTCAACAAACTTTTATTAGGCGCTTATTAAGTATCAGTACTACGGAGTGCACTTAGCGAACTCGAGGGAAGACCACCCAAAGGACCCCAACCACCAACGCCATCGCCTTCTCTTCCATCTAAGGACAAACCAATTAGAAGTAGACTGGGTCTGTCTGTTTTCACATCACTCCCAAGGCCAAGCGTACAGAAAAGAAAGGGAGATTTTGCCAGAGGTGGGAGTGGAAAGTGCCTTGCCCTGGGTGGGGCACAGGGGGGTAGCTCAGGGCTAGAGCTGTGGGTCAGTGGATTTTGTCCTCAAACCTTCCAGCCTTGGGTTGGAAATAGCTGAAGTCATTATCCTGAAACAACTGTGTCTGAGCCCTAGTGGGAAGTCCAAGTTCGTTGTAAAAGGGCTTTCCTCCAGCCTGGGTCACAAATGCTTATTTCAACGGGTGCCCTAAAAATGTCAGCATCAAAAAATTCTGAAAAAGTCTGTGCTGTAACTCGAACACTATCAGTGCTCTGAGCCCCGTAGCTCAGGAGGAGTGGTGGGAGGCGATTTTAACACGAGAATATTTGTCACGAGAAGGAAGGAGGCATTTAGTGGGTAGAGAGCAAGCCGTGGAGCCAGGAAGTTCCTAATTCAAGTTTTGCCTCTGATTCATACTGACCGAGTAACGTGGCGCAAGTCAATTAAGCCTCTAGGTTCCCAAAGGCAACTGGCTAAGACTGTAAATTAGAGTTACCATTACAGATGAGGTACCCATTCCCTCTGGAGAAGAGAGTTTCCACGCCTGGAGTTCCCCCACCCTGATGAAACAAAAGACCCCAAATAAAATAAATCAAGGACATTTGTAGTATAAAAACGATTGGAGGAGTATTTGGGAAAGGATGTGTGAGGTTTTGTTATGTAAGTGGATGCAGGGGTCCAGAGAGACCCACTCAGAATGAAACCCTGGCAACGATTAGCTGGAAAGTCACTTAATCTTGGTCAGTCTCAGTTTCCTCTTTTGTAAAGTGAAGATGACAGCACCTGTGGCACCCACCTTACCTGCTGGAAGGATCAAGTGAGATGAAAGGTTTAAAGCGCTCTGTAAATGTCAGCTGTTACTACAACAAATCCGGTCCGCGTGAAAGAGACACAATTCAATCCCAACTGAGAAACTGAGCCCAGATGGGAATTGTAGGGAGATCTCAGAGGATTTTTGACCTTCCAGATGGGCGGGAATGTGCTAGGAGAGGGAATAAACTGAAATAAATCTGTTAGAACCCATTGGATCATTTTCTTCACCATCAAAGCTTTTAATTAAGGAATCCATTAATTAATCCCCCCATTGCAGTCCAAGTTTGTGTATGTATGTGTGTGACCGATCCTTTCTCTCCTCCGGTTGAAGGCGAATGTTTCCTACCATTCGGGTGTCGTTTTCCGGAGTGGACCCTGAAGCCAAGTACATCGTTCTAATGGATATCGTTCCCGTGGACAACAAGAGATACAGATATGCCTACCACCGCTCGTCCTGGCTAGTGGCAGGCAAGGCTGACCCTCCTCTGCCCGCAAGGTTTGTCATCCTCGATGCCGGTTTTCTCATGCGAAAAATATTTGCTTACAACCTTCCCCCACCCTTAGGTATCTGCCGAATTCCTCTGGGCTGCCCAGGGAGTTCAGCATGGGGATTTAAAGTAGTCTGTTTTTAAACCTGCTGCTGCTGATTCTGGGAGGGAAGCACCCAGGCAAACCAGGAAGGCTGGCTCTGCTGAAGACCGGAGTTAATCCTGGGTGAGGATATTTACAGACAGAAAGCAGCACCCTTCCTTTGGTACCTAGGTCTAATCCTCCCCCTCCTCTCCCAACCCTCTGTATCTTCTGGAGTTTGCAGCATTAAAATTTACAAGAGATCAGAGGTCACTGCAGACAGAAAAGATATTATTACTCAACTGGTATTTAGCTATTACAATGAATATTCGGTGCCAGTTTGGTTAGATCACATTATGAACAGATCCTTCTATGTCGGTCATTTTTTCATCTTAAGGGGTTAGATTTATTACTATTATTTTAATCAATTAGTAATCAATAGACTTTTATTAAGCATTACAATGTGCCAGGCAAGAGCAGCTAGATGTCAAAGTGGATAGAGTACAGAGTTGGAAGTCAGGAAGACTCATCTTCCTGAATTCAAATCTGACCTCAGACATTAGTTGTGTGACCCTGGGCAAGTCACTTCACCCTATTTGCCTCAGTTTCCTCATATGTAAAATGAACTGGAGAAGGAAATGGCAAAGCATTCAAGTATCTTTGCCAAGAAAACCCCAAGGGATGTCACAAAGAGTCAGACCCAACTGAACAAATACATATGCTGGACTCTGTACTAATCCCTGTTATTATCCCCATCAATCTTACCATTATTATTTTCATGAGCATCTACTAAGTAGTAGGAAAGCGGTCTGAATGTGTGTGTGTATGTGTGTGTGTGTGTGTGTGTGTGTGTGTGTGTGTGTGTGTGTGTGTGTGGAGGTGGGGGGGTAGGTCCAAGACAGCCTTTGAATTGTTGGGATGAGAACACAATTTATATCATTAAGTATGGTGTTTTCCGGTTGCTTGTTCTGGACCTGCAATTTTCTCATCCCTGTAGGGAAATCTCTCTATCAGTGGAGCTCAGGGAACTCAGGTCTGCCTGGGTTCAAATGACTCCAAGACTAGCTCTTTATCCCCCCTGCTCCCATCATTCTGCATTATTGTAGAAACAAGCAGCCCATGTGTCCTTTTTCTATGACACTCATTCAAAATCAGGTTTTTAGACGACAGAGTATTTTTCTGGTGTTTATTGTTCCAAGGCACCAAATGAGGGAGCCGTCTAATGAGCAAGAAGATCTGCTTCATTAGGAGGAAACAACAACTAGCATTTATATAGCACTTTAATGCTAGCAAAATGCAAATATTATCCAATTTTATCTTCTCCACAACCCCCAGAGGCAGAGTCTATTATCATTCCCATTTTATGTATCTGGAAACTGAGACAGAGGTTAAGTGACTAATGAGAGTATGCCCTCCCTTCCCAAACTATATTGTGTTCATTTTGGCTATATTTTATATAGACTTACACGGGCATATGCAGCTTCCACAAATCATGTACAATCTTCTTGAGGGCAAGGACTGTTTCAATTTTGTCCTTGTATCCCCAGTACCTAGTACAGTGCTTGGCTTATAAAAATTGCTTCATAAATGTTGGCTTATTGATTGGAAGCTGAAAGTTCTAGAGGTCAATTGTGTAGTTAAATTTGAACAAAACACCAAGAGCTAATTTTATTCTACATAGAGTACTTGAAAGGAGAATGTTCCTTTGAATGAATATTTGCTTTTTTGTCTAAATAGAACTTTGTGTTAGAGCTGGGATTTTATCAGAGAATCCACTCTACCTGCCATTTGGATACGGTTCTGGATCATTAGACATGCTTGGCGTTGAGGAGGCACTTTGGTGTAGTGGGGGAAATGTTGCCTGGGAATTCAGAGGACTGGGGAAATTTCCATCACCAACCCCAATACTGTTTCTACTTGTGCGACCTTGGGCCAATCGCCTAACCATCTGGACATGAGTTTCCTTTTCCATGGCCTCTGCATCACATACAAATTATTCTAAAATGTGAAGGAGTTAAATTTAAAAGAACTCTCACAGCTCAAAATATATTATCTATGTGCCTTAAACTCTTCATGGACTGCTCCTTGCCCTAGAGAAGCTATTTTATCTAAAAAGGTGCCCAGGAGGAGGAACACCAACTGTTTCCTGAAATCCCATTGACAAAAGAATTGGCTCCAGAGGAATTTCACAGACAACACAACAGGCCCCCACCTATTGCTATAAGTTCTATGGGGACAGGGACAGGACCTATGCTATTTATTGATCTAGGGAGAAAGCCTCATTGAAGAGATTCTCTCTACCAATGCTGGTCAGAACCTTCTATGCAATTAACAATCTTATAAAGAGAATAACTTGGAGCATGGAGGTGGTCAGTGATGCACCCAGGGTCACACAGCTAGGATATGCCAGGGCAGGTCTTGAATACAGGTCTTCTTGGCTGAAGTGCCCCACTGCTTCCCTCTATGTACATGTATGCACATACATATATATGAATATTATAGATTATAAATATATATGAGAGGGAGTGCAATGTAGTGGAAAGAGAGTTAGCATTAGAGTTTAAGTGCCACCTCTGACAAATACCAGCTGTGTGACCTTGGGCAACACAGTGTTCCTGGGCAGCTAAGACCATGAAGTGCAGAGAAGGTGCTGACCTGCATTGGTGGAGGCATTTTCCTCACTTGGGAGTTCCCTATAGTAGTGACAGATATAGATCTGGTATCTCTCTCTCTGTCTCTGTCTCTCTCCCCCTCCTTCTCCATGTGTGTGTGTGTGTGTGTGTGTGTGTGTGTGTGTGTGTGTGTGTGTGTGTGTGTACACATAGGGATAGGTACTGGATCCATGATTTTCTTGGTAAGGAAACTTTATCTAGAGAGGTTATTACCTTCTTTGAAATTTAACAGCATTAGAGAGAATTACCTGGGATTCTGAAAGGCTAAATAATTTGCCAGGGTCACATAATCAGTATGGATCAGAGGCAGAATTTAAACCACCCCCAACCTCTTCACACACAACAGCTCTCTGGACCTTGTTAGTTTGAAAGAGCAATTGTTTTAGTGCTCCTCCCCCCACCCCATGAGAGAGAGGATGGGGAGAAGTTCCTATGCATGTCTATGTATCTATATGTATGTATGTTTGTATGTCACCTCCCCCACATACACACACACACACATACCCAGGAGTCTATACTCTGATACTTAAATAAATGTAATCGACATTCTCTGCTACTGCCTGGATCAGGCTATTGGTCTATCAGTAGCTGGTTCTTGGGAGAAAATGGTTGTTTGTGAATCTGTTTTAAGTGGAAAAAAAAAACCTATTAGGAGTCCCTTTGCAGATCCCTCCCTTTCCTCCTTCTTCCCTGTTCCTGATCCTCCCTCCCTACCCAGGGAAGCTCTCTCCCTCTATTTAAACACACATTTTCTTCCTATCTAAAGGCCTTATGTGCACTAGTGACAGAGTTGGCAGACATGAAGGTCAGCAGGGCTCTGGAAATGTGACATCTCTTGTTGATGTTACTGCTCTGTCGGTGGCTGGGGAATAGAAATACTTACCAATAGCTATCTAAACCCCATCATGTTTAAGCTGCTGCTGGAATTTAAAGTCTATCTGGGAACTGGCAAAAAGAAGGGCTGCCCTTACTGAGATTTCTTTTGCCTTCATTACTCCTTCAATCTATTATTCACCACCAGTTTCTATGGAATGTAAAGATATCTTGACCAACTCAATCCATTTTATAGAAGTCACTCATGAATCCTTAGACCCTGTCCCATTTTGCAGCTTCAGTGGTGGGGAATGCTAAATGATCATATATACATTGCTATGCTGAGTGAATCCTATTGAAATTCAAGGAGTATGTACTATTTGGGAAGTATTTCTTTAGTGAGGGGTAACTTCTAGTATGGAAATTCCATCTTCCAAGACAGGTGGACAGCTCATGTTCATTACAGTTTTAGAGAGGATAAATCTAAATCCTCGATCACAGTTGCCTGGGACATGAGAGGGTAAGTGACTTGACTTACCCTTAAGTGTCTCTCATGGCTAGTTATATATCAAAGGCAGGACCAATTTTTTCCAGTTCTTACTGACTCCAAAGCCAATGCTTCATACTCTAGATTATGCCCAGCTCTCCAGTATATAGAATATCTTTAAAAATCTACACTTGATTTAAAAGTTCCTCAGTAATAATATTCCATCAGAAATAATAATTAAAAAAAAAGATAGAAAAAAACATTTTGTCTTTGCATGGAGCAGACTTTGCCTGGGATTTATGAAAATATGTTCCATTTTGTCAGAGCACTTCCTGGAGTTTCTTGGCCATAGAAAACGAGTTATTTGGCCAAATATTGAGGAGCATGGCTAGTAAGCTAAGAGGGCTCAGACACCAGGACAAAAAAAATAATCTCAACAGTTTCTAGAATCCTAAGGAATCTCTCCTTTCATTTTTTTTTTTTTGCACTGAAAAAAAACCCTCTTCTTTCAAACTGACAAGGTGCAGAGGGCTGTCATTTAAAAGCTGCTCTGCTCCTGGATTTGCACACATCGTGAAATCCCTTTCTTCCTGCTGTCAGAGACTAAAACAACTTTTTGTTACCAAAGAACATTTTAATCGGAAGCTTTTTTGGACACTCCCCTTTCAAGCCCTTTAAAGTGTTTCCAGGGGTTGGTTTCCCAGCAGAATCCTTGCTGTTCTGAACCTTTCTGCACTGCGTGGTTGTGAGGCATTATAAGTTTCAGCATGCACACCTTGTCTTTCCCCATCTTCTGTTATGTCTGTTCCCACTGTGACAAGCTGTGGCCTGGACTCTTTGGTCACCCTCTTGGCTTTCTCTAATTGTATTATGAGAGATTTTTGAGGGTTGGCCTTAGGAAGCCAGACACAGTTGTAAGGAGCTATGTTGGATTGGGATTTTACTTTAATTCAATTCAACCCAACAAGTGTTTATGGAGGACCTACCAGGCATTATATTGGCGATAGAAAGATAAAAATGAACCTGTCCCTTCCCTTAAGGAGTTTGTATTATATTGAAAGGCATAGCATAGGCATAAATACATGTGTATTATGTGTGTGTATATATTTATGTGTGTATGTATGTATGTATGTATGTATGTATGTATAGGCCTAGAGTAAATACAATCATTTCCTAGGTAGGGAAAGAGGATTGTGATTTGAAGGGATTAATTGTGCTTTGAAGGAAGATATAAATTCTTTGAGATGTAGCTGAGAAAGAAATGCATTCCAAGCATGGGGATGGCTGGTATAAAAAAGTATGGAAGTGGGTGATGGGAGGGCATGTATAAGAAAAAGCAAATATGTCAGTTTTACTGTGTAGAATATGTGAGACAAAGTAATATGCAATCAGTCTGGAAAGAGTGTCCAGAGCCAGATTATGCAAGGCTTTGGGTGCTAGACAAAAAAGGTTGTATTTTATCCTAGAGGCAATAGGAAGCCATTGATATTTCTTGAGTGAGTGACATGGCTAGAGGTATACTTGCCTATTCTAGCCTAGTTCCCAATGTTCGAGCAAAATGATAAGTAACCTACAAAATGTCATGGGATCCAAGCTGGGAAGCATAAAGAGGCTTTCTAGTCCCACCTTCTTTCTTTACATATGAGGAAGCTGAGGCCTAAGCAGGTAAAGGTACCTGTCCAAGGTTACACAGGTGGTAACGTCATGATTTGAACCCCTGTTCTCCTACTTCAAATCCCCAGGTCTTTCTAACATACACATTTATAGGTAAAATTTTAAAATTTAATAAGTATTTTCAGGAAGAACTTCCCACCTAATAGACAGAAAGGAATGTCTTCCCAATGATATTGAAAACCTGCTCCTCCCAACTCTGATTTTTGTGAATTCCCATCATAAATGGAGACACCACAGAAAATCACTTGGTTATCCCAGACAAGCTCATTTCACACTCAGCTCACAACAATTACCCAAGTGCAGTTTTAAGATGAAGTTGCTTTTCTTTAAGTCTCCGGTTCATTTGTCTTCCATGATCCTCCACCCTCACCTAGATAAAAATACTCCCACCCTCAGTTAGAGAGTGAGGGATCAGGCTTCATTCAAGGTAGTGAGTGATTGTGCAGTCCTGGAATGCAGGCACTCATTTCTATAATCCACTTGTAGCCCAGGAATTTAGGGCAAGACCCTGCTGTTTGTGTCTGGTGGAGGGCTCTGGTTCTTGCAAAAATTGCATGGCTGTTGAACGCCACAGAGAGTTTTGAATGACTCTGTTGACTTGACAGGGGCATAAGAAACCCATTTGGGAAATGGTGCAGATCTGTCTTTGCCCCCCTCCCCATGTTTGGTACCTCAGCAGTGCCCACTAATATGCAGCAAGAACTGAACATTTACATGGTTTTCCCTTTCACTGTCATTGTCATTTATGGAGATGAATGTAGCAATGGAAATCAACCATTTATTTAGTTAGAAAGCAGTGTTGTGCCGTGGTTAGAGAAGTCAGGAAGGCATGGATTTACGTCCTGCCATCTATGACTGTGTGATGCAGGACAGGTCACTTAACCTCTCTGTGTTCTAGGCAACTTTCCTAAGACTGGACTTTTCAGGGAAAGTCCTGACCTGCTTTGGCAGAGGGAGTTTTCTGTGGGAATGAAATTGCAGGTTCAGTCTCTGTCCCTGTCCCTATCCCTTTATTTGCTTAAACAATAAATGTAATTGATTTTTCCTTGCAATTCTCTGACCCAAACCTTTCCACTTCTGATAAGGCAATGCTTTGCATATAGTAGAGAACCAATGAAGATTTCAGTTCTATCAGCACATCATGCATACCTAAAGCATGGACTTGGTGCTGGGTATTAAAAAAATCCAAAAGTTTCTGATTTCAAGGAGTGCACATTAAATACAGAGAGAGAGAGAGAGAGAGAGAGAGAGAGAGAGAGAGAGAGAGAGAGAGAGAGAGAGAGAGAGAGAAAGGGAGGAGAGATAGAGAGAGGAGGGGGCAGGTGAGAGTGAAAGTCCAAGTACCAAAAGCATTTACAACTGGGAACTGGGAGGATAAGGAAATGCAAAGTGTAAGAACGTCTTTTGAAGATGTAAAGGTGATCCAGGAATGCAATCTATTTTGAGAGATGCAAAGGTAGGAGGCTGAACATCATTAACTAGAAAGGTTTGAAAGTCAGTTCAATTGAAGCAGAGAGTCCATGAAAGAGAGTGATGAGGGCAGGTAGGTGGTAAAGTGATTAGAGGACCGACAAGAAGGCAGGAGGGTCTGAGTTGAAATTCAGCTTCAGACACTTGACATTTACTGTGTGACCCTGGGCAAGTCACTTAACCCTGACTACCTCACCAAAAAAAAGGGGGGGGGCAGGGTGATGTAATATGGGATTGGAAAGGTAGATGGGAACTATTATGAGAAGAGCTTTGAATACCAGGATAAAGAGCTTGCATTTTATTTGTACAGAAAACAGGGAGCCATTGGAGGTTTTTAGGTAAGGAATGGCGGCATCAGCTACGTTTCAGGAATATCAATTAGGAAGTTCTGTAGAGGGTGATTGGATGATTTTCTTTTGTATGCTAGTATTTTTATTTGGTTCTAAATTTTTGTTGGAGCATCTAAACTTGAATTTATTCCATATGATTTTTTTAGGTCACTATCCTAACACTTTAATTGCTTTTAAAAATTTCTCATACTTCTGTAGCTAGAGTGATTCTCATTTCTTCCCTCTGTATACTTGTGTATTAATAATATTGCAGATGCCTGTGTAGGCAGCACACAGTAGTGGAAGGGACACTGAATCAGAGGGCCCCTGTAAGAAGGCACTCCCAGCTGACCAAGGCTCCAAATCTCTTGGAGCCTCAGCTAGTTTATTTGTAAAGCCGGGGGCAACGCCATTAATAGACTATTATGACAAAAGTGCTCTGTAAGCTAAAAAAAGTTCCTTATAAGTGGGCATTATTGTTATTGCTGTTATTGTTTTAACTACCTGTCAATAGATTTATGGACACGACAAAAATACAATAAAAAATGAAATCTAGTTATCATTTGTCTTTAGCAAAGGACAACAAAGTCAGTGTGAATGACTAAAAATCTCCACTTAAACTGAAGTTCCATTGGAGCCATTATTTTCAACTTCAATATTTTCAATTCAAATGAGCTGTTTACATTAAATGATGTAGAAAGGCATTTATCTCCATTTATTTCCCTTCACCCTCTGCTGGGGGTAAAATGGACACAGTAAATATGTTGATCTTGAAAGAGTCAAGAGAGACCTGAGTTTGATTCCTGCCTTAGACTCTAGCTACTTGACTCAACCTCTCAGCCTCATTTTCCTCATCAGTAAAACGGGAATGAAGGTAGCCTTAGAGGGAAGTTGGGAGGAAGAAAGGAGATAAGGTATCAATAAAATGACTTGCCAACCTTAAAGTGCTACAGAAACATTAGCAATTATTATTTCCTTATCTTTCTTGATAGCATTCAGATGGAAATGGTCTAAGAACCAGTCACTCTCCTGATATTATTTTTTATGTTGACTGAGCCAAGGACACAGAAAAATGCCAGAGTTTTGTGATTGAATAAGTCTGGGGATGTAAGCTCATCTTCTGTGGGCTCCTCAAAAGCTTCTTTAGTTCCCTCCAGTAGTAGTCACAAAGACAGGGATATCATGAGCCTTGTGCTATTACCACACATGAGATCTTCTACAAAGCCTTTGTGTTGTGAAATCTTTTCATCTATGTAATTTGGAGATTATGAGTATTCAGTATACCAACAGCTACCATTATTTTCATATTTCTGTGGATTGGTATTTTTATTTTGTTTTAGGAGGCAATCAGGGTTAAGTGACTTCTCCAGGGTCACACAGCTATTGAGTGTCTGAGACTGGATTTGAACTCAGGTCCTCCAGGGATATTGCTTTATCTACTACACCACCTAGCTGCCCCCTTGGATCACTATTAAATTGAAGTGATTATAGGCAATGATTATGTCTGTAAGGATATACTCATTCCACTTCACTTTATTTACTGAATTTTCAATGGTACTTGAGCTGTAAGTTTTCTGTGAGCTTATAAAAGATAGTGAGCTTCTGGCATAACTTCTGGTTTCTAGCTAATGTCTTTTTAGGTATCCAGTAGACATTATTTTTATGATCTTGTCTTCATTATATGATTCTTCTCATCTTTTTTGATGGGGTCCAGATATAAACAATCCTTGGATGGGATTGCTAGCCTACTACTTTTTAATATTTAATATGCCATGGATCATTGCACAGGTGGTTAAAATAATTGCTTTTAGTAGTTGAATAAAAATATTAGGATGCAAGCCCATCCTCTGTGGGCTCACTGGGAGCAGGGATCATGGGGGTGGTATACACTTCATTCTATTCCTACATTCCTTTGAGACCCTCTGCTTGGTTTATGTTTCAAAAGTCTTGTGTTCAAAAACTTTTGTACCTTGGAAGTTCTGGGAATTTGACTTGGCAAAATCTATTTAAAACATTCTTGAGGTTTTTTTTTTAATATCCTAGAGATTGTGAGCAGCAGTTTAGTCTGTGATAATGGTCCACTCCCAGAATAGTTCATTGTTTAGCACTGTGCCTGGCACATAGTAGGTACATAATGAATATTTTTTTGACTAAATGGTTGAATTCACTAGGAAAAGTTGAAATCTATATTTCCCCTATGGGAATTTGTCACCCGTTGGTTCACAAAAGATATCAAACTTCTAATGTAATATTTTAGTGACCAGACAGGGCATATCTGGTGCCAGATTATTATAGAATGAAGCAATGTATGGTGCAGTTGTTACCATTTTCTACTATTAATAGTTTCATTGTTAATAGGGTAAATTAAAGGAATCGAAGTAGTGAGGTAGTGGAGTCAGGATGGCCTGAGTTCAAACCTTTTTGAACTTGCTGGGTGATCCAGGAACATCATTTAATAGCTATCTGCCTTATTTTCCTCATCTGTAAAATGAGGACGTTAATGGCATCCACATCACAAAGTTATTGTGAGGATCAAATGAGGTCATATGTGTGTCAGGTGCTTTGCAGACCTAAAGCACTATATCAATGTGAGCTATTATTATTTCCTAGGAGTAATAGTTCTCTTATTTGTACTTTTCCCAATGATGTTCAGGTAGAAATATGATCCCCAGACAAGACTATCCTTTTACTATTCCTTTATATTCAATGTTCTATAGATTCTTGCACAGGTGGATAAAACACTTGCTTTTTATTCATCTTCTGTAGCTTTATTTGTGTCTGACTCTCCATGACGCCATTTTGGGTTTTCTTGGCAGAGATAGTGGAGTGGTTTTCCATTTCCTTCTCCAGCTCATTTTACTGATGAAGAAACTGAGGCAAGCAGAGTTAAGGGACTTGCCCAGGTCATACAGGTAGAAAGTGTCTGAAGCTGGATTTGAACTCAGGAAGATGAATCTTTTTGATGCCAAGATGGGCCCTCTAGCCACTGCTCCACTTAGCTGTCTGTAGGTTTATTGCTAGGTTATTATTAAAAATAAGTGTGTGAAGCATGTATAAGGAAGAGGAGAAGACGGTATAGATGAACCACAGATAGGAAGTTTATCTCCAGAAAAGTAGTGTTTGATGAATGACTGTATTCGAATGATTCTCTCTGGGATTTATGTAGAGCCCAAGCTGAAATGCTCAGAAAGCTCTAGGCTGAATAATCTTTAGGTTGAGCTAATCAAGTTGCGAAAGTAATTTTCTACTTTAAATTGCTCAGTTTCCATCTGTTTGGTAGGATATGTTAATACTAATTTCCTTTAAACATTTCATGGGAAGACCTAATTATTTTTTTATGATACTGACACAACTCGGATGTTATAATTATTGGCCATATCTAATTAGCAGCTGATTGGAAAGCCAAGCAATAACAGCAACAATCATTCACAACTCTAAGGCAATTTTCCAAGGACTTTCCTCACAACCCAGCAAAATGGGCAGCTTGGGGATCCATTTTGAAAATAAGGAAATTGAAGCACTTCAAGGTAACAAGACCTGCTAGTGGTGACAGGGCTAGTGATGAAGCTGTAACTCAAACCCAAGTTCCTGGACCCAAATCCAATACTCTTTCCCCTCCACCAGAAAAATATGTGCACCTATGTAAATTTGTGTTTTACTCATTTGGAGTATGGAAAGAAGCAATACATCATTTAGTCAGTCATTCAACATTTCTTAAGCACATAGTTAAGTTGCCAGTCATGTGCTAAGTACTGGGGATACAAAAAAGGCAAAACCCCCCCAACAAACCAATCCTTGCTCTCAAGGAGCTCCCAGACTAATGGTGGAGGCATCATGTGAACAATTATATACAAATAAGGTATAGACAAGATAGACTAGAGACAATCTCAGGGTGAAGGCACTAAAATTACGGGGTCCTTTCACTTATTTTAAGTTATTGGTTTAGATAGCTGGGTAGTACAGTGGATTGAGTGCTGCCCTTGGAGTCATGAAAACCTTAGTTCTAATCTTGCTCCAGACATTTACTGACTTTGTGACCCTAGGTAAATTGACTAACCTGTCTGCCTCAGTTTTCTCATCTGAAAAATGGAGATAACAATAGTGTCTATGAGATAATGTTTGTAAAGTGCATCGCCAACCTTAAATTGCTATATAATTACTAGTTATTTTTTAGTTTATAAGCAAACATGCTTAGAGGCTTTTAGGAGAACCTTTACACCATTGCTTTGTGATTTGCATTTAATATCAAACAGCTAAAAAAGTCCCAAACCATCATTTCCATCAGCTGAATGTCCCTTCAATAAATTACTAAAATTACATTTTTATAATAAAATACATAAATTACTAAGTTACATTTACTAAGTGTTTACTACATGTCAGGCACCATCCTAGGTTCTGGGGGTGCAAAAACAAAAATGAAGCCCCCCTTGATTTAAAATCATGATGTGTTTTAGCCTGCTAGAGCACAAATCAAATGTATCTCACTGTGAAAGGTTTGTTGTGTGATTTCCCCCAGGTTGTATGTGCACCCAGATTCCCCGTTTACTGGAGAGCAGCTGCTGAAACAGATGGTGTCTTTTGAAAAAGTGAAACTCACAAATAATGAATTGGATCAACATGGCCATGTAAGTGACCTACCTTGAATGGTGTAATTGGAAACAAATCCAAATGTGGAATTTGTGTTTGGAACTGATCCATCTCTCTCCCCCTTCCTCCCTTCTCCTCTTTTTTTTCTCTCCTTTATTTCTTCCCTTCTTTTTCCTTCCTTCCTTCTTTCCTTCCTTCCTTCCTTCCTTCCTTCCTTCCTTCCTTCCTTCCTTCCTTCCTTCCTTCCTTCCTTCCTCTCTCCTTCCCTTCCTTCCTCTCACTTTTCTCGTTCTTTTTTCTCCTTTCATCTCTTTCTTTTTCCCCTTCCCTCCCCTTCCCTTCCCTTTCTTTCCCTTCTCTTCCTCCTTCTTTGCCATTCTCTTTCTTTTCTCTTCTCCCTTCAGAATGACACTTATTTTCCACTAAGAGCATGTCTACCATTTCAGTAGAGGAAATAAAACAAGTGCACAAATAGCTACTTAAGAAGATAGGACAGAATGCAAATAATTACAATAGAAAATATAATACATTAAGTGCAGAGGAGAAATGTAAACTCAGTGCTAGGAGAGACTAATGGAGGGTCATTTAGAAAAGGTTACCAATGCATTTTAAGCTTTAAAAAAAAAGCATAGTAAATATTGACTGAGATAACAGATTAAATCACTGAATACTTTCAAAATACTCAGATGGACATATGATCTCATCAGTGTGGATATTCCCTCTTTGTCTGTGGATTGCAACCCATCCATAGCTGCCCATCTTCTTTGACCCTTGTCCATGTTTTTCCAACAGTTTGCCCCCCCCAGAGGTTCACTGGATCTTCCAGGGACCTGTCTGGACATCTCTTAATATCACAAAGACACTAGGGGAGCACAGAGGCAGTCCTTGGCTGTCTATCCCTCTCTCTTGCCTCCTGACCAGCCGATCTTCTTTATCATATACACATCCTTTGATGCACCTGCTTCCTGTAGTTCTTCTTCCTAACTGCTTTTTTGCACTGCTTTACTGCTCTCCTCACGCCCACTGGGCAAGAGCTCCATTATCCTGTTGATAATATTAATTTTCAGTTCTTTGGAGACTATTGCTCAATGTGCTACAATCATGCACGATGCATACTAACAGGGTTAAAATAATAATGGGAAAATAATCATTTATATACTGCTTTAAGTTTTGTTAAGTGCTTTGCATATGTTATCTGTTTTGATCCTCACAACAACTCTATAAGGGAGATGCTACTATAATCCATATTTTACTAATAAGGAAACAGGATGAAACTGGTTAAATGATTACGAAGCTAGTTAAGTGTCTGAAGTGGGATTTGAATGGAGGTCTTCTTGCCCCAAAGTCCAGCACTCTATGCACTGCACCCACCACCTAGCCTCACTGTTATGGGGCAGTCTTTGATTCTCTGCTATTTTTATTTTGGTTCATGAAACTGTAGTCATCCAGACATCTTATGGGAGTTCTAACTGGACCACTCCAATTTATAACCAGTCAAGACAATTTGTCCAGAGATGTGGGTGGGTCCTGTGATGAACTTCTTTTTCTACAGGAGGGCCATGTGTAGATCTAAGGAAGGCTGCGAGACATCTTTTTCTGCAGCAAGGAGTGGGACTGTACATTTCCCAGAAGCAGATGAGTTGAGTTGAAAACAAGAGGCCATTAGCAGCTTCTTCATGTGACAGACCAAGATTAATTTCAGTCCGTTAAGGGACTCATGTTGCCTGTCTGAGTTGATCAAGGAACCTAATGCTGGATAGATTTGCCTCTTGCCAGGCTTGAACAGAGTCTGTACACGGGACTAAACATTAGGCAAAGAAGAAAAACGTGGTCCTCGGCTTAGTGAATCTCTTCTACTTAATGAACTCTGATTGCTTTGACAAATATGAGTGGCCACTAGGGGGAAAAATCCTCAATTTTCCAAAATTGAACAGGGGATGAACAACTACTTGTTTCAAGAGATAATTCATCCTATAATAATAATAATATCACTTATATAGCACCTACTTAGGGCCAGGCACTGTGCTAAGTGCTTTGCAAATATCTTATTTGATCCTCCCAACACCCTCAGAGAGGTAACCACATTTTACAGCTGAAGAAATTGAGGCAAACAGAGGTTAAAGTACTTGACCAAGATCGTACAATCAGTAAGTGAACCCAGGTCTTGTCTCCAGATCCAGCTTCAGTTACTACCTGAGGGGTAGTGGACAAGTCACTTAACTTCTCTGACCTCAGTTTCTTAACTTGTAAAAGTGACAGGGCATGACCTCTGAGGTCATGTCCCATCTGAAGTGATGACACTATGAAATAAATCTGTAGTCCTAGATATTCAATCATTTTAGCTGGTGGAAGTGGAGCTATTTTTGGAGGGTGACATTCCACACAAAAGACCACAGGACAAGGATCATTCATTTTTATCTGGAAGATCAACTCAACGATGCAAAACTGATGTATTTCCAAACAAAGAGTCAAAGTGTGAGAGAAAATGACCATGCTGACCTACTGAGCATCACAATATTAGAACTTGAGATGTATAACTGAAAGGGACTTCTGAGGCTACCTTCTATTTTATGTAGAAAGAAACAGGCCCAGAGCAAGGAAGGGACTTGCCTAAGGTCACACAGGCAATAAATAGCAGAATCTAGATTTGGACACTAGTCCAAATTCAGAGGTAAAGTAACTTGTTCAGGGTCAACAAGGTAGTAAGCATTAAAGGCAAGATTCAAACCCCAACCCTCTGCCTTTAGAGCCAGGGCTCCTTCTACTCTACTGCACTGATGGAAGTAAATCTGCTTACAAGCTTGAAAGTATTATTTCAGTGTGTTAGGACTGTTGATAATCTGGAGGGGGCACAGTACTTCATGAAAAGGAAAGTATCCAGAAGGAAACGGTGTTCAACTAATATACACAACCTCTAAAATATGGAATAGCCATTTTCTGAAAACCCTGTGGAATTAGCAAATATAATCCAGGGAAGAGGCAGAGTCCAGCTACATAGCAGGAATGGTAGCAAAAACCCACCTCATCCCCTGTGTCTCCCTTAACTTGGGGCTGAACCCATAGTCCTCTGGGAACACAAAACCTGAAGCCGAAGGAAAGGTGACCAGCTACCAGGATCTCTAAAAATATGCCTTAAAACTTTAGAAAAGTGATTCAGAATTGCCCTGGTTTCATTATATCTTAAAGTGTTTGATCCCAAAAGAAATATGGAAAAGATTACTATGAGACAACTTGATTGGTGAGTGTTATTGCAACAATACCCATATTTTGGCAGCTTTTATTAGTATCCAAATGGAAAATGACTGTGTCCAATAGCACGATAATGATGCTAGAAATCAGTGAGTCCATGGGCCATGAGGTTTCCATGTGCCAATTGGTCTTCACCTTTTGGTCTTCCTAAATATTTAATTTCTTAATTCACACTTTTGGGACATAGAGCTTAGTGTTCACATGCTGAAACAACTCTAGGGACAGAACAAACAGGGAAATTTGTAATAACCTAATTGATATCAACAATTCAATTAGATGCTAGCAGTCTTCTCTTTCCCACTGCCCCTTCCTCCCTCGATCCCCAAATGTAAAAAAAAAAAAAAAAAAGGAGACATGAGATTTCCTGCTCTGCTTGAAGGACTGTTACTCTTTTTCATCTTTAGGTATTCATTATCCCATGATAATGCTGGATGGTATCCTTACACAGAGCCTTTTGGAGGATGGATATGTGTGAAATCCAATCTTTATACTGAATTTTAAAATGTGAATTTTAGGGCTCTCTCCTCCTCCTTTTCCTTTTTTTCCTTCACTTCCTCCTTTCCTTTTTCCTCTTCCTCCTCCTCCTCTTCCTCTTCTTCCTTCTCTTCCTTTTCCTCCTCCTTTACCTCCTTGTCCTCTTTTTTTCTCCTCCATCTCTGGTTTCTTAATGATGACATTCACTCGTGTCTCACTCTTATGCCACATTCTAGTGGGGAAAGGTAGCCTTGGGCTCCCCAAGGCTCTGCCAGTGAAAGCAAATTGTCAGGTTCCACCAAGCTCTGCAGACTTCCAGGGCATGTCCAACCTTGTAAAACCTGTAAGCTTCCCAAGAGAGGTGAAATCCATCACTACGTGCTTGGTCAATAGGCAGTGGATGTTTTTAGTTGCAGCAATTTGGAAAGACTACCTTCCAAAGGGTGGAGGAGAAATGTTCTATCAACAGAAGAAGTATTCACACTCATGAAAATTCTCAAAATCTTAAGATTTAGAGTCAGAAGAAAGCTCAGGGGCCACCCAGTCTAGCCCCCTTATTCTACTGAGGTGGAGGCTGAGGCTGGTGATTTGCCAAAGGGCACATAGGAAGTAATTGCAAAGCTGGGACTTGGACCAAGTTTCCTTGACTCCAAACACAGAATGTGTCTCCTTTGTGCCATTTAATAAATATTTACTAAACACCTAAATGTGTGAAGTACAGTGTCAGAAAACATAGGTCCTTGTATATTTAGGGTGACTATAAATCTAAATAGTTAGGGTACAGATGAAAGAGCACTGGATTGGGAATCCTGGGGCCTGGGTTCAAGTCCTGAGTCAGTTACTTATAACCTGTGTGGCCTTTGACCAATATTTTACTCTTTCTGGTCCTCAGTTTCCTTGACTGTAAAATAAGGGGATTGAAATAGACAATCTCATCACCAGACAGGATGCAAGATTGTGAATTTCCAACTACAGAAGCTCATAAAGACCATCCACTAAATTACAGAGAGGTCCTGATATGGCTGGGTTTGGGGAAGTACGTGCACCGATGATGTGCTTTTATGAAAGCGCTTGAATATTCCCTTGAAACTTGGACACCTAATCTTGGAAGCTTAGCTCAAAATCCATGATGCTAAGACGGTAGATTTGCCTGTCTTGAGCTATTAAAAATCCATGTTTTAAAATTAATTTTACTTTTTAAATCAATGAATTAAATTTTAAAATTAGTTATTAATTCATATAAAGTCTAATACTGATGGGGCTGTCACCTTCAACTCCTACCTTCTACTTCTTTTTAGATTATTCTGAACTCTATGCACAAATACCAGCCCAGAGTCCACATCATCAAGAAGAAGGACCACACTGCTTCCCTGCTCAATCTGAAGTCTGAAGAATTCAGGACATTTATCTTCCCAGAGACTGTGTTCACAGCAGTCACTGCCTACCAGAATCAGCTGGTGAGTAGCCAGTTTGCATATTGGTTACCAGCTGTGAGCTTGTTACTATGGCTTAGAGCGGCCCTTCCATTGTTCTGGACATCGAGGGGCTAATAACATGAAAAAGAGGAGGGGGAAGGACCACCTACTTCACCCATAAAACACCAGCTTGTCAGGACCTAGAATACTTAAGGTCATGGCGTGAATGGGGTTTGGGTTTTTGTACTCCTCTTTACCCCATTCTGACCCTGCTTCACAGACCTTCCTCCCCTCTGCTTCAAGCTTGTCTCTTTCCTTTCCTCTGGATCTATTTAATGTCATGTTATTACAATGCTACATCATTAGCTTCATGATTCTTGGAATCATTTCCTGTGAACTTTCCGAGGGTCTCAACAGCTTACAGTGTAGCTTCTCTCTCTGCTGACTGGGCATAGGGAGGCATTCCTCATCCTTCTGGTTTTAAACACAAATCCCTGATATTTGTGTTAGTGCCTTTATAGTTTTCAAAGTAGGTCTACATCCATTCTTAAAAAACTCAGGGGTGGTCTGAGCAGGCACTATTATTACCACTTTTGTTGTTGTTGAATTGTTTCAGTCGTGACCGACTCTTTGTGACCCCGTTTAGGGTTTTCTTGGCAAAGATACTTAGAGTGGTTTGCCATTTCTTTCGCTAGCTCATTTGACAGATGAGGAAACTGAGGCAAACAGGGTGAAGTGACTTGCCCAGAGCCACACAGCTAACAAGTGTCTGAGGTCAGATTTGAACTCAGGTCTTCCTGCCTCCAGGTCACTGTGCCATCTAGCTGCCCATTTTACAGAATAAGAAACTGAGGGTCAGAGAGGGTGAGAGGATTGCCTAAGGCCAAATAGTAAATGTCTGGGATGCAGGTATTCTGATTTTTTGGTTCGCCAGCTTTCTGTTATACACTGAGAACGTAGGTCCATGGAAATGACCAGTGATACAGTTTAGAAGCGTTTGTATTCCATTTGTGGGGCCAACTAGTCCAATTCCTTCACTTTACAGAGAGACCTGGGGCCGAGAGGAGGGCAGTGACTCACCTAAGGTCACATGGACCGTAAGTGGTTTGGAACTTGGGTTTTGGGACCTCAGATTCAGCACCACATCAGCTATGCCCCTCTGTGTGCCTCTAAGGGGCTAAGGCCTGTACTAGGTGCTGACCATACAAAGATGAAACTGAAGCAGTGTCTGCCCTCGAGGAATCTGTCCAAAAGCAATGTCTCCTCCTTCAGAATTCTGATTTAGAACCTGAGTTAAGAGCCTCCAAATCCAGGCTCAGGGCCTCCATGTGGTCTCCTTTCACATTTAAATAATCCTATGTTTGGTGTTCACGACTCTTCATCCTCTGGCCTATTTCCATTGTTACAGTCCTTGTGTGCCTTGCCTTCATGCACTCTGCAATCCAGTGACCCTGGCCTCCTTCCGGCTCATCACCTGAGACACTCCTAGGCCTGACTCCAGGCCTGGAAGGCTCTCCCTGCTCATCCCGGCCTCCCAGCTTCCCCAGCTTCCTCCAGGTCCCAGCTAAAGTCCTACCTTTTACAAGAAGCCTTCCCCACCTATGCTAGTGCTTTATCCCGCCTAGACTTATCACTTGTGCCTAGTCGTCCCAATGTTGGCGAGCATCCCTCCATTAGTCTATGAGGTCCTAGAGCACAAGGACTGTCTGTTGCCTTTCTTTCCATCCCCAGATCTTAGCACAGAGGCTGGCACTGCAGCCAAGTGGTTAAGTTTAACAGATGTTTAATGTCTGACAGACTGACTCTGCATGGCCCCTGTGAATGATCAATATGTGGTGTTCTTTTGATAGTCTATGGATCTACCCGGAAGAATGTCCAGGCTGACTCCCTCTGCCACATGGCAGAGCACAATTAGGAATCCCAGACTGACTAAAATCAAGACCGAAGGCCGTATTCCAAAGCCCAACAGCATTTATTTAGCCCTAGTATGACCTCCCAGGCACCGTGTTAGGCACTGGGGATAAAAAGACAGATGAAAAAGACTTTATCCTCAAGAAGCGTACCTACTGCAGAGCAGGGCAGGGATGCAGCATGTAACAGAGAATCGTATACACAATTATATGAGGAGGACAGAATATTAGCAACTGATGGGTTTCAGAAGATACCCATCCCATAGGAGGTGGCAGGTGGCTTAATCTTGAAGGAAGATAAGAATTCTAAGAGATCTAAATAGAAGAAGCTGTGTGGGGCAGTGTTAGGAAGACCCAAGTTCAAATCCCTCCTTAATACTTGTTTGGCTGTGTGACCCCGCATAAGTCTCTTATTCTCAACCTCAATGTCCTCATCTATAAACGGGGATCCTGATAATGCCTACTCTCAAGATTGTTATGAAGATCAAATGAAATATTTATTAAATACTCTGCAGACCTTAAAGTGCTATAGAAATTCAGTCACCATCATCACTATCATTATGTGAGGATCTCAGGTATTAGGACCAGCCAAGGGCAGAGAGATGGTGGAACGAGGTGGGAGGAGAGCCTGGTAGGGACACAGGGTACGTGAGGGGGAGTCACGTGGGATCCCCGTGGAAGGGCCTGAGGGCTACATTGTTATTACTTTCATGAATGACAATGACAACATTAATGAGTGATGGTTTATATGGTATTCCTCTGTGCCAGGAATCAGCCTAAATGTTTTACAATCATTATCTTTTCTGATCCTCACATTAACTCTTCAAGGTAGGTGCTCTTATTATCCCAATTTTACAAGTGAGGAAACTGAGGCAAGCAGGGTGAAGTGACTTTCCCAGGGTCCTACAGCCAGTAAGTGTCTGAGGTTGGATTTGAACTCAGCGCTCTATGCACTATGGAGCTACTTTGCTGCCCTCAAATAAGCATAGATTCCTATGAAAAAAGAGCAAGAATAGGAAAAAATGGAGAATAATGTTTAATAATATAATTTAATAACGTAATTTTCCCCCAGCTCATTTTACAGATGAGGAAACTGAGTTGTTTCTCATCAGGCCCACTTTAATTTCATTTAAGCCCTGGGAAAATGAGTCCTTATTTTCATGACTCCTATAAAGAAAATTGAACTTCCCAATAGAAATTCTGAAATTGTTTCTAATTTATTGTATGCCCGGAGTTTTATTTATGAACAACAAAAATGGAAACTTTTTTTTTTTTGCCATTTCTCCCTTGTCTTTTGCAAAGGGCTAATTACATTTCTGTTCATTATTTGATAAGAGTTAAATACATTACACTTTCAACAAACTATCTCATAATTTAAGATGTAAAGGTCATGCATTTGTTTGAACAGTCAAACCGCCGCTCTGGAGTTGAAGCATAGGTTAACTTTCATTTCTTAATGCTTTTGAGGAGATGCTTTTTTCATGGTTGGTGAGACAGTCTCTGGGGACTAGTCTTACCTTTCAATAGCATGTCATTAATATCTGCAAGCCCTACTCAGATCTAGGAGACAGTAAAACTATACTTACTACAGTAAGATGGGAAAGACCTCAGTTGTTGGATGGAATTTGTATTGCAAGTTCTTAAAACTTTAAGGTTCTGTTGACCCTTGACACTATGGGCCCATGAGAATCTCCAAAGGCCAATGGTACAAGGGGATGAGAGGCTTGGTTAGTTCACAACAACCAGTGATTCTTTGGCAAAGATACTAGAGTGTTTTACTACTTCCTTCTCCAGCTCATTTTACAGTTGGGGAAACTGAAGCAAACAGGGTGAAGTGACTTGCCCAGGTCATACAGGTAGAAAGTGTCTGAGACTGGATTTGAATTAAATTATTCCAACTCCAGGCCCAGGCCCCTATCCACTATACCACCATAGCTGTCCCTATGTGTGTTAACAACTGTTTTTTCTTAAGCAGAATCAGAATGAAAAAAAAATTAGATATTTTATTGATTATACTTTTGAACTTCACACTTATCATAAAGTTAAAACAAACTGACAAACGTGAAAGATAAATCCATCAAAAGTATTTATTAGTGAAGGCAGTGTAGTATAGCGCATAGAACTGACCATAAGGTCAAGAAAATCTGGGTCCAAATTCCATCTCTGATATAGATTGACTGCGCCACCTTCAGGGGTGGGGAACCTGAAGCTTCAAGGCCACATGTGGCCCTCTAGGTCCTCAAGTGTGGCCCTTTGACGGGTTTTGTTCTGTGAAGTTTGGATTCAGTGAAAGGGTCTCACTTGAGGACCTAGAGAGCTACATGTGGCCTTGATATCGCAGGCTCCCCATCCCTGCTAGGCAAATCACTTATCCTGTCTCAGGAAACTCTCAGATTATAAGTTTCAAGGGGTATTGCCCCACTGGGAATCTTTTTAACCAATGAAATCATAGAACTGATTCTCCCCCTAAAATGCTGCTTAAGAACAAACGAATAAAAAGCTATCTACTGACTGATTTCTTACCACCTCAGTGCACCCCCCCATTAGAATCTGAGCTCTTCCAGTGTGGGGGATTGTTTTTGCCTTTCTTTGCACAGAGCCTGGCATCTAGTAGGAGCTTAATAAATGATTGTCTACTGACTGCCAAATAAGTATTAAACAAATACTTACCAAGGGGCTACTGCATTCATATTACCATGCTAGGCTCTATGGAGATTGGGGAGAAGCATCACCTGCCCCACCAGGCTTCTGTTTCTCTTTTTTTTTTACAACATTTTTCTTTATTTTTCAGCTCTATGTTTCTAATTAACATGCCTTCATGTATTCTATTTCCAACCAGAGTCCCCACAATTTTCAGTGCTATTGCACCAATTAACTCTTGCCTCGTATTTTTGAATTAGTGATTTTCTTTAATTTTATTTTAATTATACAGGGAAAATGCAGCCAAAGCCAAGCTTCAGTTTCTCTTTCTGAAATTTTCTATTCTCTCCCATGTTAAAACCCCCCCCACTAGCATTTAAGGTTCATTTGAGATTTATATTTTCCGTGTCTAGAGAATTCTAGATGGATGTCTAGGGAGCATTTGATAGTTCTATCAAGTGAGCACAGGAAAGATCTGTGTTTTCATTAGTGTGGTCAACTCCCCCCATCAACATGAATCATAAACAATCTTTGACTTAGTGGATATGTCCTAGGGACATGTCTAGGTACACAGAAGCAGGTGCCTAGGGATCTAAGGGGGGTAAGTGTCAGAGACAAGATTGACCCTGACTTAGAAATATATCCAAGTTCTCCCGAATCCAAGGCCTGGACACTATCCATTATACCATACTGCTGATATTGACAGTCTTATTAATGAATGAATATTCTACTGACTTCTCCCCCCTCCACAAGGACATGTGGAATGTTTAAATCGCTTGAATCAAATTGTAGATAATATCGAATCAGGTGATCTAAAACACTTCCCACTTCCAGTGCATTTGTTATCTTAGTGATGTGGCTAGCTTGGCCCCATGATTTTATTAGTATAGGGAATTCTCAGGGATAGAAGTGCCTTCTCTCAGTGCATGCTGGCATCTTCTGTTCCTGGAACACTCAGAGGTTAAGTGAATTGCCCAAGGTCACACAGTTAGAAATGGTACTCGAACCCAGGTCTGCCTATGCTCAAGGCCAGCTATCCACTCTTTCTCTGTTGATAAGGTTGCAACCTTTTTACGTGGTGAAGAATGTAACTTATCTCTACCTTCTCATCCTGCTTATCCATATTCTCCTATAAATTCACCATAGAAAGGATGATCAATGTGCTGCTAACCTACAAATATTTTTGAGCATTAGGCAGCCAGATGATACAGTGACTTAGTGTTGGATTTGGAGTCAGGAAAGACCCAAGTTCAAATCTGCCTCAGAGACTTACTGGTTGTATGACCCTGGACAGGTTACTTAAATTCTCTCAGTTTCTTCATCTGTAAAATGGAACTGATAATAACACTTACCTTACAGGGTTGTTCTGAGGATCAAATGAGATAATATAGAAAATACTTTGCAAACCTTGAATTGCTATATAAATGCTAGCTTTAAAGAACATCTGTGAGGACTGGTGCAGTACTTGAACTGGCATCCATTAACCCCTGCTCTTACTACATGATTGGCCCTTTGTCAAGGAATCAGGTATGATTCCCTTATTGTAGGAGAGCTTTTAAGGCTTCATCCTGTTTTACCATATCATAGTGTAGAAAATCAACCAATAATAAACACAGTGACATCTTGTATCTCCACACTATTCAATCTGTTTTTGTGACTACGAAGATGTAGATTGTAGACAATCATTTGCAAAAGCCCCTCTGTTTCCTTCTCTTACTTTCATCAAGGATACCCTCTGTTTTTGTGTAGGTCATTTTCACAAAGATTTTTATAGAAATGAAAAAGTAGAAACATGAGTAATTATTCATGTTTTCCTGACCTCCTTCCTCTTTGGTAATAAAATCATCCATTATATTTTTATTTGTTTACTATTCTTCCCCTCTTTCAATTATCTTGAAAACTGATTCATCAGTGCTATTAAAATTTCATCACCTCCAGGACAAGTGTTTTCCATATATATTTGTTCTGGCCCAAATATTCTTCCAGTCTTCACCTTCCATCATGCTTTTTCTGTTGCCTCCTATCAAATGCTGGTATGGGAGTAGAGTCTAAATATAGTGATTCTACTCTTATTGATGAAGATAGTTTGATAAAGAAATATTGGCAAATATGTTGAATTTTTTTGGTCTGTTTATTATCCTTCTGGCTTCATTCAGAAATACTCTTCTGATAATTTGTTGTATTGGGTCTCATGACAAGCTTTCTGAAAATTCATTTTCCTCTTCCCTGTTTTTGATTTGAGAAATAGTTATCACTCATGATTTTCCACCACTTCTTCTGTAATGCTTTGAATATGAGTTTGCATTCTAAATTAGCTCTTTGGTTGTTAGATGTTTCCACTTGGGAAGAAAGTCAAGTGTTTGCCGACCAAGTTGTTTTCTTGACTCCTTTGGCTTCCCTATTAGGTCCATTGCTTTCCATCAGTTCAACTTCTTTACCAAATGTTGATGATCTGTATCAATATTTTCCTCTTTCCATTTCTCATTTTGCCCAGTGTCTTTAATAGGTCAGCTAGGAACAATTGTAATAGCAATATGTGACTTCTTATTACCTTTCTCCTTTCTCTTAAATCAATGTGGATTTTGACTTTGCTTTGTCAACAGTCCGCTACTAGAGAAACTATTTGAATGACTGCACATTGGTAATGAGTCATTTCCTGTCTTTTAAGATAAGCAAGCTCTTTAGTGCTCACCAACCCAGCACCTTGTAACTACTAGGGAAAACGTTCATCATCTTTAGGGATGAGGCTTTTTAATAGTCCACTAGCATTTGACCTCTTTTGTGTTGTAATTCCTTACTGTATAATCCATCAAATCCCTTCTATGTACAGACTCTTTGAAGCCACTGAGTACCAACATTTATGTTGACTTGCCTTTGAGGATCTTGTCAAATGAGTCTTAGAATTTCTCTGTCTCATCATTCTTTGCAATAGATGTTGTTGCAGAAACTATTAGAACTTTGTGGCGATCTTTCACTGTTGGGTGAGGATCGCCAAGTGTCCTGTAAATGATGTTTCTTGTTATCTTTGTTCAAAGAAGCCACTCTGCCCATTGCTGTATTTGCTTTTCTAAGGACAAATTGTGACTCATCCTTCAATTCAGTTGTGACTTCCTTCCATCTTTTGATTTAAATAGAATTCAACTGAACAAAGATTTATTAATTACCTACTATGTGCTAAGTGCTGGATATCAACAGCAAAGAATGAAAGTCTCTAGTGAATGTTAGAGGCAGGCAGGTGAGTTGGTGAAGAGTCCTTATAGTAGCTGTGTCCTTGTCCCAGATGTGCCTTTACTTACTAAGCTGTGTGACTTTGGTCAAGTCATGTACTTTCTCTGGGACATTCATTCTCCATTTATCAACTGAAAAATTTGTGCTCCATAATCTCTACAATCTCTTCCAGTTCTCAAACACTATGATTCAGTAAGACCATCAGACACATCCTGAGTTCTAGAAGGGCTTGTGAAGTAGTATGGGAACCAGACTGCTGCTGATAACATTTCTTTGGGAAAAGAGTACCAGGGACTCACAGACAGATACAGAGACAGAGATGTACATTGGTGCATGCAGACACACACACACACACACACACACACACACACACACACACACACACATCCCAGCGACTCACTCTTCTAGAACTTTAGTTTATATAGCACATTTTTCTTAACTGCCCCATGATGTAGTTAGTACAAACGATTTGTTTACTTTTGTCCAGACCTGAGATTTATATAGTTTAGGGAGCAACCTCTACCAGTTAAGTAGCAGTTATTATATATCTACTATATACCAGCACTGTGCTAATTTCTAGGGATACAAAGAAAGGCAAAAGGCAACCAAAAAACTAGACTGGCACTTACTTTGCAACTTACAGTTCTACGGTATTGCTTGGGAGCATTAAGAGGCTAGGAGATATGCCCAAGGTCCCATGGCCAGTGTATGTCAGAGGTAGGAGATAGACCTATTTCTTCCTGACTCCAAGGTTAGCCCTCACTGGTTGTTGTCATTTGGTCATGGCTGCCTCTTTGTGACCCCATGGACCAAAGCACACCACACCAGGCTCTTCTGCCTTCACTATCTCTCGAAGTCTGTCCAAGCTCATGTTGGTTGTTTCCATGACTCTCTCTGTTCATCTCATCCTCTGCCGTCCCCTTTCTTTTTTGCTCTCTGCACTCAGGGACCTCATAGTCTAATGAGAGAAACAAGCTACACACAGAATAAATTGATAAGCACAGTGCCTGGCCCATAGTGGCGGCTCCATAAATGCTTATGTCCTTGTTCTCTTGAAGGTGTTACAAACTGATCAAGATCTTCAAATCTTAAAGGCACTGAGTATGTTTCCAAAGAGTTTTTTTTTTTTTTAAAGCAATTGGGGTTAAGTAACTTGCTCAAGGTTACACGGCTAGTCATTATTTATGCGTGGGTGCTCATTTTCTGAGGCCGGCTCTGATCTCGGGTCATCCCAACTCCGAGGCCGGTACTCTTACTCACTGCGCCACCTAGCCGCCCCAGAGTTATTTTTTTTTAAAGCAAGAAGCATTCCTTTTCCCAAAGCTCATCTTTTAAAGCCAATCACAGACTAAATGAGAGGAGTGAACTCCCTGCTGCAAATATCCTTAGCCCCTTGACCCTTTGGACCACAATGTCTACTGAAAGTCATGATTCAGAAACACTTCTTGGGGGAGGGCCACAAGCTTCTGCTTGGATGGCATTTGATATTCAGTGAAGAGAGGAACAGGAGCTGCTTCTAGCTATTGTCAGCCCTCCGTCAAAGCCAAACCATATTTGAGGCTCAGTGGGGTCAGGTATACTTTCCCTAATTTGTGGCACATCAATTAGTCAAAAAGCATTTACTAAGCATCTTTTAGATGCCAGAAGCAGCTGGGCATAGTGGATAGAGAACTGCTCTTGGAGACAGGAAGATCCTGAGTTCAAGTCCCACTTCTGGAACACATGGGCTGTGTCACCCTGGGCAAGTCATTTAACTTCTCAGCACTCCTGTATGCTTTCTAAGAGTATTAATTACAGAGAAGTCACTCACTTGCATTGGTGGAGGGATTTCCCTTATCTGGGAATGCCTGATATCAGTAAAACCACTAACCTTTACCTTGCACCCTTAGTTGTTCAGGATACAAAGACAAAAATTAAACAACCCTGGCCCTCAAGGAGTCTACATTCTATTGAGGGAAATGACAAGCAGAAATATAGGCATATATGAAAGAGATTCGAGGCAAGTTTTTTTTGGGGGGGGAGACAAACAATATTTGTTGAATAAATAAATGAACAAAATGACTTAGTAAAATCCTTTCATACCAGAAACATCATCTTTGAGGTGGGGGAGGAATAGTATCTAAACATGTTGGGCTTCCAAGTCCAGGCTGACCAGATACTCTAATACCTTAATCCTAGTCTTGATACCATCATGTACTCTTTCATTTCCAGATAACCAAGCTGAAAATTGACAGCAATCCATTTGCCAAAGGTTTCCGAGACTCCTCCAGGCTCACTGATATTGAAAGGTAATGACGATTTTCTGTTGACTTGCCTTTCGTACAAGATACACGAAAGAGAAAGTTGGTAGCAAAACTCTACTCTCAACTACAAAGCTGTTATACATTTTCCCACAATCTAACTGCCAATAGTTTCTGTTTCCCCTGAATCTCCCTCTCCATCTTTTTTTTTCCCCCTTTGGGATATAAGCCCTATAGATATGGAACTGCTTTGAATCTTGACAGCTGCCATAGCTGGATCTGTAGCACATGTAACTTTCAGAGGGGGCGTCTTCAAGGGTTTACTTTGATGGTTGGGAAATTCTTTCCATTGCATAAACTAGGACTCTTCTTGTTATCACTATTTTAGTCCTGTTGATATCTGCAAAGCCCCATCTTGGGAAAGTGGGGATCTACAAAGACAAGGAATCTTCACATTCCTTGGTCTCCTGGAGAATGTCTGTTGATGAAAAGAAACTGTGGGAAGGAAAGAAGGCAAGAGGTATTATGATACAGTGGAAAGGTCACTGGATTTGAGTCACAGGGTATGGATTCAAGTCCCAGCTATATCATTATTTGTGAACTCAGGCAAGTCATTGCAAAGCCCAGTCTCTGGGCCTTGATTTCCTTATCAGTATGTAACATAAAGAGTTGGATGGCCATTACAGCCCTTTTCAGTTCCAAATCTATTATCCTCTGTAAAGGGGAGGCCTGAAATGCTATAGCCTGACCTCATTAATGGGGCCATAATTGTAGAATTGGCTTCATGGGGTCTTTATGTTTAATGGTAGAGGTTCCAGATCTTAGGACTCGTACCATCCATCTTCTCCCCTGTTTTTGGGCCTCTTCTCTTCAATGAGGTTGGTTTGCTCATTCAAGACAATAAATCAACTTAACTCTTGTCTAGATGATGGTTAACAGATATTTCTTAATAGAAAACCCAAATCCCAGAAACATAGAAGTCTTAGTAACTGGGTCATGAACTCCTAACCAAACCTTTGGTTCAAATGCCTCATGGATTGTTATATTTCCTTTCAATGCATAAGGAGTTTCTGAGCACATTTTAAGAAAACAGAAAAAAAAATCTCTTTCTCCAGCTTTTGGTCCTGTTCTCACTCAATTCAAATTAGGAAACACTTATTGAGCACCTATATGCCTAGAGAGAGTGTAGGTTAAGAGGCAATGGGAATGCTTCTCCAGGAAGCACTGGCACAACCAGCCCATACTCTGGGTAGGCCTTAGATGAATGTTTCTGATGTGTAAGACATTTGCTAATCACTGGAAACACAAGGACAAAACCAGGGTAAACAAGGTCCACGAAGATAAGTTAATAGAAAATATGCAAACTAGTTTCAAAAGGTGGCAAGCATTAGCAGTCAAATCCAATAAGCATTTATTAACCCCCTACTGTGTACAAGATTTTGCTTTAGTGTTGGGGGATAAGGGAGGGCCTTGTGTCAGAGATGGCAGCTGAGCTCTGCCCCCCCCCCTTTCCCTCCTTTCTTGCTTTTTATTCTGAACTTAAAAACACTAAAATAAAATGAGCATTTCCAGATACACTGGCGAACAGAAGGGGATGGCAGGTGAAACTGGGAATCTCCATTATCTAGAGCTTGCTTTTCTTTCTAAGTATATAATAAGTTCAATATGTACACTGAAAAGGCATCCTGCTAATCTGTGATTCCTTCTGGCTTTCCTTCTTTTCTCATCTTTTTTGGGGGTTTTGGGAACACCATCCCTATCCCCCTTTCCCTCCCACCATTCCCCTCAATTGAAAAGAAAGAACAGATCTCGTAACAAATACATATAACCAAGCAAAAGAAATCCCCCCATTTTCTTTGTCCAAAACATGTGCATCTCATTCTGTATCTTGACTCGATGACCTCTCTGTCAGGAGGTGAGCAACATGCTTCCTCATCAGTCTTTTGGAATCATGGTTGGTTTTGTCTGGATCAGTGGTCTTCAGTCCTGCCAAGTTCTTTTCTCTTTATGTTGTTATTTCTGTAAACTATTCTCCTGGTTCTGCTGAGCTGTGCTTTAGATGAGGAAGGGACATTCAGGCAATGACAACTTGGGCAGAGGTATGACTCTTTCAACAGATCCATGACCAGAATGTTTGCCTATGGGAGTTCCCATGGGTGTGGATGGCCCATTCATTCAACAAGCCAACAAGCATTCATCAGATGACCAGTGTATTCAGAAAACTGGGGTAGAGATGGGGAGAAGAAAAGGTTAGGAAAAACATCATTTTCTACCATCATGGAACTTATGGTAAAAAAGGGAGATTAAAAGCATCCATAAAACTGTCATTATAATGAAGACATTACAGAATAAAGCAAAGCATCATGGGAGGTCCCAGAATGGTCATCACGAAGAGGAGAGATTCTGGAGTGTAGGGACTGTGCCTTCCTTCAGCTCTGTGTCTCTTCCAGCACCTTGCTGTAGCTCTGCAGCAATAGATACCACACAATAAACATGCATTGAACGAATGAATGGACGAAGGAATCAATGTATACAGATGTATACAGATGTAGACATGTCTTTTGTACTATCTATTTCTAGAGTTGTAGAGTAAAGAGATTCAGCTGTAGGGAACAATGGCTTCCCATTGGACTTAACCACTTGGGATAACTGGACTTTCTACACATCAGCCTCCACTCACAAGCATTTGTTGGGTATTCCCTGTGTGCAGGATTAGGCTTGGGACTGGGAATCCTCAGACAAAAGCAGTGTAGATATGCCTGTATTTTGGTATCTATCAAACAGATTCAAGGCATGTCTAGAGAACATATCTGGAGATCCAGACATGGGAAAACTCCTTTTGTGAGAGGCAGGACAAAGACTTGATGGTGAAGCAGACAAGTCCTACCACTGAACTGACAGCTGGGGGTGTTGGTGGCATTTCTAAGGCTGTTCCTGGAAACAAAACATTGAGCATAGTGCAGAAGCAAAAGTGCTAGATTTGGGGTCGGGGAGCCTGGATTCAAGTTTGGACTCTGATGCTTCACACCCAAGTGAATCTGGGCAAGTCACTGCATTTCCCTGGGCCTCCGTTTCCCCTAGCATAAAATGAGGGGATTGGCCTAGAAAACCTCCGGGCTCTATTCTGACTGTGAATCTATGATCCTTTTGGGTCTTGGTGCACATGAAGGTTAAGCCTTGGAGATACTAGTATCCGTGAGGACTGATCTTTTCTGATCAATTTCCATAGGCATCTGGGAGGGATTGGGGGACAGGGATGAATCCTGGTGTTGACGTTTACTCCTTGTATGACTTCACACCATGTTTCCTTGTATTAGAGGTGGCTGGTGGCACAGTGGACAGAGTGCTGCGCCCGGACTCTGGAAGACTTGCATTCAAATCCAACCTCAGATACTTCCTAGCTGGGTGACTCTGACCTCTGTCTACCTCTGTTTCTTCAACTATAAAATGGGAATGATAATAGCCCGTCTCATGTATATGTGGAAAAGATCAAGTGAGATAATATTTATAAAGGACTAAGTACAGTGCCTGGCACATAATAAGCACCATATAAATGCTTATCCCCTTTTCTTCTACTCACCTTGGGACCTTGGGCTCTTCTGGCTCAGTTTCACTGTCTGTAAGATGGGAGTAATAATAGCATAAAATGTATAATGGTACAATAATAGGATAATAGCAAATAATACATAATAGTACAATAATATAATAGCATATAATACAGAATAGAACAATAATATAATATCAAATAATACACAATAGTACAATAATATAATAATAGCAAATAATACATAATAGTACAAAAATATAATAGCATATAATACAAAATAGTACAAATGATAATAGCATACAATACACAATACTACAATAATATAATAATAGCAAATAATAGTATAATAATACAATAGCAAATACTATAATGATAGCATAATATATACTACATAATAGTATAATAATGGCAAACATGTAATAGTACAATAATACACTATTAGCATACAATGCATAACACATAATTATAGCTAGTATTTACATAGTGCTTTAAGCTTTGCAAAATACTTTATAATTATGACCTCATTTTATCTTCACAATAACCCTGTGAAGTAGGGGCTATTAATATCCCCATTTTACAGATTGAAGCAGGCAGATATTAAGTGATTTGCCCAAGGTCACACAAATAATAAGTATTTAAGGTAGGATTTGAACTCAGAACTTCCTGGTTCCAGGTCTTGCTTCATATAGTTCTTGTGAGGATCGAATGAGATTATGTGGAGAGAATATTTAGCTTACACTGATGCAGTGCATTATGGTTTGTAATTATTAGTATCTATAAAATGAGAGGGTGACCTCAAAGTTCCTTTCCAAGGAGTTCCCATTCAGTGAGTGGGCTTCTGGGGTGGAGGCAGTCCCCCACACTCTCCAAAGCTAAGAAGTTTTTGGTGTTCCAAATGCAGCCCAAGGGAGCTCTCACTGCTGACTAGCTGGGAGTTTACAAGATGACCTAAGTCGCGTGAAAGCAGCCAAGGTTTCGGATTTCATTTTGAGGCATTTCAGTCTCCTTTTTTTCCTAAATAGCCTTTGGGGAGGGAAAACAAATCAGATCAATTGATCTTTAGAGACCTAAAGAAATCAAATTAGTCTGGAGTCAGTTACTGCACTAAACCATCTCCTAATTAGATTGCTCCTTGTAACTGATTGAAAACAGTCCCTATCTGTCACAATAGAGGCTGCTTCTCTTTAGAGGGGATCTGAGAGAAAAACACATCTTTTTATGAGACGATGACAGAAATTACACTCTTCCAGCCTAATTGAATATGATGTTATAAATATGTGACCTTAATGATTTTGTTTCCTGTTCCAGATTTACAGCTATTGGGTAGGAGACCCAAACTTCAATGCCTTTAGGATGAAGTCTCTTTGATTCATATGAAAAAGGAAACATGCATTCTGTCGTTATTCTGACTTTGGGCTATTCTAAAATAGACTAGATGAAGCAGGGCAGTACAATAGTCACAAGCTTGGAGTTCAAATTCTACCCCTGGCTATTCTTCAGTGATTCTGGACAATCATTCGATTACATTTTTTGTTTAGTTTCCTCCTTTGTAAAAAATAAGGGGCTGGGCTAGATGGCCTTGGAGGCTTCTTTCAGTTCTAGCTATATGATCCTATGATATATGACCTCTCTGTGCCTCAGTTTCCCTATCTGCAAAGTAAAGTGCTTGGGATAAATGGCTTTGGGGGCCTCTTTCATCTTTAGCTCTATGATCCTCCTTTCTGAAACAGGGTTTCCTATCTCATACTGTGTCCTGAACCTCTTAGGCATTCTGGTGAATCCTATGGACTTCTCAGGATGTGCTTTTTTTCCAAATCATAATAAGGAAATGCTAAATTTCAGTTAGAGGTTAATGAAAATAAAGGTAAATATTTTTTCCATCCAAGTTTGTGGCCTCCCTGAAATCTGTCCACAGACTGTTGGATCTGGGTTTAAGAATGTCTGGTTTAGATCCCAATAAGATGACTTCTTTTTTTCCCAATGTTAGTTTTGCCTTATTTATTCTTCTATCTATCTATCATCTATCTATCTATCCATCTATCTATCATCTATCATTCCATCACTCTAGTTTGGTCAGCACCTGTGTTTTCTTCAGTGTGGGGAACTCTTGGTGAGCACAGTCCCTCTACTGATGTAGACTGGAGACTTCTACAACTTATGGTTTTAAAGAGTCAGTTGAGGCATTAAAATGTTAAATAACTTGACCATGGTTACAAGTTAGGAGCCAGTGGCAAGACTCAAACCCAAGTCTTCCTCATTGTGAGGACTCTAACACTGTTCACTGTGCCGCCATTTTTACTCTCCCCATTTAGTATCATTACCTTGTCAATACTGTAAAATCAAGAGCCTATCCAGGAGTTTGTGTTTTAATGGAATGAATGAATGGATCCTACTGGATCATGCTTCCTTGAATAAGTTCATTTGCTTTATCTTCCCTCCCCTGCCTCGAAGTCCACTGAACAATAAGAGGTAAGACAAAAATTTTTATGAAAGCAAGAGAAATCACTTTGAGAATATACGCCAGTTAGCCAGTTGGCAGATTGCTTGTTGTGAGTTCATCTTGGTTTGATGCTAAGTTTTTTTCAGGATTTAAGTAATGACCCCTTCTGAGACATCACTAACCCCTTGTGGAAAATTTATGGGAGGACATGAGAGCATCACACAGGATGGGCAAGCATGGATGGGTTGTGATCTACGTTTGTGAAGGAATAGAGATGGAAGGGACATCCAAGGTTATCTAGACCACCCTTCTCATTTTACAGATAAAGTAAACTGAGGCCGCAGGTGATTAAAGGATTTATAGTCCAATTTGTCCTATTCATACCCTCTTTGTATAGAGTATGTTGTCTTCTCCATTAGGTTATAAGCTCCTTGAGGGCAGGGACTGTTCTTGCTTTTCTTTCCCTGGGGCTTAGTACAGTGTCTGGCATGTAGAAGGTAGTCAACAGGTGCATTTTCTCAACTCTTGCTACAGCCAATAATTACAGTGTATTCAGTTTTGTTTTGTTTCTTTCTGCTCAGGTGGTTGTTCTTGCTTCATCTTGTGTCAGTCTATATGTGTTCTGATTCTTCTCTGAATTCTATCCTCATTCCTCACAATGTGGTGATTTTCTTACAATACAGTTATATTCCATTACACGTACGTAGTACAATTTGTTTAGCTTGTAGAGCACTTTCACTGATCCCATTACTGGCTGTAAATGTCCATCTTTTTAACACCAATATCCTCCCACTGATAAGAAACATCTGTGAATTATGTCATGCCACATTCTCAAAAGAACCACTTTGCAAGTTAGCAAAAGGGCAATGAAAAAGTGCATGGTGGGCAGAAAGTCAGCAGCAACATGTCACCCAATGATGTGTGAGGACCAGACGTGCCATTTAAAAAAGAAAAAAAGGTGGGCTGGTCATGGGGCAAGGATGAGATATAATAGGTGGCTAGTCCAAGTGTCTCCATCATATATACATACATATATATGTATATATGTGTGCATATATGTATGTGTGTGTATATGTATACACACACACACATATATGAATAAACTGTAGGAAGACCTCCAGTGGGATGGCCAGATATATCCTTTGAAGAGTTTACAGAAAGGCAAGGCAAAGGCTTAATTAGAATGAGAAGTTAGGTGATGCAGTGGATAGAACACTGGGTCTGGAGTTAGGAAGAAGCAAATTCAAGCCTGTCTTCAGCTGTGTGATCCTGGACAAGTAACTTCACTTCTCTTTTCCTCAGTTTCCTCATCAGTAAGATGGGGATAATAATAGCAACCACCTCCCAGGGTTGTTGTGAGGTTTAAGCCAGATGATAGCCATAAAGCACTTGGCACAGTTCTTGATGCATAGTAAGTGCTATGTAAATATAGCTACAACAACAACAACAATGATTATTATTATTATTTACATTCTATTCTAGTGGAAAAAATTCCCCTTCAGTTTGGTCTTATATCTGTTAGAGGCATCAAAATAGGTAGCAAACTTGGATGCCTACAAAGAGAAGCATCAGTAGCAGTTCTTCAGAAAATCACAGGATGAAGAAATGGATGTGATTTAAGATCACCTGGCGAGTTTGTAGTTGACCTATAGACAGACGAGGTTTCTAAGTAGAGTGAAATTAGGCTTTTATACAGTAGACCACATGGCTTTGAGAAATGTAGCCTCTGGCATTTGTGAAATTCAATTGCCTCCAAAGAATTGATCCTAAAAATGGTGCCTGGGTATTTTGCTGACAAATCCCCTGGTAAATAAAGCCTCTTAGCTGATATACCAGGACTGCCCCACACCAGCCCATTAGGAACAATACTACAAGGGAAAGGAGGTCAATATTGATGGAAATAATGTTGTGACATGTTAGATGGGCTTTTGTTCCCTTTTGCCCTGGAGGCTTAGATAACTTCAAGCAAAATCACCACCACCACTCCTTTATTTTTCCAGCTTCTTGTTGTACCCTGCCCCCTCACCCCCACCCTGGTCAATGTCCTTCATTAATATTATTGAAATCAGCACAAAGGGGAAAAACATATCTTCTGGGATAGAAGAAGACCGATGATTCTTGGAAGGAAGCTTCATGGGTTATCTGCTTCATTGTCCTGCAGGACTACACATAAATTATCCCACATATTTGAGAAACCGTCTAACTTTAGCTCTCCTCCTCTCTCTCAAGGGAAATCTACAACTTCCTTTAGAAATAACTTTCAATTTTTAATTGATATTTATTGTGTTTTCTCCTTAGAGCTAGCAAGTCATTCAGACAAGAATTTTTCTGAGCAATATTTTAAAAATTTATATCTTTCAAGGAACCTTGTATTTGACTTATGCTTGTATTACACCTTGTTGGAGAAGATCCATTAGGGGCTGCTCCTCCAAATCTCACCTTTTTATTAAAGTCACCAAACAGTAGGCACAGTGGGGTTTTGTATTGTCTTCACCTGGGAGTTGATTATACAAATGTAGTGAATAATGTTGGCAAGCATTATCTGCCTGTCTTTGTTTTTGTAGTCATTGTCTTTGATTATTGACAACAATTGACTTTTTCTGGTACAGGACCCCCCCTTCCCCCTGTTCACTGACAAAGCTCACCAGCTCCTCTGTAACTAATGGTTTTAAAGAAATATCTGGGGACATTGAGAGATTAAGTGACTTGTCCAGGGTCACACAGTCAATACATATCAAAAGCAGAACTTGAACACATGTCTTCTTGACTTAAAGAGGAGCATTCTGACATATCATGTTGCCTCTAATCCTTTAACTCCAGTCCCAGTGACAAACTCTATCTGTTTTCTAAGGACCAGCCTAGTTAGGTGCAGAGAGATTCATTGCCATTAGGTCTACCTCTTAGTGATAAACGCATTGGCTATGGTAATCCATGAACAAAGAAAACTACAAAATGGCAGAAAGGGAAGTAGCTGGTGAGGGATTCACAGTTTTTAGATTATCCACACCCATCCACTTAGCCACTGGTAATTGTAAACTCCTTATCCAATGACCCAGTGTTCCCCATATTAGAGGAACTAAGTTGTATCCATCTTGAGATCCTCACTATTAATTTATTTCAACAAGCACTTATTCACCACCTACTAGACACAAAGCACTCAACTAGGTGCTAGAGATACAGAGGCAGAAACAAAACAGTACCTTTCTTTAAGAAGTTTATGTAGGGCGGCTAGGTGGTGCAGTGAATAAAGCACCTGCCCTGGAGTCAGGAGGACCTGAGTTCAAATCGGTCTCAGACACTTAACACTTACTAGCCATATGATCTTGGGTAAGTCACTTAACCCCAATTGCCCTCCAAAAAGCAAAAAAAAAAAAAAAAAAAAAGAAGAAGAAGAAGCTTATGTTCTATTGAGTATAGAAAACCAAAGGACATAAGGAATTGTAGCTACAAGGAAAAATGATTGGAGAGGCAGGAGTGAGGAGTGTTCAACTCAGTTGACATTTGTAAAGATACTGATGAGATAACTTTCTTGTGTGTAGAAAAGCAGCAAGAAACATCATTCCACGGGATGTTTGGTCATGACACATTGCAGTGCATATGATAAGTTTTTTTTTTTCTTGTTGTTTTTAAGTTTCTTTTTTTTCAATTGAGCAAAAATCCATTTTCTCTCCTCATCCTCCCTTCCCCATTGGGAAAGAAAAAAAAGAAAAGAAAAGCAAAAGCCTTGTAATAAATATGTAATCAAGCAAAACAAATCCCCACATTTGGGCAGGGTCAAAATGTATACACAAAATAAGTCTTTTAAAAAGACCATCTTGAAATAATTGTAGCTTATGCAGTGTTTTCTCCAGAGGGTAAAGGGGTACAGAAATTGTACAAAGAACTCTGTAAGACTCTTCAAATTCAATTAACATGTGCTTTGATACTTGAAGACTTCATTGCAAAGATGGTAGTAGGTGATGGTAGCAAAAATAGACCTGGAAAAGGAGTGAGAGAGACAAAAAACAAAACTTGTCCTCTACTCAGGAATCCCTTGTTTATGCATGATAAATATTTCCTTCAAGGAAAAGAACACCAGAAGGTACTGGTTGTGGGGAGTGCCAAATAACATCAAAAAAATGAAACTGATTATATTTTAATAGACAGGAAATGACTTGTTATTGATATGGGAGTCATTCTTGAATCAGCTGCCTGTGTATACCCAGCCCACTGACTTGTTGGAGCAAAGATAAAAATCAATACAAAATTAATAAAAACCTAGGAGAAGGAATACAAATGAAAAAAGCTATGGCGTGCAATTAAAACAATTCTAACTTAACTTATTTAAACAAGTTATTGATGCTGAAAAATGGGATATGGATGGAAGAAAGGGCATCAACACCAATTACAATAATTTTGTATGGTAGTTTAACCAATGTAAATCAATTGATATTGCTAAGAGGACAAAAGTCTCAAAACTGCTTTAGTCAGCAAACACTTTACTTGCTTTCCAAATGGGATAATATAAGAACCAAGGATAATATCAGTTGATAGAACTAACTTGTTTGAACAATGTTATGAAGAAAGATGGTGAAACATTATGAGCAGCATTGCTTCATAAAATACAGCAACAGTGTAGGGAAAAAAATTAAAGAAAGCTTGGCAAGCGACGCAACTAAGAAAATTGCCACAAGGGCATTTAAAGATGAAACTAGGAGTACATTGAGAAGAAGAAAAATGGAAAAGATCAACAAAAAAAGTCTTTATAATATGTTCTTTTTATTTATTATTATTATTTTTTGGATGGCAATTGGGGTTAAGTAACTTGCCCAAGGTCACACAGCTAGGTTGTTTTTTGTTTGTGTGTATGTTAAGTGTCTGAGGCCTGATATGAACTCAAGTCCTTCTGACTCCATGGCCGGTGCTCTACTCACTTTGCCACCTAGCTGCCCCTAATACATTCTTTTTAATATGAAGGACTGTGGAGCCTCTGTATTTGCACTTAAAAACTACAGTTCTAGATTTTATCATGGAGGGAAAGAAAATGGCATGGAAGAGAACAAAGGTAAGCAAAGTAGCTGAACCAGATCAGGAATAAATAGAAAAAATCCATGCTTCGCGTAACTCAATTGTGAAGGATAGATTTTCTAATTATCTATAAGAGGTGAAGAACAAAGGCATGGGGAAAAATCTCAGACATTATCACTGCTAAAAAAAAGTGGCCAAGAGAACATCATGGTTAATGGAGAAGAGTGTTGGGTTCAGACTGAGCAGAACTGGGTTCTTGTTCTGGTTTTGCCATTTGTAAAATAAGGTCATTAGGCTAGATGACCACTGAGGTCCTTTCTAGCTCTAAATCCATGAATCTACCCACCTACATAACTACTCTCTCTCTCTCTCTCTCTCTCTCATTTATCTATCCATTTATCTATATTTTTAATGAAAAATCATCTGTACACCTTAAGGGTATCCTTGATTAGGGTATTAGAAGGGAATAGTCAGACTTTTGCAAGGAATATTTCATAATAGATTCCTCCCCATCACACAATTTACTAAAAGATGTAGGGAACAAGAGCTTTCACTCTGCTTATTGCTTACTGTCTATAAAACAACATCTCATTGTGTAGTACAGAATGTCACCTTAAAGGCTTTCTTGTAGCAAAATGTCTCCCATGAAGAAATAAAAATTATGCAACATGCTTTAAAAGACAGGACAAAAGGGCTAATCTTGTTTGACACTCCTCTACTCAGTATAGAGAGACATAAAACAAATGAAATGAAAAATTAATGAAGGGAATGCAACACAAAGTCCAAGTTGAAGAGAGATTCCCTATAATTGGTGAGGTTCTCCAGATGTTCTAGGTTGTTGTGGACACCATGTAGGTTGGTGTATTGTGCTCTGGAATACTGTAGAGCCTCCTGGAAGAGAGCTGCTATCACTCACAAGGGTTTGGGCTTATCTATGCATACAGGAAAACAAGTGAATGAAAAATACTTCTTGTCCAGCCTATGACATAAAGTTAAGTAGACAATTTCTGGTTTATCCATTAATATACTTGTCTTGTAGACTGCAAATGGACAATGAGTTGCTTCTAGAATTAAACAGGAGGAGGAAAGTATATTAGATTGTTTTGGGGAAATTTCAGATTTTGTTTAACTCTTCCCTGAAACAAAGGTCTATCTTTCTAATTATTCTACGTATATGACTGTGAGTCATGGAACACTATGAACTCCAGAGAACTGAAGATGGGTATCACCCAGAGGACAATGGAGACAGACATCATATGTGTGAGTAGGCTACAACACACTTTACAAAAGAACTATGAAGGAGAACCTGGGCTGTTCATGTGGTAGGATGGTCAATGGTTAGCCTGTGCACCTCATTGCTATATTAATGATGACAAGAGAAAATAAGGAAGATTCCCGGTGTGTCCTGTGAATTTCCCCTGGCAGACTTACAGGGGATCATGGGTAAGAGTCACACAAGTTGGGCAGGTTTGGCTGGGTTGAGCTCCACATCATTGGAGAGAACATCCTTGTTGATGAGATCCCAGACTCCCTGGCATTTTTTGAGTCTTTGAGTGCTTTTGACATTGTTCTCTTTGTGGTGAAAGTGTTTCTTTTAATCTCTCCTATGCTCTTGGATCTTGGATAAGCCACTCTTCTTTTCCTTTTAAGTTTTCTTTAAGAATCGGATTTTCTGCAGTTTATTTTTGTGCATTCAGAGTCTATTTATTCCATCTGTCTTCACCCTCCCCTGCTTAGGATGGCTCCTTTAATCTGGGCTTTCTTCCAAGAGAACTAACTGGAAACTTTCAGGACATAAAATTAAAGGGGGAAAAAGGAAGCTCTGATATTCTGGAACATGGAAGGACCCTTCTGAGCTGCACACTTGTCATTCCAGTGGTGTTGCCCATTGCTCATCTGTCTGTCTGTCTGTCTGTCTGTCTCTATCTATCTATCTATCTATCTATCTATCTATCTATCTATCTCTGTTTTTCTGTCTCTGTCTCTCTGTTTCTCTCTATCTCTGTCTCTGTCTCTCTCTCTTTGTCTCAATATGTTGCCACAGGAAGCCAAGCACAACATGATCCCAGCAGATTTTATTGTTTTCCTTCTATCTGTTTTCTTATGTTTCAACATTTGAAAAAAAAAACCAAGCTGCCTGGAGCTGAGAAAGTGGGAGCTGAAGCTGGGTGGCATTGCTCTCTGAAGCAGTATAGGACTAGAGGAAGGTATGAGGCTGATTTGGAGCCAAGGAGATGGAATAGTTGTGGCTAGTCATTGAGCTGTTTCTAAGCCTTTTCATAGAAATTAGAGGGAAGAGACTACATGGGTTATTGAATCCCCCATTTTACAGATGAGGAGACTGTGGCACAGAAAAATCAAGCAACTTTCCCAGCATCATCCAGATAGTAAACATTGGTTTTGACCCAAAGCCTTACTGATTCCAAGTCCAGAGTCCTAATTCCAGCTAGTCAATGGGATATTGACTAGAGAATCAGGAAGACCCATGTGCAAATCCAGCCTCAGATATTTAGAAGCTGTGTGAAGCTGGGTATTTGACTTAACCTCTGTCTGCCTCAGTTCCCTCAACTGTAAATGTGGATAGTAATAGCACCTCCCTCACAGGGTTGCTGGGAGGATCAAATGAGGTAATATTTGTAAAAGTGCTTAGCAAGGGGTCTGGCACATAGTAGGTGCTTGGTAAATACTTAGTCCCTTCCTTTTCCCTATGCACTGTGCTATGTTCTCTCTTATCTTTCTGTGAACGAGTTAAAATTGTTATGCTGGGGAGAATTTTACATAGTGCATTAGACATGCTAAAGGATGCTCTGTATTTCTCTTTTCAACTATCTGCTTAAAATTAAATTTAGGTTCATAAGAAAAATCATCTGATGTGAGAGTTAGATGGAAATACACAAGTCATCTCATCTCACCTTCTCATGTTCAGTGACCCAAAGGCTTCAAAAGACTATTGAATCTGTAATTTGTAATTTTTCTTTTGCTTTTTGGAGAGGGGAAGGTAGGGCAATTGGGGTTAAGTAACTTGCCCAAGGTCACACAGCTAGTTTTGTGTTAAGTGTTTGAGGCAGGATTGTGAACCCAGGTCCTCCTGACTCCAGGGCCAGTACTCTATTCACTGCATTACCTAGTTGCCCCCGGGATTATTGAATCTGGAGAGAGAAAGCCTGGGCTTGCTGGGGTATTGGCTCCGCCAACTGCTGGGTGATTTGGGGAAAATGGCAGCTCAGTTCTCCCATCTGAAAAACAAGGGGTTGCACTGGATGATCTTGAATGTTTCTTTCAGCTTTAACAGTCCAAACCAAACAAAAAATAGTCTCCCAATTCAATGTGCCCATCACTCCATGCTGGCTCCAAATAAACTCCACTGGACTGTTTGCATAGTAATTCAATTCAATCGAACAAGAATTTATTGAGTCCCTACTGTGTGCCAGACACTGTGTGGTGTCTTTGCTCCTTAAACACAGACTCTAAGGGACAGAGTGGCTGGAGGTGGGGTGACACATCAGAAAGAACATTGGATTTCAATCCCACCTCTGCTTCTTAAGATGTGTTGACCATGTGGCCTCAGTTTCCTCCTCTGTAAAATGTTGGGATTAGAGATGGTCGCTAAGGTTTCTTTCAGCTTCAGATTTATAATACTATGTCACCTAGTTGACCTGTCCTCAAATAATAATAACGTTGGCTCAAAATGATGTACTACTTGGAGGTTTTGGAAAGCCCTTTCCTGATAACAACTCTGAGAGGGAGGCAGTATTTTCATTCCCATTTTATCATGGAAGCACGATACACTTAATTGACTTGCTAGGGAAACAGTGAATCAGCATCAGAGGCACAAACTAAACACAGGTCTCCTATCTCCAGATCTAGCCCTCTCTCTTACTCCATCCTGTGTCTGAAGACCGATGTTATCCCCACTTGAAATCTTCCAATGCGGGAACTTTATGCCTCCCAAGGAAACCCACTCCTTCGTTAGGCAGCTTGAATTGCTAGGAAGTTTTTCTTTCTGTTTAGGCCAAGTCTGCCTTTAAGCCACTTGTGCCCATTGCTCCCAGTTCTGCCCTCTTGGACCAAGCAGGACAAGGCTAATTCCCACAGCGTGCCCTCGGATCCTCTAACGTCCCATTTAAGTCTTCTCCCCTCTAGGCAAAACCTTCTTATTTCTTTAACAATTATCCCACAGCTTGTTTTTTAGTGCTTTCTTTGCCTTGGCTGTCCTCTGTGCAGATCCTGGCTTGTCAACATCCTTCATGATGTCATAAGTCATGACAGCTGCAAGAGAACGCAGAACTACAGATGTGGTGAGGGCAGAGTAATCCCTGGGCATGTCTCTCTTAACATAACCACTTCTGTTGTGTTAATTACACAACATCTCATATCATGGTAATCCAGCAGTCTGGTGAAAGGTGATTCTGACACTTCCTAAGGGCTTAGGTTCCATAACTCTTGGTCTGCACTGAAATTGTAAGTCTCATCCTCCTTAATTATCTTACTCAAGGGGAAAGTTGTTCTATCTTTATTCACCCTCTTCCTTGTGTTCTGCATCTCTTGATGTAACCTGTGATTAACTCATTGGCTGCTGTCACATTGCTGACCCATATTGCGTTCCTGGTCTATTCACACCTATTTTTATACCTCTTTTTTCATAGGCTCTGGTGCTCAGACAAAAACCTCTCTCATCCAACATTGGTAGAGTTGATATTTTGAACACAAGTGTAGAACCTTTACACATGTACCTATTTCATCTCATTCAGTTTGGCCCATGTTTTGGTCTGTCAAGATCTTCTTGGACCCTGAATTTGATATTTAATATATTGATTCTCCCAAACAGCTTCCCATCATCAACTTTAGACTGCAAGCATACTCTGTTTTATGTCTATGACTTCATTCAAGTCATTAATACAACATTAAATACCTTAGACCAAGGAAAATCCCTGAGGTACTTCACTAGAAACTTCCCTCCAAGTTGACTTTGAGCCCTCTTTGGGTCAAGACATACAGTTAGTTCCAAATCCCCCCAACTCCACTACCATCCAGTTCCCATCTCTCCATCTTGTTCACAAAGACACCATGGAAGACCTTCAAATCTAGGTATGAGTCTTGCTACTCTATCAAAAAAGGAAATGAGGTTACTCTTCCATGTCCTATCCATTATAATGAGACCATATTGACTGTTAGTAACGTGGTTTGCATTTCTTAATGTTCAGCAACCATCTTTTTAATAACATGTTCTAGAATTTTGCCAAGAATAGAAATCAAGATCATTGGTCTATAGTTTACACAGTCTGTTCTCTGATGCTTCTTTGAAAATAGGGATGGCATTAGCCCTTCTCCATTCTTGAGATAACTCATCTATTCTCCAGTTTTTTTTTTTTTAAAGCAATTGGGGTTAAGTAACTTGCTCAAGGTTACACGGCTAGTCATTATTTATGTGTGGGTGCTCATTTTCTGAGGCCCGTTTCGATCTCGGGTCATCCCAACTCCGAGGCCAGTGCTCTTACTCACTGCGCCACCTAGCCGCTCCAGTATATGTTGTACATGTCTAGCTATGCAAAACATTATCATAGTAGATATATTGTACAAGGCTGCTTATAATTCCCTCCCACTCATCCCACCCCCCACCTGGTCCATTCCCTATATGATCCTGTCCCTCTTCTATAGTGGGTACTTCCAACCTCCCCTCCCCCCAAGGATGCCCTCCCATCCATCATCCCTTCTCTCATTCCCCCTATCCTGCTGCAGGTTGAGATATCCCATTTAGTATGTATGTCATTTTCTCCCTGAACCAAATTCAATGTGAATGTGGTTTTGCCTTTTTAGCCTTCCTTATTCTCCCCCTCCTTTGCACCCACTTCCCTACATGAGATAGTTTACCCTACCATGTCTCTCCCCATCTCCTCTTGCCACTTTCCTCTCTCACCTCATAATTTCATCCCTTGAGTACTCTCCCTTCCCAACAAATTCAACCTATGCCCTCTATCCATATATAACTGTAACCATATACACACACATTCATATATGTATTCATATGACCACACCCCCTTCTTCCATTATTTTCATAGTGAGAAAGATATCATCAGTCACAGATATTGCTTTTCCATATAGGAATGTAAATAGTTCAACTTTGATAAGTTCCTTTTGATTTCTTTTCCCTGATTACCTTCTCAGGCATCTCTTCCTTCTTGTGTCTGGATGTCAAATTTTCTATTCAATTCTGGTTTTTTCCTCAAGAATGCTTGAAAGTCCTCTATTCCACTGAATGACCATATTTTCCCCTGAAACAAAATACTCAGTTTTGCTGGGTAGGTGACCCTTGGGTTCATTCCCAGTTCTTTTGCCCTCTGGAATATCATATTCCATGCCCTTCGATCCCTCAGTGTAGAAGCTGCCAGGTCCTGGGCTATTCTGATTGTGTTTCCACAATATTGAAATTGTTTCTTCCTGGCTGCTTGGAGTATTTTTTCCTTGATCTGGGGATTCTGGAACCTGGCTATAATATTCCTGGGAGTTTTCTTTTTGGGATCTTTTTCAGGAGGTGATTAGTGGATTCTTTCAACCTCTATTTTGCCCTCTGGATCTAAAACATCAGGGCAATTTTCCTTGAGAATTTCTTGAAGGGTGATTTCTAGGTTCTTTCTTTGATCATGGCTTTCAGGTAGTCCAATAATTTTTAAATTGTCTCTCCTGGATCTATTTTCCAGGTCAGTGGTTTTTCCCATGAGATATTTCACATTGCCTTCTAATCTTTCATTTGTTTGGATCTGCTTAACAGCATCTTGATTTCTCATAAAGTCATTAGCTTCCATTTGCTCCAGTCTCACTCTGAAGGAATGAATCTCCTCAGTGAACTTTTGAGATTCTTTTTCCATCTGGCAAATTCGACTTTTTAAGGCATTCTTCTCCTCATTGCCCTTTTGGGCCTCCTTTGCCATTTGAGTTAGTCTATTTTTTAAGGTGTTGTTTTCCTCAGTCAGGTTGTTGACCCTCATTTCATACTTTTCCTGCATCCTTCTCATTTCTCTTTCCAATTTTTCCTCCACTTCTCTTATTTGGTTTTTAAAGTTCTTCTTAAGGTCCTCTATGGCCTCCAACCCACTCGTGTTTTCCCCTAGGGCTTTTGGAGCAGGGCTTCTGACCTCACAGTCCTTTTCCCACTCTATGCCCCCAAAATAGGAGTCTAGGGTTGCATTTTTCTGTTTCCTTTGCCTTGACATGTTGCCACTTAATTACTTGACTTTTGGGCTTGTTGCCACACTATGGCTTTTGCCACCAGATAGGGGAATTTTCGTCCTGAACGTGTGGGAGGGCAACTTCCGTTTCTGGCAAGCTGTAAACCCACCCACAACTTCCACCCCAGATCACAATCCAGATCCAGGGAGGTTAAAGCAAGAGCAATTACCCCCCAAGACTGATCACTGGATCTCCCTACAGTTCGCAGGCCAGGAGCTGGGGGTGCCTCTGAAAACTACAAAATGGCGTGTCTCCTCAGTGGCTTCTAGCCCCCAGGGGAGGAAGCCGACGCATTCCCCAAATACTGGTCCCAAAGTCCATAGGGCACTAACCTCTCACTTTGTCCTAGGCATGTCTATGTTGATAATTCTGGAATCGCCACAGCAGCTGGTGTTCTGGGGTCCCTCCAGCCGGCTGCTGGCCCGGCCACCCTGGGGCTAAAACCTCGGCTCACTCGGACCTGGGCTCGGCTTGTCCCCGAGCTCTGCGCATTATGTGCTGCCGGCTCCCAGAGCGCTGCGCTGGTCCTTCCTGCAGGGGTGCTGGGCTGTCCTCAGCAGGAGGTTAGCTTCTCTGTGTCATTCTATAGGTGCTGGGGCTCCAGAAGTTGTTCAGAGTTCCCTTTTACATAGTTTGGAGGGAATCTGGGGGCAGAGTGGCTTGGATGAGCTGTTTCTACTCCGCCATCTTGGCTCTGCACCGCCCCCAGTATCTTTTAATGATGACCAATGGAGGCAGAGCAATCAATCAAACTGCCAGTTCCTTCATTTCTTATGCTAGATTAGTACAAATCTGGTAACTAGAATTCCCTGAGGACAATTAGATGCTATTTTAAAAATTATCTTTATAATAAACTTAGCATGTAAATATGCTACATACATATAAGTAATGCAATGCAAACATAAAAATATACAATGAAGAACAAAATATAGAATGAACATGATATATGTATATATGAACATGTTAGCTTCTGATAACCAGTTTTTAAAGTGTATATTACACTTAACAAAGTAGTGACAAAGTTCCCCTAGTCTTTGTTTCCCTTTTTGTTTTCTTCTGTGTATGTATAAATATTTTATTGATTCTCCTTTTCTTTCAAATCTCTGCCCTTTTGTCTCCCTCAGTGTTCCTCCTTGTAATAAAAACATGTAGTCAAGCAAAACCATGAGTGAAAATGTATGTTTTGTTTTGCTCCTCCAGTTCCTTTGCCACACAGGGGGAGGAATGTTTCATCATCAGCTTTTTAAAGTCATGATTGATCCTTCTGTGGATCAGAATTCTGAAATCTTTAAGCATGGTTTTCCTTTACTTTTCTATGGTCAGCATGTAAAATATTGCTTTGACTTTACTCATTTCCCTCTCTATCAGTTCTTATGAATCTTCTTGAGTTTCTATGACTTCTTCCTATTCGTTTCATCTTATAGTATGGTGGTATTCCAATGCATTCATATACCATAATTTAATCATTCAATCCCTAATCTAATGGGATTACTCCATTTCTCGTTTCAATCCTATAAATCTTTATTAATCATCTACTAGTGGTACAACAGGCAGAGCATTAGACTTGGAATCAGGAAGATCTGAGTTCAAACCCTGCCTCAGACACGTATTAGCTGTGTGACCCTGGACAAATCACTTAACCTCAGTTTCCTCATCTATAAAATGGAAATAATAGTGCCTGTCTCCCAGGTGAGGCTCAAATGAGATTTCATATAAAACACTTTATACACATCAAAGTACCATATAAATGCTAGTTCTTATCACTATCATTATTATTCTAGGCACTAGGAATACAAAGGCAGCTAAGTGGTGTAGACAGGGATAGATAGAGCCCTGGTTCTAGAGTCAGAAAGACCTGAGTTCAAATCTGGTCTCTGACTTTCTAATTGTGTGGCTCTGGGCAAGTCACTTAACCCAATTTGCCTCAGTTTCCACATCTATAAAATGAGTTAAAGAAGGAAGTAGTAAACCAATCCAGCATCTCTGCCAAGAAAACCCCAAAGGGGGTCAGGAATAGTCAGACATGACTTAACTCAACAACAAAAAGGAATAAAAAGACGAAAATGAAAAGAGTACCTCCCTTCTAGGAGCTGACATTTTATTGGGGGCAGGGGGACACACAAGAGTCAACTCAGAATGTGGATAAAGTAAATATGAAGTCATTCCTGGAGGAGAGTGGTAATGATCGGGGGTATCAGGAGGGTCCTTCAGCTAAGGCTTCAAGGGAGCTGGAGATTATACAAAGTCTTGCTATTTTCGAGGTAACCAGTATTGTCCCAGTGAAGGACTGAATGCCTTTTGTTAGGGCTGGTCTAGCTAAGTTTAGAGAGACCCAGCATCAGAGTGGTTACATGACAAATATTTTGGACGACAGCAACTTTCTTTTAAGTTATAGAAGAGTTCCAGAATCCCCAGATCAAGGAGAAAATACTACAAGCAGCCAGGAAGAAACAATTTCAATATTGTGGAAACACAATCCGAATAGCCCAGGACCTGGCAGCTTCTACACTGAGGGAGAGAAGGGCATGGAATATGATATTCCAGAGGGCAAAAGACCTGGGAATGAACCCAAGGGTTTCCTACCCAGCAAAACTGAGTATTTTGTTTCAGGGGAAAATATGGTCATTCAGTGGAATAGAGGACTTTCAAGCATTCTTGAGGAAAAAACCAGAATTGAATAGAAAATTTGACATCCAGACACAAGAAGCAAGAGATGCCTGAGAAGGTAATCAGGGAAAAGAAATCAAAAGGAACTTATCAAAGTTGAACTATTTACATTCCTATATGGAAAAGCAATATCTGTGACTGATGATATCTTTCTCACTATGAAAATAATGGAAGAAGGGGGTGTGGTCATATGAATACATATGTGAATGTGTGTGTATATGGTTACAGTTATATATGGATAGAGGGCATAGGTTGATTTTGTTGGGAAGGGAGAGTACTCAAGGGATGAAATTATGAGGTGAGAGAGGAAAGTGGCAAGAGGAGATGGGGAGAGACATGGTAGGGTAAACTATCTCATGTAGGGGAAGTGGGTGCAAAGGAGGGGGAGAATAAGGAAGGCTAAAAAGGCAAAACCACATTCACATTGAATTTGGTTCAGGGAGAAAATGACATACATACTAAATGGGATATCTCAACCTGCAGCAGGATAGGGGGAAGGGGGATGAGAGGAGGGATGATGGATGGGAGGGCATCCTTGGGGTGAGGGGAGGTTGGAAGTACCCACTATAGAAGAGGGACAGGATCATGTAGGGAATGGACCAGGTGGGGGGTGGGATGAGTGGGAGGGAATTATAAGCAGCCTTGAACAATATATCTACTATGATAATGTTTTGCATAGCTAGACATGTACAACATATACTGAATTACTTATATCCCAAGAAGGAATGGGTGACAAGGGAGGAAGGAAATGGATCTGAAATTCGAGGTCGTAACATTAAATGTTTCAAATATATATATAAATACTATTATTAATACTCTTTTGCCTATAATTGGGAGATAAGATGTGCAGGCATTGGGACACAAAGATTCATCTTCCTCTAATGGAAAAGTCGATGGGGGTATGGGAGAAGGTATGGGAGAGAGCAGATTGGAGGAAGCGATATCTTGTGGGACTGCTATTCTGGGAGGTTGGGTAGGGGAATAATGGGGGGAAAATGATTGTAACTCAAAATCTGGCGGAAATGAATGATGTAAAACAGAAGTTAATAAAGTATTTGTTTAAAAAAAAAAGTTATAGAAGAGTTACAATCTACATTTTCAGGAGAACCCCATTAACAAAGTGCCAGATGCTTCAAGAAGGATTCATATAGTGTCTATAACTTTTAATTTTGTAAAATCTTGCCTCTGTTTCATGTCTAGAAAATGAAGTTTGAGGGTTAAGAAGCTCATCGTATTTACTTAAATTGTTAACATTGATAGAAAACATAGAAATGAGAATGCCTGCTTGGAAAGACAAAGTAAGACTGGTCAGAATTAAATGTGTTGAAGTGGGAAGTGTATTACCCTTGGCATCCAGTGTTCACCACTGCTTAGCTCTGTGACTTGGCTAAAGGACCCAGGCTCTCTGAACCTTTGTGTGTGTTGCTGGAAAATGGGAATAATAACATGTAGGCTATTATCTATCTCATAGAGTTGTCAGGAGCCAAGCAGATAACATATGTGAAAGCACTTTACAGCCATAAAGCATCATCCAAATGTAAGCTCTTAGGAGACAATGAATTTCATCAGAATAAAGTCAAGTCTGAAAGCTTTTTTAAATGATTAAGTTGAAATTATTTTTCCTTTTGAAAAAAGGAATCATGCAATATCTTGTCAGGTCTTAACAAATAAAAATTAATGACTTTTAAAAACACACTCAAATATATTTTATCAGCAGCCTTCATTTGTTTTGTTTTGGGGGGGAAGAGTCAGACCACAGCAGATATTGATTTGTTATTTTCCAGTAATTCCTAATATTATCTGCATAAATCTTTTGATTTATGCTGTGACAAGGAGTCATCTATAAAGAACCCCCTTAGTCATTATGGTCTAAATTGAGAATGAAGTACAGCATTGGATATAGTTTTTTTCCCCTTTCCATTAGATGTTTCCTATCAACTTGACCTTTCTCCCCCAGACAGAGTCATGGGCCAGCTCTCACTCAAGAAAGTGAATAGTCATGAGTGGAGACTTTTGTCTATCTGGTTTTCCAGGGAGTGAGTAGATTGTGAAAGGGCGTAGGAAGAACTCTGATGAATTATCGAACCAAAACTTTGTTTTGAGTTTGGTTGTGCTCAGGCAAACATAGCCTTTATCTTGAACATACTTGGCTAAAAGTTTTGTAGCTATCCAAAGTTGTCATTGATTATTTGAGCATGGCACTGTCCTAGGCACTGTGGGCAGTATAAAACAAGTCACTTTAGCCACTTTTGGCCTCAGTTTCTTCATCTATAAAATGAGGGGTTGTCACCAAGGTCCCTTCCAAATTCCAATCGGCGATCACAGTGACTTATATAAACATTGGGAGGCATTGTGTTAGCACTTTACAAATATTTTCTCATTGGATTCTTAGGTCAATATGCTTGGAATGAAGAGAACCTGGGTTTGAATCCCACTATACTTAACAGCTGTGTGACTCAGAGGAAGTGATAAAAAGTCTCTGAGCCTCAGTTTCCTTATCTTTAAAAATAAAAGGGTTGGATTCAATAACTTCTGGAATTTCTCCAGCTCTCGCTCTGTGACCCTATGATTATTAGTATTATAAATGTCATGTTATTTTTGATTGTGACTAAGAAAACAAGCAAAATAAGAAAACTCCCATGTGGGACTTATAAGATTTGAGAAATTCACTTTACTAATTTTTGAGAGACAGAGAAAGGACGGCAGAACTAGCTTCTATTTTGGATTTAAAAAATTAATCTCAAATCAGGGCAAACAGTGCCAGTGACATTGAGAAACCCTAACTGGTTCTCTGCCCTTGGGAGGGACCTATCGGACCTATTATAGAGATATTTTGAATGCCTACTTTCAAAGAGGTTAAAATAATTTTCCCAGAGTCACACACAACTAATGTCTGAGGATGGGTTTGAACTCAGGTCTTCCTGACTCCTGGATCAGTGCTCTGTCCACAGCTGTCCTTAGTGGGAAGAACACATCCAGTCAGGGCTCAAATTTATAGCATTGGAGAGGAGGCAAACTAAACTCCTTGGGGGTACCCCTAGAACCTTGAGAGGGAGATTTAATAGCTTAGCTCTGGGAGAGTGAAGCAGGGCAAATCCACTCCATCTTTTTCCCCCCCAAATCAGTCAGCTTACTTTGTGACCTTCATCAGCTTGTATAGTTAAAGCTGGAAGAGAACCAGAATCCAAACCTCCCATTTTACAGATAAGGAAAGTGAAGCCAGGAGGGGTGACTTGGTCTTTAGAGCTGTATTAAAGATGATTCTTACCTGATTTTTATCAAGCTCTGTAGTAGCCCTTTGAAGACTTCAGTGGCTGTGGGGATGAGCTCCATCACCTCACTTTGGAGATGAGAAGGGATGAGAAGGGAATGATTTTTCAGAGTAATGTGCTTTGGAGTGCCACGTTGCCTTGCCAACACGGTCACCAGTTGAGCCACAGATGTGTGTGTCTTCAGAAAAAATTCTTTTTGCTTCTCATTTTGCTCCCGACAGGGCTGGGGGAGGCTATAAACAACGTGGTCTGCCTTTTCTTCATACAATCTTCAAGTAGATGGTCCTGATATGCCCGCTGTTTTCAATCACTTAAAAGGCAATCATTTGATTATGGCATCCTCTATGTAGGGACCACTATTGCTTTCAGTCCACATCCAGCTAAGATGACGCAAGTAAATCACTTTGATTAGATACTATATTTTTCCAGGAGACATGCATAAGTAATGATGCCAGTGTTCTACCCAGGACAAAATGGATATAATGGCTTTTTTGTAGGAAAGGGAAATGTTTTCTCTAGCAATGATTGATGGCACTATTTACAAAATGATTTTCCTTGGGATTTGTCTGTGTTCTGTTCCAGCTACCCCATTGAGTCCTTAGATGGACCCAGCCCAAGGCATTCGAGTCCCTTAAACAAGATTTCAAAATCACAGCCTCCTAAATTTAGGAAACCGATAAATATATTTTTCCTCTTAAAAGTGCAATTTGTTTAATTTCAGAGCTCACAACAAAGTAGAGGGATGGAGTGCAAAGTCCACTAGAAATTAGCATCAGAAGGTCAGTGGTTGTCTCAGTTCCTGGCACTTCATAGGTACTTAATAAATATTGACTGAGTGATTGAGGTGTGGGCTAGAATCATAGGTCTGCCATATATAAAGTCCACCCCACCATGCTGTCTCTGTTGTTATCATTATTATTTTTAAAATTGTTACTACTAATGCAATTATCCACCAAATTCTTTACTGACGACTCATCATGGTTAGGAGGTAAACTTTGTTTTTTTTTTTTTAAACTAGACTTGTATGATGTTGAGTTAGTCACCATGGCTCTCTGGGCCTTCATCTGCAAAGGATGAGCCCCCTCATTTTATGGCAAACACTTAGCCAGAGAATTTAAGGGGCTTGCCCAAGCTCACACAGCTAGTAAGTGGCAGAGTGAGATTTGGATATCCAGGAATCTGACAGAGTCCGCATTTTTTTTTCTACTGACCCATATGTGGATTCTGGTCAGCTACAGTGAAAAAAGACCTGAATCTGAAGCCAGAAAACTGGGGTTCAATTCCAGACTGGCCACTTACCTGAATGGCTGTGGTCAAGTGACTTCATCTCTTGGGGCCTTAGTTTCCTCACCTATAAAATAAGAGGGTTGCACTGAATGGCCTCATCTAGCTCTAAATCTAAGCCCCCCAGATCCAAAACAAATGTTCTTCCTACCTCATCACACCCATTAGACCAACTGACAATTTGAGTATACATTAGTAGGCACCTAACATCACTGGCTTTGTTGGCTCATTTGGCTTTCTTTCCCCCAAGGCCAATGGGAACAACCAAATTTGTGGTAGATACAGGAATAAAACCTCCTAACAATTGGATGTTCTTTTGATGGTCTTCAGGCAGAGGCTCGATGTCCCCTTGTCGACATATATTGTAGAGGGGATCTGTTTTCAGGAGTAGTAGTAGATATTAGTGAGGTCCTTTGTCCTAATCTTTGTTTACGCCAATCTCTCACTAAAGTCCTCACTTCCTTCTAGCGAATGATAAGATGTTGAGCTTTAACAAGTTTCACTAGCTTGACCTTTACCTATCTATTTTTGTAGGCTCACACTACTAAACAAGGGATATTTACTTAATCTAATAAGTTTATCTTTTATAATAGCTGCTTTTAGTGTACACACACCCAGAGAAAAAGAAACTCATAATCATACTAAAGCCTTGGTAACTGATATCTATTTTATTTTCCCAGAGCTATGATGAAACTTATTTTGCACTCAGTGTAAAAACAGGGTTTGACAAGAAAGGTGGCAACTAGATGGCTCAGTGAATGAAAAGTTGGGTCTGGAGTCAGGAAAAACCTGAGTTCAAATCAAGCCTTGTATATTCCCTAACTGGGTGACCCTGGGCAAGTCACTTAACCTCTGTTTGTCTTAATCCACTAGAGAAGGAAATAGCAAACCACTCTGGTATTTTTGCCAAGAAAACCTCAAAATGGAGTCATGAAGAGTTGGATATGACTGAAACAATGGAACAACAATAGTGGCTAGGGGGCACGGTGGATAGAGAGCGGGGTCTGGTGTCAGGAAGACTTGAGTTCAAATCCAGCCTTAGACCCTACCTGGCTATGACCCTGCACCAATCGCTGAACCCGTTTGCCCCAGTTCCTTCATCTGGAAAGTGGGGATCGTAACAGCACCTACATCCCAGGGTTGTTGTAAAGATCAAATGGGATAATTTTTGTCAAATTCTTTTCGAGCCCTCAGGTACTACATCAATGTTAATTACTGCTGTTATTACAAGTCAAGTGGAGCTATTCATTAAAAAGGGTCTTCTAAAGAGCTAACCAGCTTATCGATCTGTCTGGCACTATATATGCTTCAATCATACAAGATTTCTTGGAAATTTTTTCTATTTGTGCTTGGTAGTGCCAAGTCTCCCCAAATGCCTTTATTTATTTGTATTTATTCTGTGTTGTTACTGTCTCCCCTGCTGGGGAGCAATGCAAGTTCCACGTGAGTTGGGATTGTTTCTTTCTTTACAGTTCTATCCCAGGGCCTAGTGCAGTGCCTGGCACATATAGGAGGTATTTAGAAATGCTTGTTAATCAAGACTTCAGCATTTTTGCTAACTGATCATGGAATTAGTTCTGGGTACATATGAGGTTGGCTATGAACAAAGGGATATGTAGGAAAATTATCCAATAGCATTGGAAGGAAGCTTATTGAGAATTATCCACCTGGAATGCTAATTATGATGCCCACAAGACAGCAATTCTTCCCCTCACATACCCAACAGCAATGGGGAGTATTTTTGAATGATTGCTATGTATCTGCCCTATGTTAGGTGTTGTGAGGTTGACCCAGAAGTATAAAATATTCCTTGCCCTCAAGCTACTTACATTCTTTTTGCAATGAATCAAGATATCATCTGCAAACAGAAGGGATTAGGATAGAGGATGCCCACCCAAGTTCTGATAATGTAACTAAGAAATCCTGTGGGGTGGTGCTGGGAAGAGGAGTGGGTCTTCCTTCCTTTTCCTTCTTTGTATCCAGTGCCTCTGTTCCAGAGGAGCAGCCAGTGGGAGAACGGGATTTTTCAGTCTATTGTGATTTACCCAAATCCAAGGACCAAATACAGGATAGAAAGAATGATCTTTAATATGTCCAAACCATTGGTATGAATTGTGTCTAAGTAGGCAAATTTTAATTTGCCCAAAATGTCATTGTCCTCAAAGCAGAAACTGTGGTCTTGTTTTAATAACTGGTCTAGAAGATTGGTACAAACCTATTCAAATGCCAGCAGTATTAGGCCATGCTTTCCAGTTAATGATAGATAAAAAACTGGGTGAGAGTCTCTTCGGGCCTCTCTTGTTTGAACTAATCTTGGAAATGTGGACAACAGCAATGATGCATGAGAAAGTACCTAATGGAGTAAACATTGTCAAAGAAGTTAAAATATCTCTCCTTGCACATGACATGATTGTAGATCTAGAAAACCCCAAATGGTCAAAAACAACAAAATTAGTTGACGTCATAAACAACTTTAGCAAATTCATATCAAATCCCATAAATAAATCTGCATTATTTTTAACACCACCAACATAAATCAAGGGAAATTGTCTTGAGAGAAATTCCCCTTACAAGAACATTAAAAAATGCCAAATATTTGGGTATTAAATTAAAATCCTTAGTTTAGACCTGGGAGAGACCTTATAGGTCAACCTGTCCAACACTGACTAGAGCACTGGGACTGGGATTAGGAATACCTGAGTTCAAATTTAGCCTCAGACACTTACTAGATGTATGACTTTGGGCAAGTCACTTAACCTCTGTTTGCCTCAGTTTCCTCAACAGGAAAAGGGGGATGATAATAGCACCTACCTCACAGGGTTGATGCAAGGATCCAATGAAATCATATTTGAAAAAGCACAGTAGACCCTACATACTCCTTTCTACCCATTCCCCTTTCGCAGATGAGAGAATTAAGGCCCAGAGAAATAAGATGATTGGCCAAAGATCCCACAAGTGTCAGGAGCATTTGAACCCAGATTCTCTACCTCCAAATCTAGGGTTTTTCCTCACTGAACTATTCTACTTCGTGCTACACAAGAGACATATATTAAGACAATTTCAAAATCACTTTGATGGAACTCAGGGAAAAACCAGACAAATAAATGGAGGAGATCTCTCCTGTGCACAGATATGTCTAGCAAATATAGTGAAAATGCCAATACTTCCCAACCTAATTTACAAATTTAATGCAATAGCAATCAAAATGCCAATAGGCTTTTTCTTCTAATTAGATAAAGTCATGACAGAATTTACATGGAAAAGTAAATGTGTAAGAATATTAAGAACAATGAAAAAGGGAATGGTTTGAGGGGTTCCTGCCCTTCCATATTTTAAAGGCTGCTATAAAGAAGTAAGTGTAAAATCTGTCTTGTACTATAAAAAAATAGCGAAATAGATACATAAAAATGGGAGAAAGCAGCTAGAAAGAGAACCCAAAGGATAGGAATATTGTTTGATAAGCTCATGTCTAAAAACATTAGGGAACAGAATAAATGTTAAACAAAAATTGTTGGAAAAAATTGTGCCATACTGCATTTGGCCTATTGGATTTGGACAGCTCACAATAGACTGAGTAGCAGCTTGGCAAAAAATAAAACTTGGCAAAAAATCTACTCATACACCACAATATTTCTGACTGTATCAGTGATCTAAATATAAAACTAAAACTTTTTAAAAAGCTGGAAGGAAAAGGAATAATAGATTTGTCTCAACTATGGAGATGAGAAACATTTTTATTAATTACCAAATGGAAGAAATCACTGAAGACAAAATAGATTGGCTTGATTATACAATGACAAAGTGATTTTGCACAACAAAAAACGATATCTCCAAGACAAAAAGAAAAGAAACCAACAGGGAAAAGAATTGAGATAAATATTTTGTCTAAAGGACAGATACACAGAATCCATAAGGAACTGATTTTATATACATATATGCATATGTATATGTATATATGTATATATATGTATAATATATGTATATATATGTATGTATAAATGATAAAGTGATTTTACACAACAAAAAGCAATATCTCTAAGACAAAAAGAAAAGAAACCAATTGGGAAGAGAATTGTGATAAATATTTTGACTAAAGGACAGATGTCCAGAATGTATAAGGAACTTATATGTATATATATATAATATATACATATATACACATATATATGCATGTATATATGTGTGTATATATATATATCAATTATAAGGTGATTTTGTGCAACAAAAAGAAATATCTCTTAGACAAAAAGAAAAGAAACCGATTGGGAAGAGAATTACAATAAATATTTTGACTAAAGGACAAATGTTCTGAATCTATGAGGAATTGATCACACACACATACACACATATGTACATATATGTATATGATTAATATCTTTCAATGGAGAAGAATAAAAAGAAATAGACCAGATAGCCTTTGAAGGGTAGAGACCATATGTGTTCTTACAGGAGCTCCTAGGTGAGGAAGCTTCTACCAATGCTGGTCAGCGCCTTCATAGTCTTAGAGAGTTACCCAGAGTATTGAGAGTTTAAGTGAATTGTGCAGCCAGAACATGCCAGAGATCTTGTGGTTTCAAGGCCACCTCTCTACCCACTACACAGCATTGCCTTCCATAAAATCATATAAAGATCCTCAAATTCCTTGGTAATTACAGGAATGAAAATCAAGGCAACCTTAAGATTTTATTCTATATAGACAAAATTGTCTGCAAACTTCATACCAAAAAAATGACAAAATTCAGTTTAGTGGTGATGGGGCTACAGGGAAACTGAAACCTGAGAATATGGCTGATGTGAGTATACAAAAGATTTTTAAAAATGTTATTCTTTATTATGAACTTAACAAACAATAAATATGAGCATTAAAACATATGAAGAACAAAAAAAGGGATTACTTCTGAAGCTGTGAATTTCTGTTCTAAGCTGTTTTGAACACAGACGTTAAATTGGAAATGGTAGGATCCACATTGACCTGCTTGGCTTTGCCCCTTCTCTTCATCCAAGCTTCCTTCTCTCTTTTCTGTATGGTCTTAGTTCTTTGGTCCTTCTCCTATCTTAAACATATGGCATGAGCCTTGAATCTGTGCACCTTCCTAATTCGGGGCTGTACTAATCTCTGTGTCATTCTGGTTTTAGCACAGGTGCTATGGAAGTGAGCAAAGGGGGGTGTAGTGACATATAGTAGGAATTAGAAAATTTATTATGGTCTTTGAGACCCAGTAATTTACGAGAGCACGTGTGTATGTGTGTGTGTGTGTGTGTGTGTGTGTGTGTGTGTGTGTGTGTTTGCAGTTGACAGGTTTACTCTCTTTATTAAAATTGGGTAAATAATTTGAAAAAAGTACACAACAGAATGACATCATTGGTAAATTAGAAGGCAGAGTGAAATTGTTAAGAGATTTTGTTTGGTTCTGCTTTGATTAAAATGTATGGTATGATGTGCTTTGGATTTCATGTGGTGAGTCCCTCCCCTTATATTGTCTACTTACATAATTATTTTTATGTTTGTTTTGGGTTATTAGGTTTTTAATTTGACTTTTAAAAATTAGGGAATGTGGGGGCAGCTAGGTGGCACAGTGAATAGAGTGCTGGCCCTGGAGTCAGAAGGACCTGAGTTCGGATCTGGCCTCAGACACTTAACACACACACACAAGCAAAAACCTAGCCGTGTGACCTTGGGCAAGTTACTTAACCCCAGTTGCCCTCCAAAAAGAAAAAAAATTAGGGAATGTGTGTGTTATTGTATTAGACTATTTTTGTCTGAAATGTCCCATTTGGGCTGCCCTTTGGTGGGTGATTTGGCTTTTTGTAAGTGGTCTCTCCTTGGCCAGTTAGTGTCAGGGTAGATAGGTAAAAAACAGGAATTCATCAACACATAAGCACAAGCTAGTCTGTTAGCTTGTGGAAAGGATGGAGTCAGGCAAGACCTGGTTTTAAACCATGCCCCAAGAACTTAGAGAATTATAGCTGGACATGACCCTCTGGCCAGCTCCCTCTTTTTACAGATGAGGAAAAACTGAAGTTTTGGGGAGTTAAATGGCAGGATCATCCCTGTAGTTAGAGAAAGTACTTGAGCCCAGGTCCTCTGATTCCTCCTGATGTGAGACATCTCTGAGCCTCAGTTTCCTCGTCTATGAACTGCGGATAATGATATCCTCAAAGGATTGTTGTGAAACTCCTCTAAGAGAGTTTATATAAAGTGCTGTAGAAGCATCAGTTCATATTCTTATTGACTTGAATCTTCTTGCAGAGGAATTATTTGACTGCATTCAGCCCCATTTTCTCATAACATCTCTGTGTCAGAAAACAAGTAGGAATGAATGAATGAGCAAAGCTTGTAAGTGCTTACTGCATGCCAGGAGAATATAAGCACAGTCCCCGCCCTCAAAGACGGTACTTTCCAATACATGTAGGCGAGGCATGAAGGGGTGTGGCAGCCAGGGAAGGGTGTTTTGGTCTGCAGAGACTGACCCAAACTGACTGAGAGATAGAACAGAAGCATGGGGAGGGGTAGGGTGTGCTGGAGCAAGCTCTAACCACTTCTTGAGGGTCAATTGTTAAATATTCAGTGGGGTCATTTACATCTCAGGAATCAGCAGCACTACAAATCAAGGCTTGATCATTTAGACTTAAAGAAGTAATGGAGAAAAAGTGAAAAGTGTGTCATGGGGGCAATCTGCCCCGTCCCCCTAGAATTGGTTGCTAAACATTTACCAGCGGACAGCTGTGTGGGCAGCACCTTGAACTTCTCACAGCGTTCTCTCATGTCCTACTCCCCCAGCCAGGGCTTTGTGGCGACAGCTACATTAGGTGGTACCACCACACCAGTCATCTTGCTGGGATCCCTAGGAGCCTGCTGTTGGCAAGAAGCCTCATAGAGTGTGGAAAGAACAGGCTTGTAATTGGTGTTGAAGACAGTAGAGTGAGGGCACGGGACCAACTGAGTCTGGTTAGAGATGGGCAGTGTCCCTGTGAGGGTTCAGTCCTGGCTTTCCCATCTTGTGTCATCCTTGTGATGAAGGGGGACAGTCACAGGTGCCTGTGGCCCTCTAGCATCTAGGCTCGTGTTACTCTAGGGCCCTGACAACAAGGACCAACCTTAGAGGAGGAATTGATGATGAAAGCTGTGGTCATATCCAGCCTAGAGTTGCTGACCTACATTTCCTAAACTCACCTCACCTCCTAATTTCTAGCCCTACTGAAGGGCACCCCAAGGTGGGTGTTAAGTGTTAACTTAAGTGTTAAGTTCTTCAAATTAGCTTCACACTTGGGTTCATAGGCTGTAGTGTGATTTTAATATCCAAAAGTCTAGGCACCATTTTCACTCTTATGTCTAACTTTCCTGCCCAAATTCTTTAAAAGTTACACTCCATTGGCCTTTCCACATCTTCTGTGACATTCTTGGACCAGGTATTCTCTGATACTTTTTTTTAGCAAGGCAATCTGGCATAAGTGACTTGCCCAGGGTCATATAGCTAACAAATATCAAGTGTCTGAATTTGAACTTATGTCCTCCTGACTCCAGGGCCGATGCTCTATCTACTGTACCACCTAGCTGCCTATCACATATGAAGCATTTGGGGGGGGGAGGCAGGGCGACACAGGGGAAAAAGTATTGACTCTGAAGGCATGACTACCTCTGATGTTCACCTCTGGGACCTTGAATAAGCCATTTGCTTTCTCTCCCTGGGACCCAAGCTCTTGGAGGGGAAGGGACACCATGTGGTCACAGGCAGACTTTAGGCCTCAGTTTCCAGTCCTGTTGCATCTGGGAAAACATTTTTAAAAATCTATTAATTCATCTACAAGTTTGTCTATTAGTCACCAAGTCATTATCAGGATGCTGGTGATCTCCCTGAGTAGTGATGCTATGTCCTGAGAATGTGCTCAGTCTAGAACTGGGCAGATAGGGACAAATCCCACCTCTGACACAGACCAGCTATGTGGCCTGGGGCTAACGTATTTACCCACTAGGAGCTTCCCATATGTCAAATGTGGGCCATAATAGCACCTTTGTTGTAAAGGGGAACTCAGGATCAAATGAAATAATCACTGTAAAAAAAACCAACTTTGCAAACTATTCATAACGGTTGTTGCTGCTGCTGCTGCTACTGCTACTACTATTACTATATTGGAGCCAGATAGATAGCACAGATAAAGCCTTGAGCCTAGAGTCAGGAAAACCTGAGTTCAAATCCAGCCTCAGGCACTTATTAGCTGTGTGACCTCGGGCAAGTCACTTAAACTGTTTTGCCTCCTTTGTAAAGTGGGGATAATCATACTTCCCACTGCTGTGAGGCTCAAGTAAGATAATAATCATAAAGGGTTTGACACATAGTAGACATGATACAAATGCTAGTTATTGTTATTATTATTATAGTTAAAAAGCCAGCTAGGTGCCTCAGTGGATAGGGTGGGGAGCAAGAAGAGTTCAAATGTGGCCTCAGACCCTTACTAGCTGTGTGACCCCGGTTGGCCAAGTCACTTTGCCTCTGTTTGTCTTCACCTACTGGCGAAGGAAATGGCCAACCTCTCCAGTATCTTTGCCAAGAAGTCTCCATGGACAAGATGGTCTACAGGGTCACAGAGAGTTGGATGTGACTGAAGAACATTATTATTGTTATTAATCCAATACAGGGAAAGTGTTGAGAGTCTGATTCAGAAGCATTCCTACGCCCGCTCACCTATCCGCACCTACGGGGGAGAAGAGGATGTTTTGGGAGACGACAGCCAGACAGCACAAAATAGAGGTGAGGTGTCATGGAGGCCAGTTGGGGGAGCGCATGGTGATGGGCTCATTCCCAAGGTGGGAAAGGAGACATTTGTGATTGGTGGGCAGGCTTACTTCAGACCGATCTTTAACGTGGTTTGTTGACATTTCCCTTTTTGTTTATAAAAAAAGAACTGTCTGATGAGCTGGAGCAGAAACTAATAAGGGTGGCCATTATAATCATCTGTACCCAAAGCACTCCTAGAGTATATATACTATACTAGTAGGCGCCAGAGGCTTATTTCCGGGACTTCTCCCAGTTGTACAGCTCCTGGTGCTGATAGCCAAAAACAGAATGGCATCGCCATTGGACCCAAATGATAGACCTTCAATCAGAAGGACAGGGGTGGAATAGGATGTTGGGCATTCAATCAGGGAACCTGTGTTCAAATCCTGCCTCACACACTGCTTGGGGGACCACGAACTTTAGATCATACACTCAGCCTCTTTGAGCATCCGTTTCCTCATCTGCAAAACAATAATACTGATCATTGCACTAAGTATCTTAGAAATGACAAACGGTTCAGTATCTTTGCCAAGAACACCCTAAATGGGGTCCTGAAGAAGTGCATAGAAGAAATCTTTTCTACCACATCCCTCAGAAGAAATTCTGCAGCCTCTTGATCGTTTCCAGTAATGAGTAACTCACTACCTCAAAACAGAACATTTGTGAATGACTCTGATGGTTAGGAAATTCTTCCTCATATAAAACCAAATCCACCTTCCTATAATTTTGTCAATTGTTTTTAGCTCTGCCCCCTTCTGAAGTTATCCAAAAAACAGAAAATGCTTCTTCCACATGACAGCCCTGCAGCAGTACATATTTGAAGTCAGAATGGGCTTCTTTTTTTTTGCAAGTTTTGTAGGGCAATTGGGGTTAAGTAACTTGCCCAAGGTCACACGGCTAGGTTTTTTCGTTTGGGTGTGCGTTAAGTGTCTGAGGCTGGATCCGAACTCAGGTCCTTCTGACTCCAGGGCCGATGCTCTACTCACTGCGCCACCTAGCCGCCCCCAGAATGGGCTTCTTTTGTGGGGAAGAAAACAGTCTCAGAGAGAAGGAAAATGACTTACAGAGCTAGTAACTGTCATGGTCAGGATCTGAACTGAGGTCTTCCTGACTGGGGGCCTAGTTCCCTATCCACCATACTACTGGAGCCATCGTATCCCCCTCTCTCTCTATGTACCCTTTTTTATTTTGGATGATTTCATCAATATAGAGAAGACCCTCCACTAAAACTGATGAAGGGTTCACTTGTGATTGATTGTCTCAGGGACCTGCTCAGGGTCACACAGCCAGCCTGTGTCAGAGTTTTCTCTTTTTTTCCCCCAAACTAAACATCCTCCTGCCATAGAATGTGTGCTCTAGACTCTTCACACTCCTGGTCACCCCATTTGGGCACATTCCAATTTGCCAACATCTTCACGTAAGAGGAGTGACCACAGCCCTCCAGCTGTGGTCTGGCCAGTGCAGGCCATGCTGAGACTATCATCTCCTGTGTCCAGGACATAGATCTATTTACATAGCTTCCAGATGACAAGTGGGACACATTTAAACCCAACTAGAACTTCAAGCCAATTAATTTTGCAGGGGCCTTCAAGGCCAAGGATGTTCAAGAGAGACTCATTAAGCTACCACTTACTACATGAATGACTCCGTTTACTAATCTTTGAATGAGGAGGTTAGATGAGATGGGTTGTCTCTGCGGTTCCTCCCAACATTACAGTCTATAGTCCCACACACTATTAACTCAAACGGGTCCATTCATATGACTTTAGAGAATCTCTGTGACTCTGGTCATTGGGCTACTTGGTTGAAGGTGAAGTTTATGGTCATTAGCGCCAGGCTGGTCACATTAAATTCTTGGCTTTGCTCATGGTGCTGCTATAAAGATGAAGGCCAATGAATGTCCACTGCTTAGAGTTCCATCATGACTCAGTTGATCTCTGGAAGTGCAATGGTTGTCCACATGGGATACATTTGTCCATTTAATCAGTAAAATTACTTTGTATGTGCTTTGTAATTACCTATCATCCATGTGCATACCCTGCCCTCCCCATGGTTGAACATAAGCTCTGTAAGCCCTGGGACTGTTTTGTTTTTGTCTTTGTATCACCAGTCCCTTGCCTAAAGGAGGCACACAATAAATATTTGTTGCATTGGTTACATTTTTCAGACAGAAAATATGTGCCCCTTTCCCCAGGAACGTTAACAGTCTGTAGTTATGTCCAAGCATCCCCCTGTAATATTCACTATCCATTTTCAGCCAAAGACTTCATTATTTGTTAGTTCCTTAAAATATACTTAAGAGTAACATTGTTTAAGGTCACTGTGATAGGCATTCCAGTCCTTGATTTACTGAATATTGAAATTAATTGCTTTGTTTTCTGTTCACAGGATCAGCTTTTACTGCATCTGACAATTTGTCGCTCAGCTCCTGGGTATCTTCTTCATCCAGTTTTCCTGGATTCCAGCATCCCCAGTCTCTGACTGCTCTGGGCACCAGCACTGCTTCCATCGCCACATCCATTCCTCACCCCATCCAGGGATCTCTACCCCCATACAGCCGCCTGGGGATGCCTCTTGCCCCATCTGCCATCGCTACCTCCATGCCAGGGAGTGGGCCCACATTCCCTTCCTTCCACATGCCCAGATACCACCACTACTTTCAACAGGGGCCTTATGCTGCCATCCAAGGACTGCGCCATTCCTCTACAGTGATGACGCCATTTGTATGACTGACCCAAGCAGAGGCCAACCTGGATGTAGAATAGGCAAACTTGGTATGAAGATAGAGGGTGGGGATGTGATGTTAGTTGGGAGTCTCTCCATGAGGCATGGAACCATTCAAGAGGAGAGATGAACCCATAATCACACCAACTGCTAACACAATGCACTCACTATGGGCCAGCAGGCATCTGTAGAAGGGCTAACTTTTGACTTAGTAGAATGCCCATCTGGAACATTCAGAGAAAGTTTAGTGCATCATACATTAGCAGTGTATAAGATGCTCTGTGGATGTAGTCATGGACAAATCCAATGTGGATAGGATTTCTTTTTGTTTTTTTCACAGGTTCAAAGAATTTCACAAGAGGCAATACCATAGGCTATAGTCATCTAACACCATCTCTCCCTGTAAATAACAGGAGTCAATACTGAAATATTTGTAATGTGGTAGCTCGAGCATGTTTAGTTTACCTTAGCATTAGTTTGCTGAGAAAGCAACCCCCGAAAGAAGGGGGTCTTTTTTGTTCACGACTAAGCTGTACTTATTTCCCAGCATCCTTCTGTAACATGGATAGGCCAGAACCATCCAAACCTAAATCCCATCCATCTTGACTTGCTCTTCCCCCCCATCTTATCTTCTCCCCACCCCACCCCTAGCCAATTCCTTCCCTTCTCTCTCAACCTCTTGTATTTTGTGTGTGTAGGAAAATGCTTCTCTAAATCTTTTTCAAGTAAGAGACTACAGATATCACACTCTGAAACAGAACATTTATTTTCAGGAGTGTTATTCTTTAAAAAAGAAAAAGAAATCCTGCATGTAGATTCATCAGTGAGCACTTTAAAACACAGTCTTGGGCAGTATTGAAGGATTTACTTCATTTGTCATTTTAGACTTTGAACCTGATCTGGAAGGATAGCCCTGCCACCAAAGCCCAAGTATGAAGGTCAGACTGGGCAAAATTCTCATCTGAAGGTCAGCTCCTATATTAGGCAGATGTCACCCAATACCAAGGTCATCTAGCACCTATTAATGATTGACATGCACCTTTGGGTGAGATATCTGAGTGCCAAATTTAGCCATAGTTTAATTCATACCTGGAAGTCGTTGTAGGTTTCTAAATATGTTGATGATATCTTCATTTGATTGTGTGATGCCTGAAGTTTATTTTGGTCTTTCTTCCCCTCCCCTTCATCCTCCCCTACCTTGAGGAATGGAGAACACAACAAATGGATGATTTGTTGGTTAAGGCATTCTCATCTGAAAGAGTGATATCCAAACAATCAAGCAAATAACTGGCAAACCAAGAGATTCAGTATCTATCCTTGTTACCTGTACCTTTGCATAGGCTATGATAGGGGCCTGAGCTGTGATTTCATTGGTAAAGGGAGTTCCCTTACCTGGGAGTAAAGAAATCTATACTATAAATATTTGTCCAGCAAATATGTATCCCAGGTGACACCTGGTCTTTTTGAATCCAAGTCTGTCTCCTCACCCACAACTTGACATTGTTTCTCATCCATTCTTGTGGTGTTTATACAACAATATTGTAGTAGGATAACCAATCGAATATTCCTGAATAACTTGTAGCTGAACATCTGTGCCTTGGTGGATGTCTCAGGCTCCAGGTGAAGGATAAAATACGCTAATTAATGCCTGCATTTATGACAACAAACATGCATCTTCTATTGTTGTCGTTGTTTTGGGGGGTAGATGGGATATGCCATCTTATTCCACTGCATTCTTGCATGCAAAGGAATTGCATAATCTCTGCGACATACATATCGCCTCCAATATGGTAGCTGATAATAGAGGCATATTTCTGGGGTGGTGCAATACATTCATTGCCTCGGTGCCCACAGTTTCATCAACTTGGTGCTCTCTCAGTTTGAATGCCTACCCAGCCTCTAAGAATAGTTGATAAGCTCCTAGATTTAGTGTCAAAGGAACTTTAGAGGTTATCTAGCCCAGCTCCCCATTCTACAGATGAGATCTGGAGAACTGCAGCAATTTGTCCAATGTGCCATAGCTGGAGTGTGTCTGAGGCAGGATTATCCAGACTTAAAGACCAGCTCTGCATCCCTGGTGCTTTGATGTGTAATCCATCTGCATGATAATAAGACCGTGGTGGAATTTTGCACGTGGATTTCTCCGATGTGTTTCAAAGCTGTTGAGAAATATCTATTGTTCAAACAAACCATTTGAGAAGCCTCTGCCCTCATTAAGTCCCTGGATAATTTTAATTACTTTCAAACAAGACATGCTTTACAAGCATCAAGTCATTTTGAAAACATTTTTGGTTAGCATATAAAGTAAAGTTGCATCAAGTATGGGTGAATGAGTTAATATCTCATAGCTCTGTCTACTGTCAATATCTCTTAATATTGCTGGAAGTAGAAATGGCCTCACATAAGATTCCACTTTCAGGAATCCTCTGCTAGGTTGTTAGGCTCCTGAGCTGATTGTGCAGAATGCCCATACCTAAACTTTCTGTCCAGAGAGACTGGCAGGATTATCTTAGTCCTATTTTGGTGCTTCCCAGATCAGCATGTCACTGATAGGTTTGTATGTTTTTGTTAAATGCCCCATTTCACAGAAATTGTTCCTAACTTCATATCTTCAGTCTTTGATCATGAAATCATTAGTTTAGGTCAAAAGCCAAAATAGATCAGAAACTAGTAGATTAAAGCCTGTTCTTTGGTAAACATGAGTTTTTAAATCTGTCTTTTAAAAAAGCTTTTTAGTACTACTTAAGATGGGGGAAGAGAAACATGAGATTGGGAGCCCAGCCTGTCAGCAGCCAAACTCTCCTGGAAAACTAGCTGTCAGGTAGAAACCCTTCCCCCTTAGAATTCCAAAGGGCTTCCTCAAAAAGCTGGAAATCTATAATCTGAAATTTCCATGCCCTGTAGGCCTGAAAACTATTGTCAGAATTACTCACTGCTTTGAAATAATAAGGGGAATGACCTCTTATGAACCTGTAGAAAAAAGTTTAAATTCTAGATATTTGTTATTTTTGAAATGCAGTTCTTTTAAAAACATAGAACTTTGCACTCAGTGGGCCCTTAATATATACTTGTTAAATTGCTTGATGGAAATAGACACACTAATACCAAGGAGTAGCTAATTTGTGTCTAATAATACTCATTTATTTAGCCCTCTTCTCGCAATGACCCTGAAGTAGTGCAGATATCACCATGGCCCCTTCTCAGAAGAGGGAGGTTTGGTTTAGATAGGGCAGGTGACTAATGATTTGTCCAGGGTCATGCAGCTAATAGTAAAAACAGCTCACATCTGTTTAGTTTGTAAGGTTTATAGAGCATTTTTATATACGCCACCTCATTGGAGCTTCACAGCCCCATGAGAGAAGTACTAGAGAGAGATATTACTATTACCATTGTACTGATGAGGAAACTTGTTGCCCAAGGTCATGCTAGATGTGAGACTCAAACTTAGTCTTCTAACCTCAAGGTCAATGCTCTTGCTGCCTCACTCACTCTATTGCTCCCCACCCCCTACAGTGATACCTAGTAGATTTGTGAGATACACTCATGACTAGGCAAAAATCACGTATAATCAACACATTTTTTTATTGACCTGATCATTCTAAAAATACTTGCCTAGAATATCTTCTTTCAAATAGTTTTGAAGGCTCCCTTTATCATATTGTTTATCCTATTAGTTTGCTTGGCAAACATCCCTTGTAGTCAGTCCAATGGCAAACTTCAGACAAATTCTAAATTAGAGAGATACAAAGGAATAATCTTTATATCTTTATTGCTGAGATCTTTAAGGCCATTTTAGTTATTGTTTAAAGGCAAGAGAGAGGGAGAGGGGAAGATAAAAGAGGCAGACAGAGGAGGAGGAGGAAGAAGAGAAGGAGAAGGAGGAGGAGGAAGAGGAGAGAGAGAGAGAGAGAGAGAGAGAGAGAGAGAGAGAGAGAGAGAGAGAGAGAGAGAGAGAGAGAGAGAGAGAAATTTTGTTAGTTCAATGAGTGAGTTCAGGTTGACAGCTCCCAGACATTGTTATTTGGAAATTTTCCAGCTCCCACCCTGACATAGCCAGTTTATTGGACCCTGAACAGAGGGATAAGAGAGGAGACAGGTTTGGATATCTGGGTGGCCTGCCAGCCTCCCTAGTAGGAGGTCATTGGATAGGAAGTTTAAAAAACATTCACAGGATAATTCATTGTGGTATTGAAATGACTATGTAAAGGGTTGTACCATAGGGGTTGCAAGGTCTTCTGGGGGTGGTCTCAGTAGCTTCCTTCTCAACACTGCCTACATGTGGTCCAGATATCAGAGAAATCAGAGTTCCTTCTTGGAGGTCAAATATAGCCATGCCATTTTAGCCATTTGGAGAAATGTTCTGGGCATCAGGCTATTTAACTCACAGGCTTTGCCCATGGAATCATTTCAGATATCACCATGATAGTGGTTCAAGTAGAATTACCTGAAGAAAATCAACCACAAATAGATATTTTCCTCCTTTTCTTTTGAAAAACAAGGATTTTATGTGTATTTGAGCAGGATACAAAAAACAAAGCCCAAGAAAACTGAAGAAGGAAAGAAAATCTTTTAGCAATATGGTGGACATAGTTTTAGGGAGTTGTCAGAACAAGTTCTTCCTGCTATCCTACATTACTTAAAAATAGGTCTATGTCTTCAGCATGCTCAAAGCTTAAAACTTCCTATATATTTACTTGATGGGCAGGTAAATCATGATGGTCTGTGTCTTTCTGCTCCACAGTTCCCTTCCTTGCCATCCAATACCCCTTCCTTTGAAAGATGTTGCTGTTTTCCAAAAAGATGGTTGCCAAGTCAACACACATTTTTTTGTGATGTAACTTTGAATTCTATCTAGTATCTGGACAAGAAATACACTTAGTTGTATTTCACCTCTGGCACACTTGAATAATAAAGTAGCTTTCTTTTGACTCTCAGAAATCTAAAGGAAGATTTATTTTCACAGAAAGGTAAAAACTGGATACTGCCCATTCAAGAGAATGTATACCCCCCCCCCTTCTGCTGTTTGCTGTGTTCATTCGTCATTTAATTAATTGTGTGAGAACTGTCACCATGTAATGAAGTGTGTGTATGGGGGGGGTAGGGCATGGGAAATGTTTTATGAAAAAAATAAATTATAAGCATAACACTATGACATAACATTTAAGGAGTTTCTTTTTAAGTGCAATATATTTATTTCTGCTAGAAATGTAATATCAATAGTATGTAATATTTGAAGCATTAAATGTTATTTGTAAACAGTTTAAAATTATATTTCACCCCAAAATTGTACAGATGTGCAAATGTGTGGATATTAATTTCTTTCATTAAAACATGGTGTGTTTTTGATATATACTTCTAATTTATCCTAACACGTATCTATGTTTAACTACATAGAGTCATAGAATCCCAGAATTTCGGAGCTAAACCTTCAATGGCCATCTAATATACTTGAAGATATTTTGCTCTATAACCTGCCAGGCAGTTGGTGGTGGGACTTTTGTGTGCTTGAGAACTTCCAGTGAGGGAGAGCCCATCTGCTCTGGGAGCAGCCCATTGTGCTTTGGAATAGCTCTAATTGTCAGGTAGATTTTATGGACATCAAATCTAGTGTAACTTCTTTGTAACTTCCATCACTTCCATCACTCTGATGACAAACACAGCAAGTGGCTATACCTGGCAGAATTTTAAGTATTAAAAGATCACATTTCCTCTGCCTCCTCCCTGTTCCCTAGCCTTCTCTTCCACAAGCTTTTAAATATCCCCAATTCCTTCAGCAGGTCCTCATATAGTAGGCCTTTTATCACCCTGGTCACCCTTCTTCAGACGCTCTCCAGCTTTTCAATGTTCCTTTTGCAACATGGTGCCCTGAACTGAACCCAGTACTTATTTCTAGAAGTTAGGCTTCTTGTCATCCAGGTCAACTCTCCATCACACTTCTAGGTTACTGTATCACATTATTGGCTCCCATTAACCTTGAGATCTACTAAAATATTATCCAATCTCTCAGATATTTTTGCAAACTGCTAAACATTCGATGATTCCTCTCAAACCTTGTAACTGTGTGGGTGATTTTTTTAAACTTTAGACTGGAATTAGACATTTTTAAGACTTCAAGGAAGTAATTTATTCTTTTGGCACCTCAGCATGTCAGTCATTCAACAAACATTTATTAGGCACTTACTATATGCCAGGCACTGTGCCAGGGGCTGGAGAAACCCTGTTCTCAAGGCGCTGGCTGCCATCCTAAGTTGGGGACAAGAACAGCACACAAAAGGGAGCTGAAAGGTTGGAGGGAGTGGAGAACAGGAGGTGCCTGGGTGTGGCTATGGTAGCAAAGTCTGGGGGTTTAGGAGCAGAGCCAGGAGAGGAAGGAAAGTTGACTGGCCTGGGGGCCCTTCCCTCAAAATGGAGGTTCTAGGTAACTTACCAATAGGAGTGCCTCAGTTTCCTTATCTGCTCAATGAGATGGTGGGATTAGCTGATATCTGATGTCCTTTCCTGAACTAAAATGCTATGTGTGATTCAATGATTCTAGCCAAGTGATTTTTAAGAGCACAATTCCCTTCTCTGGATTTCTGTCGCCTCATCTATAAAATGAAGCGGGTGGATTAAGTGACATCTAGACTCTCCATTGTTCTATAATCCCTGACTGGCTTAAGTAAAAGTCACGGGGCACCAAATCACACTTGAAGAATATTGCTCTGACTGTGTATTCAGCAGATCTTTGCTTTCTCCATGTGGCCAAGGACACTGCTATAGTTAGACAATGCACATGGTTTGAGCCAGGTCTGAACTGTTTTCTTTCTTGGTAAATTCAGTTGAGGGGCAGGGAAGTTCAAAGGACAGTCTCTTCCTATGGGCCATCATCCGTGACAGCCTCACCAACATGGCTGAGGAATTCTGTACTATAACTCTTCAACATTAAGGAGGAGACTGAGAAAGGGATGGTGGAAGAGAGGCAATGAGGGTACGTAAGTCTACGAGAAGGCAGAGAGACTTGGGGGTTCAATGAAGTTGGCATGAGGATGGCAGGTGACAGGCCCACCACGGAGAGGAAGTACTCTCCTCTCAATGACACCCTTGGACTAAGCCCCATTTGTTCCAATATAGTTAAGGCCCTGTCCCTGGAATGATATACCACCAAATTCTATATTCCTTCTCTCCCTAGTCTGGGAAAAGCAGCAGAAATACATTCTTTTTTCACTCTGACTTTTCATCTTTGCCAAGATCCTTCCAGATTAGGTACTTGGTTTAAAGTCCTAGTTACCCTAGGGGGACAGTCTTGAGCCAAGAGTTTTAGCTGTCCTGACCTGTGTACCTTGGCAACAACTCAGGGAAGTCTCCATTGGGAGAGAGGGTTGTAACTGAGACTACTGGCCCTCAGAGAATTTATATTCATTCTACTGGGAGTGGGGAATAGCTAGTGCTCAGATAAGTAAGTCCTCTGCAGCCCAAAAAGAACAAATCCAATCTATCTTCTACAGGGTAGCCTTTTAAATATCTGAAGATAGCCTAGCTCCCATGTCCCTGTTAAGTTTCATGCAGCGTGATTCTTTCTCCCTCCTATTTGGTTTCTACCTACATTCTTTATCTCATCTTTATCATTCTAAAACAATGGTGGCCAGAACTGATCATAATGCTTCAGAGGCTATATGGGTGGGAGGAAACAGAGTACACTGTAATGATATTTCTACTGCCTTTTTCTGGAAACCATGTTTTTCAGTATAGATGTGTCCCAGGATTACCTGTCACACAGTTGACTCACTCTTATTAAGCCTATCTCCATGAAAATGCTAATATATTTCTTAAAATTATTTTTATTTCATTAAATATTTCCTACTTAAATATAAAAACCTTTTAAACAATAACTTTTAAAAAATTTTGAGTTCCAAACTCTCTCCTTTCCTTTTGCCCCTCTTTCTTCTTTGAGAAGGCAAGCAATTTGATTTTGATTATAATGTAAGGTCATGCAAAACATATTTCCATATTAGCCATGTTGCAAACACACACACACACACACACACACACACACACACACACACACACAAAGGAGAAAGAGAAAGTTTGAAAAGTATACTTCAATCTGCATTCAGAGAGTTCATTGGTTCTCTTTCTGGAAGTGGATAGCATTTTTCATCATCAATTCAATATATTGGAATTGTCTTGGATCATTGTCTTGATCAGAGAAGCTAAATTTTTCACAGTTGATCATCTTTATAATACTGGTGTTTCTGTGTACAGTGTCCTCCTGGCTCTGCTCACTTCACTTTTTATCAGTTCATAAAAGCCTTCCCAGGTTTTCCTGAAACCAACCTGCTCTTATATCAAAAGAGTATTCCATCACAATCACATACCACAACTTGTTTAGTTTTTTCCTACCTGATGGGCATATCTTCCATTTCCAATTCTTTGTCACCACAAAAAGAGCTCATATATATATATATATATATATATATATATATATATATATATACACATATATATATATATACATATATACATATATATATGTATAATTCAAATAGATCGCTTTTCCTTTTTTGGATCATTTTGGAATACACGTCTACTAACAGTTTTGCTGGATCAATGGGTATCCACAGTTTTATAGTCCTTTGGGCTATAAATTGTTCTCTAGAATGTTTATACTACTTCACAAACTCACCAGCAGTGCATTAGTGTCCCAATTTTCCTGCATCTCCTCCAGTATTTATCATTTTCCTTTTCTGTCATTTTAGCTGATCTGATAGGTATGAGGTATTGAGTTGTTTTATTTTGCATTTCTCTAATCAGTAGTAATTTAGGGCATTTTTTTCATGTGACTATAGATAGTTTTGATTTTCTCTTCTGAAAATTTCCTGTTAATATCCTTTGACTATTTTATCAATTGGAGAATGGCTCTTATTTTTCTAAATTTGACTTAGTTCTCTAATATTTGAGAAATGAGACCTTTATCAGAGAAACTTGGTACAAAGTTTTCCCCCTAGTTTCCTGCTTTCCTTCTAATTTTGACTGTATTAGTTTTGTTTTTGCAAACTTTAATTTCATATGATCAAAATTATCTATTTTACTTCCCATGATTCCCTCTCTTGTTTGGTCATAAATTCTCCTCTTATCCATAGCTTTGACAGGTAAAATATTCTATGCTCTCCTAATTTGTTTTAACCCATCATGCCTAAATCATGTACCAATTTTGACCTTATCTTGTTATATAGTGTGAGATGTTGGTTGATTTATACTAGTTTCTGCCAGACTGCTTCCAATTTTCCCAGAAATTTTTTATCAAATAGTGAGTTCTTGTCGCCAAATCTTCGGTTTTTGCATTTATTGAACACTAGATTATTACAGTTACTACAATGTACCTAATCTTTTCCATTGATCCACCTCTCTATTTCTTTTTTTTTCTTTTAATGGAGCCTTTTTTTTTTTTTTTTTTTTGCTTTTTGGCGGGGGAAGGCAGGGCAATTGGGGTTAAGTGACTTGCCCAAGGTCACACGGCTAGTTTTATGTTAAATGTCTGAGGTCACATTTGAACTCAGGTCCTCCTGATTCCAGGGCTGGTGCTCTATTCACTATGCCACCTAGCTGCCTCTCTATTTCTTAACCAGTACCAGATTGTTTTGATGATTACTACTATGTAATAAACTACTTTTAAACTACTAGTTTGAAATCTGGTACTGCTAGGCTTTCTTCACATTAAAAAAAAATATTTCCTTGACAATCTTGACCTTTTGTTCTTCCAGCTGAATTTTGTTACTTTTTTTTTCTAGCTTTATAAAATAATTCTTTGGTAGTTTGATAGGTATGGCAGAGAACAAGTAAACTAAATTAGTAGAATTGCAATTTTTATTATATTGGCTCAACCTACCCATGAGCAATAATATTTCTCCAATTGCTTAGATCTATCTTTATTTGTGTGAAAAGTGTTTTATAATTGTATTCATACAGTTCCTGGGTTTGTCTTGTCATATAGACTCCCAACTATTTTATATATTCTGCAGTTATTTTAAATGGAATTTCTCTTTCTATCTTTTGCTGCTGAATTTTATTGGTATTATATAGAAATGTTGGTGATTTTTATGGGTTTATTTTATGCAGTTTTGCTAAAATTGTTAGTTGTTTCAATGAGTTATTTTAGTTGATTCTCTAGAGTTCTCTAAGTATACCATCTTATCATCTGTGATGAATCATAGTTTTGTTTCCTCACTGCCTATTTTTATTCCTTCAATTTCTTTTTCTTGTCTTATTTCTATAGCTAGCATTTTTTATACAATATCGAATAATAGTTATGATAATGGATATCCTTGCTTCACTTTTGATGCTATTGGGAATTCTTCAAGTTTATCCCCATTATGGATAATGTTTGCTGTTAATTTGAGAGAGATGCTTCTTACAATTAAAAAAGACTTTTGGTTTCTATGCTTGCTGGTGTTTTTAGTAAGAATGGGTGTTATATTTTGTCAAAGGTATTTTCTGCATATATTGGGATAATAATAAGTTTTCTGTTGATTTTATTATTGTATGACCAATTACACTGATGGTTTTCCTAATATTGAACCAGCCTTCTATTCCTGGTATAAATCCCACCCAGTCATAGTGTCTAATTCTGGTGATGTAGTGCTGTAATCTCCTTGCTAGTATTTTATTTTAAATTTTTGTGTCAATATTCATTAAGGAAATTGGTCTACAGTTTTCTTTCTCTGTTTTTACTCTTCCTGGGTTAGGTATCAAAACCATGTTTGCATCATAAAAGAAATTCAATAAGATTCTTTTACCTATTTTTTCGAACACTTCACATAGTATTGGGATTAATTACTCTTTTTTGGTATTCACTTAAGAATTCATCTTGTCCTGGGGAATTTTTCTTGGATAACTCATTGATGGGTTGTTCAATTTCTTTGCCCAAGATGGGGGTATTTAGGTATTCTATTTCCTCTTCTGTTAATCTGGACAATTTATAGTTTTGTAAATATTCATCCATTTCACTTAAATTATCACTTTTACTGTCATATAATGATGCAAAATAACTTCTAATAATTGCTTTAATTTCATCTTCATTGGTGATGCATCCATCCTTTTCATTTTTGATACAAATAATTTGATTCTATTTTTCTTTTTAAAATCAAATTAATCAATGTTTATCTATTTTATTTTCTCATAAAACCAATTCCTAGTTTTATTTATTATTTAAATGGTTTTTTAATTTTTAATTTTCAGGATTTCTACTTTGGTATTTAGTTGGGAATTTTAAGTTTGTTCTTTTCTAGTTTTCTTTTTTGTTACATTGTTCTGCTCTCTTCTTGATGTACACATTTCAATATATAAATTTGCCTCTAAGTACAGCTTTGATTGCATCCCACAAATTCTGGTATGTTGTCTTATTCTTGTCATTATCTTCAATGAAACTATGGATTATTTCTATGATTTGGTTTTTTACTCACTCATTCTTTAGGATTTGATTAGTTTCCAATGAGCTTTTGATCTATACTTCCATAGCCCTTTATTACATGCAATTTTTATTTCACTATGGTCTGAAAAGGGTACATTTAATATTTCTGATTTTCTGCATTTGGTTTTGAGGCTCTTGTGCCCTACTACATGGTCAATTTTTGTGAATATGCATGTATAGTTGAGAAAGAGGTCTATCATATATAACTTTTCTAAGATTCTATTCATCTCCTTTCTTATGTGTTTTGTGGCTAGATTAATCTAGCTCTGAGAGAGGAAAATTGAGGTCTCCCACTAATATAGTTTCATCATCTATTTCCTCTTATAATTCATTTAATTTTTCCTTTAACAATTTGGATGCTATGCCATTTGGTGCCTATATGTTTAGTATTGATATTACTTCATTGTCTATATATCCTTTTAGCAAGATGTAGTTTCCCTGCTTATCTCTTTTAATTAGGTCAATTTTTGCTTTTGCTTTGAATTAGACCATTATTGTTACCCTTGGTTATTTTCCCCCCTCAGCTGATAGATTCTGCTCTGCCCCCATATTTTTACTTTGTGTGTGTCTCTCTGTCTCAAGGGTGTTTCTTATAAACAGCATTATTGTTGGATTCTGTTTTCTAATCCATTCTGCTTGCTGCTTCCATTTTATGGGTGAGTTCATACCATTCCCATTCATAGTTATGGTTATTAACTATGTCCTTCCCTTCTTCCTATTTTCTTCTGTTAATCCTTCTTTCTTTTTATCCTGGCCCTCATATGTTTCTTTTGCTTCTCATCACTGCCTTATTTTATCTGCCCTCCCTTTCCTTATCCACTTTCCCTCAAACTTGCCAGTTGGGTAAGATAGGTTTCTATTACCAATGGGGTATATATATATTTTCCCCAATTTGAAATAATTGAGATGTGAGGTTCACTTTTTGCCTGTCCCCTCATCTTTTTCCTCCACTGTAAAAGCTCCTCCTTGCATGCCTTTTTTATGTGAGATTGTTTCTTCTATTCTTTCTGTCCCTTCCCCTATTTTCCAAGGTATCCCTCTTTCTTGTTTATCCACTTTTTTTTACATCATCCCAACATAATCTACTCACTCCTGCACCCCTTCCAAAGTTGTGTGATCTGGGGAGTAGTGTGGTCACTATTCTCTTGGTTTTCATTTTGGTCCTTACTCAGGAAGGGCCCCTGACTCCTTGGGATTCTCGGGGCCTCTCCTCCCTTGGGACCAAAAATCCCTAGGGATCAGAAGTGCTACTGCCCCTCAGGGCTTCCACTCCCTCTTGACTCAAAGTACTCCTCTTTGCCTTTCTGATCCAGAAGTAGGTATAGGCAACGGGACTGCTAAACAGTTGCTTCTCAGGGTTCCTGCTGACTCTCTTGACTTAAAGTGCATCTTTCTGCCCTTGAACTATGACCCAGAAGTGGATAGAAGCAATGCACTGCCAAACATGTCTGGTCCTGTGTCCAGTGGTAGCATGGGGCTTCCCTCTAATCTCTTTCTGAGAGTTGCCAGATCTCTTTACCCTGTCTGGCTTGAGAACTCCATTCCCTACCACCACCACTGGTATTTCATCTACAGGAGTTCCTGGCCAGCTTCCTCTCCCATGTCACAGATCTTGCCTTCTGACATTCAGAATTTGATTTGAGGCATTATTTTTTTTCCTTTTTGGAGGGCAATTGGGGTTAAGTGACTTGCCCAAAGTCACACAGCTGAGTGTGTCTGAGGCCGGATTTAAACTCAGGTCCTCCTGACTCCAGGGCTGGTGCTCTATTCACTGCACCACCTAGCCACCCCGTTAGCCATTATTTTAAAGTTATTTGGAGGGGAGTGTTGGGGGAGTCTTCTTTCCATGTATGTGCCCTGGTCATACATATTCTAGAGTTCATCCTTTCACATAGGCATCCTGGTCCCCAGTGTTCCTATATGTGGATGGCCCACAAAGAATTCTAATCAAAGTTCATTTATACACACACAGACACACACACAGACACACACGTGTGAGCACATGTATATGTATACACACATATACATACACACATATGTATATTTTTTCATGGGAGAATGAGTTCAAGATTTATGAAAAATAAAATATTACTATTTCATGTATACTGCTAGCTAGTTCAGATCTCTTTGTTATAAATTGTGTGTCACTGGGCTTACTGGTAAAATAAAACAGAAACTAAAATAAAACATTAGTAGAGTCTCATAAGCTATGATTTGAGGGGATTTGGAAGTACAAAACACTTTCAAATTGGGGCAGCCAATTGGCAGTCTCAATGAGGAGGCCTGTGGGAACTACTAGTAGCAGGCAAATATATTGACATTAAAGTCATGTATATATAGCAGCGAAGCAGCACAGTTTTAAATTTCATTTCAGAAAAAGAGGTTATGCCCTGATTTTTATTTTAAAAGGCCCTAGTATAATAATTCAATGGCAACCAATTTATTGTTTATAAAAGAATCACCTCAACGTAAAATGATTGTGCATTGCAGAGGTTGATTTTATAAAATAAGTATGCACAAAGATAACATTTATATATCAAACCAACTTGTTCAGGCAGCAAGGTAGCAAAGGAAACAGGGTTGGACATAGTGTCAGATACCTGGGTTCATTATATTTATTTAGCTGTGTAATCAGAAGCAAGCCATTTGTCCTCCCTAGTATTTACTCTCCTCATCTATAAATGGTGGTCATTGTGCATATGCATATAACATATCATACACACATATGTAGTATACCATAGTTATGTATAGATATGATATTGTACTATTGAACTCAAAGTGTTGTGAGAAAAGTCTCCTTGTGAACTTTCAAACATTTTATCATTGTTGATATCAGAGCAGCAGAATTTTAACAGATCCCTTAAAAATAGGTAAATGTGTCAACTTGAAATTACTTGACTAATAAAACAGATTTGAGGGAATCTATAGTTAACATAAAAGCATTTTGGTGACCTCACTTTAGAAGAAATAAATGGTGCTCCATTAGATTAATATTTTGGCTTTTAAATCCCAAGTTTGTGATCATTAATAGACAAAATTATCTTTTATATGTAGGAAATTTATGCACAACTTCAAAAGTAAAACTACCCTTTTTATAGAACAATAATTTAAATTTCTACAGTGCCTTATACAGGTCATATCTTCAAAGCCTCAGAATAACCATGTGAAGTAACTATCCAAAGTATTATACATAGAATACAGGAGCCTTGAGTGGTGTTCAGAACTCAATTCTAACACTCTGAGTGACCCTGGGCAAGTCACAGAAGACCTCTGGGGATCTCAATTTTCTCATGAAGGTGTTGGATTGGATGGCCTCTCAGACCTCTGCCTTCTAGCTCCAGATCTGCTCCTATAAACTATTGATATTTAACTTCTATCATACACACCTTAATCTTAGCTTTAGCATACACATTTGGATACCAGTATTTGCACCAAGTCAAAATCTGATAGAAAATACTCAACTATTCAAGTAAAATTGTGATCTCATCTATGTGAGCACTTCTCCTAGGGATGCCAATTGCAAGCTATCCATGCTTTCCATTCCTTAAGACTCCTTTCCATGCCCTCCCACAGATTTGCCATAGGGCATCCATCCAATGTCCTGGAGGTTTCTACACTTTCTCTTGGCTTCATAAAATTACCAGTAGAGTCCGTGGGTTGCCGATCAGTTATCACTTGCTTTTATCATGTGACAGTCTATGAACTGAAAATGTCATAGAAAGTTATTTGAACCAATTAAATGAAGTCTAAGATTATTTAGAAATAAAATGCCAAATAGGATGATAGAGACCTGATTTATTTTCACAAGCAATGTAGGCATTATACTTCTATCATCTGAATTGTATTTAGAATTTTATATTTGTTTATTCTGTTTATTTATTAAACTGATTTACTTCTGACAAGAGCAGAAATGACACCTTTTAAAAATTTATTAAAACAGAAAACCTTTCAATTGAAATGTTGGCTTTATATGCTCTCTCTACCATCTGCTGGTTATAACTATTATTACACTTTTTGTACATTTAAATGTTTTCCTAGCCCCCTAGTGGCCTTAAAAGTTGAGGTGAGACAGGAAAGAACTCCTGCATGAAGCCTTTCTGATTTTCCCAGTTCTTAGTGCCCTGATCCCCCAAACTACTTTATATTTGCAGTATCTGTTTCCATTTACCTGTGTACCTGTTGTTTCTCCATGCTAGAATGTAAGCTCCTTGAGAGCAGGGCTTGTTTTATTTATTTGTTTGTTTGTTCATTTATTTATTTTTGTAGTTCCAGAATTTAATACAGTGCATGGCAGTAAGCAGGAAGGCTCTTCCTTAAATTCATACAGTTTCTCAAAAGCCTTTATTTAGCTCTTTCATTAGATGTTTACAAGAATATTGATAGCTAAAAAATTAGTGGGAATCAAGTACAATCCAAGTTAGTAAGGAGACCTTCAATAGAGAGAGAAGTGGTCACTGTGCCTAAGAGAAATGCAAAACGTGCGCTTCTCAGAAAATTAGAAGAAAACAACAAAAAGTCCACAAGAGGGGCCGAGAAGAGCAATCTCACTGCTACTGCCGCTGCTACCATCACCATCACCACTACCACTGCTACCATGTGTATGGCACTTGAGCCTGGTCCTCCTGGTCCCCAGTCCTACCCTCTCACAATGACAACACCTCATCACCTGTCCACACTAAGGAGGAACCCCAGGGACAGAATGTCCTCAAGTCTCACCTCTGCTACAAAGGGCTGCGGGACCCGGCTAAATCCCAGCCTCTCTGTGCTTCAAGGAACCTTCTTGATCTGAGTGGGGAGCAGCAGCTTCCTCAGTGAGCAGCGCCCTCTTATCAGCGCAATCACAGGCTTAGTCTCTATGTCTGCCCCTGAAAATCGCTATGGAATTCTAGCCCAGTGCCTGCCTGTGGGCCCCCATTCCATCAGGGCTTAGGCCACCCTGCCACTGTCCCCAAAGCGCTCTCAGGGGATATTGATGACGATATTCATGTTGCTCAATGTTTGCAAAGACTCCTACATCAGTTACCTGATTTTGTCCTGAGATAAGTCCTGAGGGGGGGCTGGGAGGTCTTGTTGTTACTCTCACTTAACAGAAGAGGAGCCTGAGGGCACATGTGGCCAGTGTCGGGGTCACACGTTTCCCGAGGGGCTGGCACACACCCTGTGACTGTCCCTCCACTTCTCCGGCCCGCAGATCCAGCCCTCCGCCCACCAGGACTTCGCTGCCCCTCGGAGCCTGCCCACTGCTTTCCCACCTCCTTTATCATTTGATAAATTGTTCAATTTAATATGTAATTAATCACAAATAGATTCTCAAACCATTCTCATTTGTTCTTTGCATACTGAAATATTTGTGTTTGCTGCTTGGTACATTACAAATACGAAAGAGAAGAGAACAGCCAATTCCTAAGCAGGATTGTCACTTGAGCAGTCACAGGTAAACAACTGGGAGAAAAAGGAGTTGGAGTGAGAACCGGAAGCTGCACGTGGTGCCCCGGCGGCCGAAGGCTGGAGGCTGCGCACTGGGCTGAGGGGCTGCACGTGGTCCCCCCCGGCTGCCAAGGGCTGGAGGCTGCGCACTGGGCTGAGGGGCTGCGCGCGCAGCAGCAGAAGTCGTCTGCACGCGGCTGCCGGATGTCTTGACCTCGCGGATGTCCGGCGGTCACCGTGACAACCTGAGGAGAGGCAACGGTGGCCGGAGCGAGGAGCGGTTGAGGCTGGCGGCGGTCAGGGGCCGCCTCCACCGAGCGAAGCTCTCCGCGGGCAGCGAGGCCTCTGCCATAGGCTCGGGCCGGGCCCCGCGCAGTGACTATGAGAAGATGGTCGTGCAGACGAGGAACAAGCACAAGGAGCTGTCGTCCAAGGCCGTCCAGGCCCCCCGCTGTCCCTTGCGTGGCCGCCGGGGCATGGGCAGCGGCGAGCGGGGGCCTCTGACGGAGGACAAGTATAAGGGGTCGCGGCCCTCGACGCCGGTGCCCATCGTCCTGTCGGGCGGTCGCGGCCGCGAGGGGCTGGCCTTGGGGAGGCCGCTGCGCCGGCTCCTGATCCGCAGCGTGCAGAGCCTCGTCGGTCTGCTCCTGGAGAAGTTGTCTGTGCTGCGGTGTTACCGGGGCTTCTCGTGGAACGTGACGCTAGTCTTAGGTGAGCCCGGGGGGCGGGTCAGTCTGCGGGTGGTGGGGGAGCCTCTAGCCACCTTCCCTCCCCCCCCCCAGCAGCGTCACTGTGCCCCCCTTCACGATCCGGATCACCTTGCGGGAGGCCCGGCCCAGAGGTGCAGGTAAATGCGGAGAGGGTGCAGAGGAAAGCGGAAAGGGCCGGGGCGGGGCCGCGCGGACCCCTGGTGATGGGCATGGGAGCACGTCATTTCACCCTCGTCCCGAGAGGCCTCAAAAGCTGTGGGGGCCAGGAAAGGCTCCTGCTAGCCCCGGCCCTGGTGGGCGGCGGACACAGGCGGTCAAAGCAGGGACGGTGCTGGAAGGCTCGGGGTCATACTTCCATTCTAAGTTTATGTGATAGATGGTGTAAGAGGAGGGTGTAAACCTAATTTCTACTAAACTGGTTTTCAACTTCCACAGCAGATTTTGTAAATAGAAGGTTTATGTTTTAATGTATATTGGACACTTGGTTATTGAGTTTGTTTCTGATTCTTCCTTATCTAGTCTGTTCCACTGATGTATTTTCTATTTTTGTACCAAAGAGTTTAGATCATTATTGCTTTGTAATTTGACACCTGGAAGTGCTATATCCTTTTTATTCCTACTTTTTTCATATTCTAAACGTTTTGTCCCTCCAAATTAATTTTGCTATTGTTTTTTCTGACTCTTAACCGCTCTGGTAGTTTGGGCCTTTTATTATCAGTTGGTAGTATGAAATGCTACTTGGACCTTAAATTCAGGGTTCCTTATTTAAAATTTTTTTGATAACTACTCCAATATAATTGTTTTCTTTTTTTCTATGTATTTTATTTTATGCATTTTAAAATATTATGAGACGGGATCCATAGACTTTACCAGGCCCTCAAAGGGTTTCATGGCATATAAGGTAAAGAACTCCCTCCTCTGAGGCCATCAGTTTCTTGCTCAAGATCTGATCCTTTTTGGTTCCTTCTATACCGTGTGTGTGTGTGTGTGTGTGTGTGTGTGTGTGTGTGTGTGTGTGTGTGTGTGTCTGTGTCTGTGTGTCTGTGTCTGTGTGTTTTCAACCCTCTTTTTCCTTTTCAGATAAGAGTAAGGTTCATGTGATACTCTCCATGTCCTGTCCTCTTTGTATATTCTTCTCAGGTACCCCAGTCATGAGAAATAGCAAGTTCTTCCCCCCCCCCCCCCCTTTCTTAAGAACTCCCTTTTCTTCTCATTAGACTCTCAGGACAGAGCTAAGCCACCCTAAGGACCTCTGAAGGACGCTTTCAGTAGCCTTTAAATATCTTACGGTTTGGGGGATTCTTGTCCTTTTCCCTTCTATTTGAATGTTAGTATCACATCCTCCTCCTTTTATTTGCTGAAATATATCTACAAATCCTCCCAAGTGATGCATTTTTCTTCCTAGCTTTCTCTAGAATCTTTCGTTTGGATTTCAGTTACCTCTTCAACTTTGGTCTTTTCATAAGGAATGCTTGCAATTCCATTAAATTATCCGTTTTTTTTCCTCTTTAAGATGATATCAAACTTTTCAGGGTGCATTATTCTTGTCCATAAACTTAAATCTTTTTTTTTTTTTTTTTGTGGGGAATATTGCATCCCAAGACAGCCTTTCCTTTTTAAAAAGTAAGGCAGTCCCCACTGTAGTTCTTTCGTACTTGAGCTTCCTTCTGGATGGTTGCTGCATTTTTTTTTCTTTGATGTGGGAGCTAGATTTTGGCTTATGATATTCCTGGGACTTTTCCTTTTGAGCTTCCTTTTAAGCATTGATTGGTGTGATGGGGTGCTTGGGTGCTTGTGCTTAGACCCCAATTCCAAGATTGATCATATTTCTCCCTAGCCTCAAAACATCCCTGGCAGTTTACTCCTCAGCTCAAGGACACTGCCTAGCAATAACTCATGAGGGGGCCCCAGTAAGACAAACTGTCTTTTCCCATCTCAAGAACAAGCTGACCTCTGAAGAAGTTCTCTTGTGAAAACAGGACTATCTTGTAACCACAGAATTATGATGTATTGATTCCCAAAATTGTCATAATCAATCCAGAGTAAAGCTATAGTCATCATCTCTCAAAGCTATCTTGCTACAGACATAACAGACCAAAAATACACCCCTGAGAAACCCCTTCCCCTGGTTTTCAGTAGTGAATGATGCCCGTGACCAGGGTTGTAAATTATCACCTAATTAGCATATCTGTCAGATAAGCTTTAGCATCACTCTGGTTAAGTTGTAAGTTCCCTAAGGAACTCAGCCTGCTTTATTGGTATTATGATAAACCTTTACCACCTTGACTTAAAGAATGTTTTGAGTTTTTGAATTCATTCTGATGACCTCTTTATCTTCTGTTTCAAATAGACTTGGGTAGTTTTTTTATTTAAAATTTCTAGGAATATGGTATCAGACTTGATTTTCTTTCTAATTATAGTTTTCTGGTAGTCCATTGGTTCTTTATCTCTTTTTAAACTTGCTTTCTCACTTTTTGTTTTTGATATCAGGTGTATATATTTTCTTTTATTTTTTTCAATCTTGATTTTGTTCTAATATTTCTTGCTGTTGCTTTCTTTTTTTTTTTTAGAAGACAGAAGCAAAACATTTATTCAGACACCAGAAAACTGAATTCCTAAACCAGAAAGATGAATCTATCAGAGTAGCAAAGAAGTTAATACACCATAATATCACAGAGAACCAAACCATCCTTTAGCTTCCCACAAATCAATACTCACAAGCCTAGCTGTCTGCTTGCCTGCTGTCCTCTCTCTCCCCCACAATCCAGCTGCTCTGACTCCCAGCTTCCTGTGGGCTCTATTCCACCCTTCAGTAAATTCCTCCCCACAGGCTCCATGTGATTACATTCAACCTATTAGGAGGCAGGAAATATTTTCAAATCAAGGAAGATCTTCAAATTCCCTTAGGCTTATTAAGGGGCAGGGAAGATCTTCAAATTATTATTACCATTACACATGGTGATGCCTTTTTCCCCTTAAGTAGGATTTAAATAAAATGCTGCTACCTTATATGGCATGGGTTTTAAATTCTAAAAAGTAAAACTGATTAGGAAATAGTTGAAATTAGGAAATTGGGAAAAATATACTGGAATGTCACTGTGCTGTAAGAAATGAGAAACATGAAAAATTCACAGAAGCATGTGAAGACTTATGAAGTGATGCAGTATGTCATGACAGAACCAGGAAACTAATCTACACAATGACTACAATCATATAAATGTAAAGAACAAAAATACAAAGTTGAACAGAGTATAACAATTACAATGCTCAAATCTGGCCTTGGGAAGAGTTGAGAAAATGCACCTCCCTATCTTTGCAGAAGTGGGGCGGGGGGGTCTCAGACTTGGTGGATACACTGGTTGGTTTTTTATTGAACTGTTCCTTTTTTCTCTCTTTATGTTTTAATCTTTACTTTAAGAGGTGATTAATTATGTAGGAGATTGAGACTGATATATTTAGAATGATGATATAAAAATGATACCAATCAAAATGAAAATATAGCTGCCATTCATATGCTTTGAACTTCACATTAGATAGTATGCTTCTTAACAAAATCTGAGACTCTGTTTGCATTTTCTTCTTTGAAGTTTGAAACCTTCTTTTTTTTTTGAAAAGAACAAGATCATTTAGTTTGCTTCCATCAGGATTCAGGCTCAGTTCTTTCTAGTTATATCTCTGGATGGCACATTTCTCACTTTCTTGAGTCTTTCGGGATTAACTTATATCACTGCATTGCTGGAAAGAGTCCAGTCTGTCATAGTTGGTCATCATAGATATGGTATGTCTGTGATTATATACAAATTTCTTCTGATTCTACTCTTCTCGCTCAGCATCAGTTTGTATAAGTCTCTCCAGGTAATTATGAAATCCGTCACCTCCTCGTTTCTTATAGCACAATAATATTCCATTACATTCATATACCACAACTTGTTTAGCCATTCCCCAATTGGTGGGCACCCCTTCAGTTTCCAATTATTTGCAACCACAAAAAGGGTTGCTAAAAATATTTTTGTACATATGGATCTTCCTCCCACTTCTATGACCTCTTTGGGATATAACCCTAGAAGTGGTATGGCTGGGTCAAAGGGTATGAAATTATTTATAATCCTTTGGGCATAATTCCAGATTGCTCTCCAGAATGGTTGGGTAAGTTCACAACTCCACCAGCAATGTATTACTGTTCCAACTTGTCCACATCCTCTCCAGCATTTGTCACTTTCTTGTTCTGTCATCTTAGCCAATCTGACTGGAGGGATGTGGTATCTCAGAGTTGTTTTGATTTGCATTTCTCTAATTAATAGTGATTTAGAGCATTTCTTCATATGCTTATAGATATCTTTAATTTCTTTCTCTGAAAATTTCCTGTTCATATCCTTTGACCACTTATCAATTGGGGAATGACTTGTATTCATATAGATTTGGCTCAATTCTCTATAAATTTTAGAGATGAGTCCTTTATCAGAGACACAAGTTGTAAAAATTCTTTCCCAATTTCCCACCTCCCTCTTGATCTTGGTTACATTGGCTTTGTTTGTACAGAAGCTTTTCAATTTAATGTAATCAAAATTATCCATTTTGCATTTTATAATGCTCTCTAATTCTTGTTTGGTCCTAAAGTCTTCCCCTCTCCACAGATCTGTCAGGTAAACTATTCTTTGCTTTCCCAAATTGCTTACAGTATCATCCTTTACACCTAGATCATGCACCCATTTGGACTTGATTTTGGTATATGGTGTTAGATAATGGTCTATGCCCAGTTTCTGCCATACTGTATTCCAGTTTTCCCAGCAGTTTTTGTCAAATAGTGCATTCTTATCCCAAAAACTGGGGTCTTTGGGTTTATCGAACAATAGATTGCTATATTCATTAACTGCTGGGTCTCCTGCACCTAATCTATTCCATTGATCCACTACTCTACATCTCTGCCAGTACCAAGCAGTTTTGATGACTGCTGCTGTATAATACAGAGTAAGATCTGGCATAGCTAGTCCACCTTCCCTAGCATTTATTTTCATTAATTCCCTTGATATTCTAGACTGTTTGTTTTTCCAAATAAATTTTGTTATTATTTTGTCTAACTCTAGAAAGTAGTTTTTTGGTAAATTGATTGGTATGGCACTAAATGTATAGTTTAGTTTGGGTAAAATTGTCATTTTTATTATATTAGCTTGACCCAGCCATGAGCAATTGATATTTTTCCAACTATTTAGATCTGCTTTTATTTGTGTGAGGTGTTTTGTAGTCGTGATCATATAGATTCTGGGTTTGTTTTGGCAAGTAGATTCCCAAATATTTTATAATGTCTACAGTGACTTTAAATGGGATTTCTCTTTCTATCTCTTGCTGTTGAGTTTCATTAGAGAATTACAGGAATGCTGAGGATTTATGTGGGTTTATTTTATATCCTGCAACTTTGCCAAATTTATTTATTGTCTCTAGTAGTTTTTTACTTGATTCTCTAGGATTCTCTAAGTATATCATCATATCATCTGTGAAGAGTGATAGCTTGGTCACTTCTTTTACCTAATTTGATTCCTTTGATTTCTTTTTCTCCTCTAATTGCTACTGCTAGTGTTTCTAGTACCAGATTGAATAAGAGGGGTGATAGTGGACACCCTTGTTTCACTCCTGATCTTATTGGAAAGGCTTCTAGTTTATCCCCATTGCATATAATACTTGCTGATGGTTTTAAATAGATGCTATCAACAATTTTAAGGAAGGCTCCATTTATTCCTATACTTTCTAGTGTTTTTAAGAGGAATGGGTGTTGTACTTTGTCAAAAGCCTTTTCTGCATCTATTGAGATGATCACGTGGTTTCTGCTAGTTTTATTGTTGATATGCTCAATTATACTGATGGTTTTCCTAATATTAAATCATCCTTGCATTCCTGGAATGAATCCTACCTGATCAGAGTGTATTATTTTTGTGATAAGTTGTTGGAGTCTTTTGGCTAATATTTTATTTAGAATTTTTGCATCAAATTCATGAGGGAAATTGGTCTATAATTTTCTTTCTGTTTTATCTCTTCCTGATTTAGGAATCAGTACCATATTTGTGTCATAGAAAGAGTTTGGTAGGACTCCTTCTTCACTAATTTTCCCAAATAGTTTGTAGAGTATTGGAATCAATTGTTCTTTAAATGTTTGATAGAATTCACTAGTAAACCCATCTGGCCCTGGAGATTTTTTCCTAGGGAGTTCTTTGATGGCTTGTTTGATTTCTTTTTCTGAGATGGGGTTATTTAGGTAATTCACTTCCTCTTCGGTTAATCTGGGCAACTTGTGATTTTGTAAATATTCATCCATTTCACTAAGATTGTCATATTTATGTGCATACAGTTGGGAAAAATAATTCCTCATTATTTTTTTGATTTCCTCTTCATTGGAGGTAGATTCACCCTTTTCATTTTTGATACTCATAATTTGGTTTTCTTTTTTTTTTTTATCATATTGACTAAGGGTCTATCAATTTTGTTGATTTTTTCATAAAACCAGCTCTTAGTTTTATTTATTAATTCAATGGTTTTCTTAATTTCAATTTTATTTTTTATTTTTTATTTTTATTTTTTTTTTATTTGTCAAATCTTTATTTGGGTAAGTGGGGAAGGTTGGCAGAGTCCAGTTTAGTCCTTCTTGGCAGCAGCCTTCCTCATGGCAGCTAGGACATTGCTGAGCTCCTCTCTCTTCCTCTTGGCTCGGATGTGAGTTCCCACCCTTTTTTTGATGAACTTAAGGGCTCGCTTATCCTTGGAGACTTTTAACAATTCCATGGCCCGCCTTTCATATGGGGCAAATCCACATACCTCCCGGATCATATCTCTCACAAACTTTGTGTGTTTGGTCAAGCGCCCACGGCGGCGGCAGTGTCGCGGCTTCGAAACGTTTTTCGTAACCTTGTGGCCCTTGTTGAGGCCCACGGCCATGGGGTACCGGATAGCCATGGCTGCGGCGCTGTGGAGGGAGAGAGTAATCGAGGAGAGGCCCTTGTAGGCCTCCCGGACACCCACCCGCCTCCCTAGACCCGAGGCCCCAAGAGCCCTCGCCCTTCCCTTCAGGCTGCCTTCGGGAATGGGGTGGAAAAGCAGTCTTGAGCTGCGGATGGCGCCGGATTCCCCCGTGAGTCCCTCTGCTCACCTACCGTAGACCCAACCTAATTTCAATTTTATTAATCTCACCTTTGGTTTTCAATATTTCTAATTTAGTACTAAATTGAGGATTTTCAATTTGTTCTTTTTCTAGCTTTTTCAATTGCATGTCCAATTCATTGACCTCCCTTCTCTCTGCTTTAATTAAGTATGCACTCAGGGATATAAAACTTCCCTGAGAACTGCCTTTAGTGCATCCCACAAATTTTGGTATGTTGTTTCATTATTATCATTCTCTTGAATGAAATTATTGATTGTTTCTATAATTTCTTCTTTGACCCACCAATTTTTTAGGATTAAATAGTTTGATTTCCAATTAGTTTTTAGTCTATCTTTCCATGGCCCTTTATTGCATATAATTTTTATTGCATCATGATCTGAGAATGATGCGCTTAATGTTTCTGCCTTTCTGCACTGTATTGTGAGGTTTTATGCCCTAGTACATGGTCTATTTTTGAGTATGTACCATGCACTGCTGAGAAGAAAGTAAATTCCTTTTTATCCCCATTCAGTTTTCTCCAGAGATCCATCATATCTAGTCTCTCTAAGATTCTATTCACCACCTTAACTTCTTTCTTGTTTATTTTGAGGTTAGATTTATCGAGTTCAGAGAGGGGGAGATTAAGGTCCCCACTAGTATAGTTTTGCTATCTATTTCTTCCTCTAATTCCTTTAACTTCTCCTCTAGGAATTTAGATACTATACCACTTGGTGCATATATATTAAGTAGTGATATTGCTTCATTCTTGATGGTGCCTTTTAGTAGGATATGGTTTCCTTCCTTATCTCTTTTAATTAGATCTATTTTTGCTTTTGCTTTATCTGAGATAAGTATTGCTACCCCTGCTTTTTTTACTTTAGCTGAGGCATAATAAATTTTACTCCAACCTTTTACCCTTACCCTGTGGGTATCCCTTTGTTTCAAATGTGTTTCTTGTAGACAGCATATTGTAGGATTATGGTTTTTAATCCATTCTGCTATCTGCCTCTGTTTTATGGGAGAGTTCATCCCATTCACATTCACAGTAATAATGACTATCTGTCTCTTCCCTTCCATCCTATTCCCTCCCCTGTTTATGTTTTTGTTTCTTCCTTCTCCTTTCCCCTCCTTGAAGTTTTCCCTTTTGACTACCCCCTCCCTCAGTGTTCCCACCCAGTGATCCCTCTTCTTAACCTACCCTCTCCCCTTACTACTGTTTCCCTCCCTTCTAATTCCCCCCTTTAGTCTCCTCTTTTTCACCCCCCCTTACCCTTCTGCTTTCTGTAGGAGGCAATAAGTTTTTATACTTATCAGAGTGAATTACTCCCCGTTTGATTCCAAACCAATGAGAGTAAATTTCAAACATTGCTCCTCTCCCTCCCTCCTTTTCCTCTATTTAATGAATTTATGTGTCTATTCACATGAAAATCTTAAACTTCACTGATTTAAGTTGATCTCTCTTTGAACCACAACCAGTGAGAATAGTGTTTAAATGATGTTCCTCTCCCTCTTTCTTTCCCCTCTTCTATAGTGTGTTTTAATGTCCCTTCAGATGGCATGTTTTACCTTTTTCTATCTAATCCTTTCCTTTTTCCCATTACAGTCTCTTTGATCCCCTTAATAGTTTTGTTTTGTTTTTTTTTTAGACATCAGGTTAGTGCATTCATACCCACACCCTCTATCTAAGTATAACCCTTTTGAAGGTCATGATAATCATAAAGATTTTGAATATTGACAGTTATCAGCTCCACATATAGGGATGTGAACATTTTGCTCTTGTTGCATCCCAAGTAATGAGCGTGTGTTTGTGGGTGTGGGTGTGGGTGTGTGCACTTATGCATGTATGAGACTGTGTTTCTCTTGTTTACCTTTTTATGTCTTTCTTGAGTCTTGTAATTGGAGATCAAATTTTCCATTGAGCTCTGGCTTTTTCATCAGGAACATCTGGAAGTCCCTTATTTCATTAAACGTCCATCTCCTTGCCTGGAAGAGTATGCTCAGTTTTGCCAGGTAGTTAATCCTTGGTAGTTAATCCTTGGTTGTAGTCCTAGCTCTCTTGCCCTATGAAATATCAAATTCTAGTCCTTCCGCTCTTTTAATGTAGAAGCTGCTAGGTCCTGTATGATCCTAACTGTAGTTCCTCGATATTTGAATTGTTTCTTTTTGGCTGCTTGTAGAATTTTTTCTTTAATCTTGTAATTCTGGAATTTGGCTACTATATTTCTTGGAGTTTTCAGTTTGGGATCTCTCTCAGGAGGAGTCTGGTGAATTCTGTCGATAGTTATTTTATCTTCTGATTCCAGGACCTCAGGACAGTTTTCTTTGACAGTCTCTTGGAGGATGTTGTCTAGGCTGCTTTTTTCATCATGACTTTATGGTAGACCAGTAATTCTTAGGTTGTCTCTCCTGGATCTGTTCTCTAGGTCAGTTATTTTTCCAGTGAGATATTTTACATTTTCTTGCAATTTTTCTATCGTCTTGTTTTGTTTGATTGACTCTTGCTGTATCATAGAGTTCTGAGCTTCAATTTGATTGTTTCTAATTTTTATCGAATTACGGTCTTCAGTTATTTTTTTGAAGTTCCTTTTTTAGGGAGGTATTTTCTCCAATTACTTCACTGAGACGTTTTTCCAAGTTGGTTACTGCCTCCCTGATTTGGTCTTTAAAATTTTTCTTAAGCTCTTCCAGGAATGCTATTTGGGCTTGAGACCAGATCATGTTTCCTTCTGTGGTCTCTGGTGTGGGCAGAGAGTCTATATTGTCCTGTGTATTTTGTTGTTCTTGCACTGCATAGTAAGCTAGAATAGACTTTTTTGCCTTCCCCTTCTCCTTCTCAGCTTCTTTTTTTCCCATTGTGACTTCCTGTTTCTTACTTTCTCAGGCTATGAGTTTAGGGCCTGATCCTTGACTTTGAATACCTCTGGGTGGCTAGTTTAGGGCTAAGTCAGGGAAGTCAGTGAGGGATGTAGATGAGTAGGTATGGGTGTGTCTGACCACTTCAGATTTCTGCCTCTATACCTCTGGGCTATAAGCAGGCTTTTGTTGGTGAGGAGAGGTGGGGCTTGTTGGGACCCCACTGTCTCTTCTCTTCAGACTCCTGGCTGTCTCAGTTACACCCCTTCTTGGAGACTCTCAAGCCTGGGGCTATTTCCATTAACTTGGGATTTCAGTCTGGGTGGGAGACTTATCTTTGGGTTTTCTGCTTCATGAAGGAGGGATGGGAGGATCGGAGCAGCTAGAATTGAAGTTGCCATTCCAGCCCCTGTATTATACAGGCAGGCAGTTTCTAAACTTCTAGGTTGGGGGCCGAATGCAGCTGGAGAAGCCACTCTCTCCACTGGGGGCCCAACTCTCCTACCTGACTCCAGTGATCCTATCCGTCCGAGAGATGACTGTGATTCGTCCTTGGTAAGTCTGCAGGCTGGGGCTTTTGCTCTCTCTGGTGTAGTCTGCTTGTCTGCTCTTAGGTCTAGGCTGTGCAGACACCACACTCTCTGTGCTTGACCAGTCGGGACACACTGGGCAACCTCCTCTTCTTGCTGTTTCTTAGAGCCATTGATTTCTCTTTGGTCTGTTCCAATTTTTCAGGCATTCCATTCCTTGATTATCATTTTTTCCTTCTAAACTGTTTGTTCTCTTTCCAATTCTTTTATCAGAGCTTTTATTTCATTTTCATCTTGCTTTATTTATTCTAGGTATCAAAATGTAGGCCTTTTGAAATATCTATTTTTTTTTTTTTTTACTTTGAGGCTTTGCTTGCAGAGCCTTCTTTTTGAAGATCTCTTGATCTACAATAGTTTTTGATATTGGTCTCTACAGCTTTAGTTTATGAATTGAAGCTTTGTTTCAGGCCCAGATTCTGTCCCCTGGTATCCTTTTGGGTGGAATGTTTGACCCTACTTGATCTGATATTGAATCTTTTGGTTCTTATGTGGTGATCCTTTTCCCCTTATTTATGATCTCTTATGATCCCAATACCACCTAGTAGTGGTAAGCTGGATCAAAGGGTATGCAGTTTGATTGCCCTTTGGGCAGAGTTTGAAATTGTTTTCCAGAATGGTTGGTTCAGTTCACAACTCTACCAACAGTGCATTAGTGTTCTAATTTTCCCACATTGCTTCCAACATTTATCATTTTCTTTTTTTATCATATTAGCCAATTTGATAGGTATGAGATAGTATCTCAGAGTTGTTTTAATTTGCATTTCTCTAATCAATAGTGATTTGTAGCATTTTTTTCGAGTATAGATAGCTTTGACTTCTTTTTCTCAAAGTTGCCTGTTCATATCTTTTGACTGTTTATCATTTGGGGAATCACTTGTCTTCCAAATTTAATTCAGTTCTCTATATATTTGAGATATGAGATGCTATAAAAATTATTTCCTGGTTTTCTGCTTTCCTTCTAATCTTGGTTGTATTGGTTTTGTTTGTGCAAAACATTTTAAATTTAATTTAATCAAAATGATCCATTTTATATCTCCAGTGGTCTCTCTCTGTCTTGTTTGGTCAAAAAATTCCCTAAAGATCTGACAGATAAATTATTCCTTTAATATACTTAAGGTATCACCCTTTATATCTACATCATGTATTTGTTTTTGACCTTATCTTGGTATACAGTAAACTGTGTAAGGTGCTTGTCTAAACCTAGTTTCTGCCGTAATGGTTTTCAGTTTTCTCAGAAATGTTTGTCAGATAGTAAGTTCTTATTACAGGAGCAAATATCTTTGGGTTTATTAAACATTAGATTACTATGGTCAATTACTACTGTGTCTCATGTACTTAATATTTTCCACTAATCCACCACTCTATTTCTTAGCCAGTACCAGATAGTTTTGATGCTTGCTGCTTTACAATATAGTTTGAGATATGGTATGCTGAGGCTACCTTCCTTTGCTTTTTTTCCCATTAATTCCCTTGATATTCTTGATCTTTTGTTCTTCAGATGAATTTTTTTCTAGATCTATGCAATATTTTTTTTTTTTGGTAGTTTGGTATGGCACTAAATAAGTAAATTATTTTGGTAGAATTGCCATTTTTATTTATTGACTTGGCCTGTTTCTGAGTGGTTGATATTTTTCCAGTTGTTTATATCTGGCTTTATTTGCGTGAAAAGTTTTTTGTGATTGTGTCCACATTGTTCCTGGGTTTGTCTTGGCAGGTAGACTACCAAATATTTTATATGGTTTGCAGTTACTTTAAATGAAGTTTCTCTATCTCTTGCTGCTGGGCTTTGTTAGTTATTTATAGAAATGCTGATGATTTGTGTAGATTTATTTTGTATCCTGCAACTTTGCTGAAGTTGTTAATTATTTCAACTGTTGATTCAACTAGTTGATTCTCTAGGGTTCTCTAAGTATATCATCATATCATTTGCAAAGAATATTTTTATTTCTTCATTACTTGTTCTAATTCTTTCTCTTATTGCTAGAGATAACATTTCTAGTACAATATTAAGTAACAGTGGTGATAATAGACATCTTTGTGTCCCCCTTGACTGTATTGGGAAGACTTCTAGCTTATCCCCATTACAGATAATGTTTGCTGATGATTTTAGATAGATACTATTTATCCTTTTAGAAATACTCCATTGATTCCTATGCTGTTCCTATGTTTTTTTTAAATAGGAATGAGTGCTATATTTTGTCAAAAGCCTTTTCTGTGTATATTGAGATAATCATATGATTTCTGTTAATTTTGTTATTGATATTAATTAATACTGATAGTTTTCCTAGTATTGAACAAGCCCTGCATTCCTGGTATATATCCTACCTGGTCATAGTATATGATCCTGGTGATATAGATTGGACCACAGTAGGTCCCCTGCCCAAGCTCCACTTAATAGCTTTATTTTGAACCCTCTCTGCTTAAAGGTAACTGTTTCTCTTTGGAATAGCCACCCTGAGGGTCTTCCCTTCCAGCTTGACTCACTTCTTAGAGAGGCCTATTCACTGAATGGGCATTACTTCACTCAAAGTGAATACCTGAAAAGGCCTTACCCTAAAAGATCCAGGGTTGCCCTTTGCATCCTGGATTTTCTCCAGTCATCCTGATGAATATCAGGTCACTGGACCCAGATGACTCTGGAGGAGAAAGTGAGAGTGGAGACCTTGCACAGCCCTTCTCTCACTCAAAGTCAACTTCAAGTCATGTCATTTCCCTGATGCCAAGGTCCTCTTCAAAAGGACAAACACACAATAGCCTAGTGATATAGTGCTGTAATCTACTTGCTAGCATTTGATTTAAAATTTTTGTGTCAATATTCATTAATGAAATTGGTCTTTGATTTTCTTTCTCTGTTTTGGTTTTTCCTTGTTTAGGTATCAGCACCATATTTGAATAATAAAAGGAATTTGATAGGACTCCTTTGTCCATTTTACCAAATAGTTTATATAGTATTAGAATTAATTGTTCTTTAAATGTTTGGTAGAATTCACTTGTGTGAATTCTGACCCTGGGAATTTTTTCTTGGGGAGTTCATTGATGGCTTGTTCAATTTCTTTTTCTAAAATGAGGTTATTTAAGTGTTTTATTTCCTCTTCTGTTAATCTGGGCCATTTACATTTTTGTATACATTCATCCGTTTTACTTAGATTGTCAGATTTATTGGCATATAATTGGGCAAAATAGCTCCTTATTTAATTTCTCTTCATTGGTGATAAAATCACCCTTTTTATTTTTGTTACAGATGGTTTCATTTTCTTTTCTTTAAAAATCAAATTAACTAATAGTTTAATGTCTTTTTTTATAAAGCCACCTCTTAATTTTATTTATTAGTTCAATGGTTTTCTTTCACTTTTATTAGTCGTTTTATTTTCAGGATTTCTAATTTGGTGTTTAATTGGGGATTTTTAATTTGTTCTTTTTCTAGCTTTTTTAGTTCTATGCCCAGTTCATTGATCTGCTCTTTATTTTATCGATGTGTTAATGGATATAATATTTCTTCTAAGTACTGCTTTCACTGGATCCTGTAAATTTTGATATGGTGTCTCATTTTCATTCGCTTTGATGAAATAGTTTAGATGATTTGTACTTTGACCCACTCATTCTTTAGGATTAGATTATTTAGTTTCCAGTGAATTTCTTTTTTGAGGGTGGGGGGAAGGCAAAGCAACTGGGATTAAGTGACTTGCCTAAAGTCACACAGTAAATGTGTCAAGTGTCTGAGGCAGAATTTAAACTCTGATTCTCCTGACTCCAGGGCCTGTGCTCTATTCACTGCTCCACCTAGTTGCCCCTCCAGTGAATTTTAATCTTAACTTTTTGTGGCTCTTTATTAATTGTTATTTTTATCGCATTTTATTATGAGGTTTTTATGGCCTAATACATGGTCAGTTTTGTGTAGAAGCCATATACCACTGAGAAAAAAGTGTATTTCTTTCTTTGTCCATTCAGTTTTCTCCAGAGGTCTGTCATACCTAACTTCTAAAATCTTCTTCACCCTCTTAACTTTCTTATTTATTTTGTAGCTAGATTTATCTAGTTCTGAGAGGGGAAAGTTGAGGTTCCTCACTAGTATAGTTTTAATGTCTATTTCCTCCTATAATCCATTTAATTTCTCCTTTAGAAATCTGGATGTTGTAGTATTTGGTGCATATATATACTGTATTGATATTATTTCATTGTCTGTGATACCTTTTAACAAGGTGTAGTTCCTTTCTTTTGTCTCTTATAATTAAATGTATTTTTGCTTTTTCTGTGTCTGAGGTCATGATTGCTACCCCTGCTTTTTTTTAAACTTTTAACTTAAACTGAAGCATTAATAGATTCTGCTTTTTAACATTACTCTGTATGTGTCTCTCTGCTTCCAATGTGTTTCTTATAAACAGCATATTGTAGGGTTCTGCTGTCTGCTTCTATTTTATGGGTGAGTTCATCCCACTCAAATTCACAGTTGATTACTTTGTATTTCCTTCCATCCTGTTTTTCACATGTATACTTTTTATTCTCTCTTTCACCCTGTCCCTCCCCACTGGTGTTTTGCATATGACTACCTCCTCCCCTCAGTCTGCCCTCCCTTCTAATATCTCATCAGCCTTATCTTGTCCACCTCCCTCTTGTTTCCTTATGGGATAAGATAGGTTTCTGTATTCAGCTGAGCTTGTATGTTATTTCCTCTTTGAGCCAAATCCAATGAAAATAAGGTTCAAACAATGCTCATCCCCTCTCTTCTTTCCCTCTACTGTAATAGGCCTTTGTGTCTCTTCATGTTATATAATTTACCCCATTTTGCCTTTCCCTACCATCTTCACCCAGTGCAATTCTTTCTTCTTAATTTTTAAAAATATAATCATATTAAAATAATTTTATACCTGCACCCTCTATGTAGACTACTTCTAACTGCTATAATAGAGATACATTTTTTTTTAAAGCAATTGGGGTTAAGTAACTTGCTCAAGGTTACACAGCCAGTCATTATTTATGTGTGGGTGATCATTTTCTGAGGCCGGATCTGATCCTGGGTTGTCCCAACTTCCAGGCCGGTGTTCTTACTCACTGCACCACCTAGCCGCCTCTTGAGATAATTTTTTTAAGAGTTACAGGTGTCATCTTCCCATGTAGGGATGTAAACAGTTTAATAACTTACTGAATAACTTAAGTTTTTTTCTTTCCTGTTTAGCTTTTTATGTTTCTCTTGACTTTTTAATTTGAAAATTGAATTTTTCTGTTTAGCTTTGGTCTTTTCATCACAGATGTTTGAAAGTCCCCTATTTCATTGAATAGCTGTCTTTTTTTTCTCCTAAAAGATTATGCTTAGTTTTGCTAGGTAGTTGATTCTTGGTTGTAATCCAAGCCCCTTTACTTTCCGGAATATCATATTCCAAGCCCTCCAGTCCTTTCATGTAGAAGGTGTTAAATCCTGTGTAATCCTGACTGTGACTCTTTGATATATAAATTGTTTCTTTCTGTTGCATTATTTTCTTCTTGATCATTGTCATTTTGGGATCTCTTCTAGAAGGTGATTGGTGGATTCTTTAAATTGTTGTTTTACCCTCTGGTTCTAGGATATTGGGACAATTTTCCTTGATAATTTCTTGAAAGATTTTGATCATGCTTTTCAAGTAGTCCAGTAATTCTTAAATGATCTCTTCTGGAATTATTTTCCAGGTCAGTTGTTTTTTCCAATGTAGTATTTTACATTTTCTTCTATTTTTTCATTATTTTGGTTTTGTTTGAGTGATTGTTGATGTCTCAAAGAGGCCATTAGCTTCTACTTGAACAATTTTGATTTTTAAGGAATTATTTTCTTCAGTTAGTTTTTGTACCTCTTTTTGCATTTGGCCAAGTCTTTCTTTTTTTTTTTTAAAGGAGTTTTCAGTGGATTTTTGCACATCTTTTTCTATTCTTTGTGCTTCCTTTACCAAACTGTTCAGTATTTTTTCATGATTCTCTTGCATTACTATGGCATTTTTTTATGTCTAAATCAGAGGTGGGGAACCTGTGGCCTCAAGGCCATATGTGGCCCATTTGGTCCTAAAGTGGGCTCCCTTAAATCCAAACTTTATAGAACATATCCCCTAATATTAAAAGGATTTGTTCTGTAAAACTTGGACACACTCAAAAGGCTGCACTCAAGGACCTAGAAAAGGCTGCACTCAAGGACCTAGAAACCACATGTGGCCTTGAGACTGCAGGTTCCCTACTCTTGGATACGTCTATCCATTTGGAGTTTCTCTTGGTAGATGGTGTGAAATCATGCTATATCCATAATTTCTGCCAGACTCTTTTCCAGTTTTACCAACATATTTTTTGTCACATAGTGGGTTCTTATCCCAGTAGCTATGTTCTTTGTTTTTTGACTATTTTGTCATTGTTTTGTGGACAAGTAGTTAATAATTGTAATTGACAGAAATTTCAATATAACACTCTCTTAAGATCAGTAGATTTTTTCCTCCTTGTTCCTCTTGCTGAAATTTATATCCTTAAGTTTTCTATTGATTTTTTTTTCTACTCTAACTGCTTGCCTCCCCATTCACTATGTGTGGATCCTCTTGTACATGAGGAGGTGGTTAGTTTGGGGGAAGAGATTCTTGAGTAGGACTTTATTAGAATGAACGAATGATTTATTGAATGCTTACTCTGTGCAGAGTACTGTGCTGGTGATATAAGTGGAGAAAAGTGAGAGAGTTTTTGCTTTAAAGGAGCTCACCTTCTAATGGGGAGGCAGCATAGAGAAAGTTTTAGCTGTAAGTCAGATGGAAAAGTTTCATTATCCTTAGGATGTCCTTAGCAGATTTTTTCCCCCAACTTCCACCTGCCATTACCTGTCAGAAGTGGCTATGTGATGTTCATATGCTATTAGTGATTTCCTGCCTATTTATTTTAGCTATTGTCAGTGGAACGTCTATAGAAATTCGACTTGGAGCCATTTCTTGCCTTTTGCTTTTTCTTTCTACTCTTATGCAACTGATAGTTCTGGAAAAAAAGACGTGCGGAAAGAGTATAACGTCAGGATTTGAAAGCAGGCCTTCCTGACTCTGAATATAGAGCACTACCGACTATACCCCATGGCATAGCCAGGCTTAGTATCACACATTTAGACTTGTATATGTTGATCTTAGGAAACTTGTAGAATCATTTTTTTCATAATCTTCATTTTGACAGCTGAAGGCTTCAGAATGAAACATGTGCTGTCCTTACATGTGTATTTACAAAATAAGTAATGCATCACAAAATATGGATTCTTTTTACAAGTTGAAAAGTGTATGAAGACCTAAACCTTTCATAGTAAACAGAAGTCTCTGAGTACTTTGGACTCTTTCGTGTCTTTTGTCTTTGTGTAACCATTATCCACATTAAAGAAACACTGTATACAAATGAATCTGGGAGAAGGATCAAAGCTGAATTGGGGATGTGACAGTCAACATTCATGAAGAACTTGGATGTTGAATCTTCTCCTTGGGTATCTTTTGGGTGAGATTTTAGGAACGTATTTTTAAACCTGAAGTATAGGTGAAGTAAAGGTTGGGCAATTTTTCAAGGGCTAATTAAAAATTAAGTGTTTTTAGTTTTGAAATTTATTTCTTCATATCCTTTTATGATTTATCTATCATGTAGTAAGAGTTACATTTCCTTATATGTTTTAGATATTAAGTTTTTTATCTGTTATATTTGCCTTATTTTCCATAGTTTTTTTTCCTTTTTAAAAACTGTACTTAGATTGTTTTTGTTTCAATGTAATCAATCACATCTGTCTTGTCTGTAGTAACTGCTTCTATTTGTTAAATAGAAAAAAAATTCATTTTCCTCCATAATCAAGGTAAACATATTATACCATTTTATTCCTTCTTTTATATTAGTTCTACTTATGTTTAAATCTGCCATCTAGCTGAATTCATAGATATATGTGTTGTGGTATTGTGGTATTAATCAAGTTCTTGCCAAATTGCTTTTTTCTAGCATATTTGTCAAATAACTTCCCCAGTTTTAATATCCTATAAATACATATATCACTGATCTTTCTCCCTTTTTTTCTTGCCTCCTCCCTGTCCAACTTTCTCTCCCCGGTCTTCCTATCCTTCTCTCTATACATATATGTATACCTCTTGGTATCAGGGCAACAGTGTGTATATATACCTTATATGTGTGTATATACATATATATGTGTATATAACTCTACATATAACATTTTGCTTCATTGATTTCTCTCTTTTTTTGGACCCACTACCATATAATTTTATTTATAACAGTTCTGTTGTTTTTAAAAGCCTTTCAAGTATGAGAAGGTCACCTTCCTGAGCCTTTCTCTCCCTACCATCTTTGATATTCTTGACTATTTGTTTTCTATATAAATTTATTTAATCATATAAGGAAATTCTCTGGTATTTTGACTGTTGTTAAATTAAATTTTTTAGTCATTGATGGCAGTATTGTAATTTTAATACATTAATCCAAACCCACCATCAACACTGAATATTTGACTATTAATTTAAGTTTTCCTCTATTTAGTCATTATTATTTTACGTGGTCTTAATGAGGGCATTCATGTATTTTTCTATTTAGGTTAATTCCTGAAGAATTTTTTTGATTATTATAAATAGGATCTTTTTATGATGACTTCTTAATTTTTATTTATAGAAATTGTTTTTGTGCGTTAATCTCATATCCTGAAGTTTTGTTGATTGATCTCATTTATTGGCTGTACCAATTTTTTGCTCAATTAGATTTTTCTCTACTGATAATGACATTTTTAACTAGTAATTTTCAGCTCTCAAGTATCATGTGGATGACAGGTTAGATTTGTTTATTTTAAACAGGAGGAACTAGGAGCAGTGGGTAAAAGTTGCAAAGAGGCTGATTTAGGATATAAGGCAAAACTACTTCTGAACAATTAGGGTTATCTATAGTGGAGAGAATTATCTCAGGAGCTTGTGAATTCTCTTTTACAACCAAAGCAGACTTCATGCAAAAGCTTGTTGACTACTTTTTTTCTTTTTAATTAAACAAATGCTTTATTAACTTCTGGTTTACATCATTTAGTGCCACCAGATTTCGAGTTACAATTTTTTCCCATTTTCCCCCTACCCACCATCCCAGAATAGCAGTCCCACAAGATATCCCCTCATCCAATCTGCTTTCTCCCATATCTCCGCCCATACCCCCTTCGACTTTACCATTAGGGCAAGGTGAATCTCTGTGCCCCAATGCTTGTATATCTTATCTCCCAATTACATGCAAAATAGTATTAATCATAGTATTTAAATATATTTGAAACATTTAATTTTAAAACTTCGAATTTCAGAGCCATTCCCTTCCTCCCTTATCACCCATTCCCTCTGGGAAGATAAGCAATTCAGTATGTGTTATACATGTATAGCTATGCAAAGCATTACTATAGTAGATATATTGTAAAAGACTGTGTGGACTACTTTTTTATATGTTGTAGATGGGCATGATTTCATCTAGTAGAAGACAATTGAGGTTCTGTCTTAACCCTTTATATTCTATGATACTGAATTTTTTCTTTAGGCTTGTCAGCTCCTTCACCTTTTCCTCCAGTTTTTTTGATGTTATTACTTTTCATATGTGTTAAAAGACTTTTATGAGTAAATTTTGGATGTTTTAGTGTTCTTTACAGTCTCATGTTATTCATAATACACATTCTTATTCACTCTGTTTTGGTTGTTTTTCTTATAGTTAGGATTATTGTTGTTAGGATGCTTTATCATTTTATATACATTTGCATATTTGTTTATATAATATTGTAATGTTAATAGGATATATGATCTTCCCCACCCACTAATAGGCCTCACAGGGGAGCCAATTAAGGGAAGCTTACTTAGGGAAGTTTGCTTGTAGGAAGGCTTTCATGTCTTTTTCTAATTTCTAATTAGGCACTGAGTCAGAGGGTTGTTATGTCTTCTGTTTGTGAGAAGTATATAGTTATTTTGCTTTGGGGGCTTGCTTATGAGAAGGATCTTGTGCTTCCCTGGTTGAGATTCCGAGTGGCCTTATGTTCAGAGCTCACCGACTGCTCAGATGTAAAGGCTCTCTGAATCCTGGGATGTATGTAAAATGTATAGCAGTAATACTGCTTTGATTAAGGCAGTCAGAGCCCTGTCTGTTGGTCTTTATTTCTCTACTTGTCTTTTCTCTGATGTTCAGGGTGCTGACTTTTACCCTGAACTAGTGAATGTAATTAAAAAAGATTGCTGACCCCTTTAACAACTATCTCTCCTAGTAAAGCAGATATAAGAATCTGTCTAGGAGCCATCCTGGGGATGCCAGTGTGGTTGCCACTACAATTATACATAAAATCTTATCTCTGTTATTAACAGGCAAAGTGCTTATTATTTTTCTTAAGAATTCATTTAGTTTCTTTGGGTTTTCTATTTTGCTGCTTGTAACTACTGCTTAGTTATGGTTTTTTCTTTATAAAAATTTTTAGATCGTTTGTTTTTGAAGAAATTTTTCTTGTTTTCAGATGATATGGTCATGTTTGCAGGTATATGATTTGGAGACCACTATTCTTTTGTAAAATTTTTGTTCAGCTTTGATTTTTTTTTAACCTTCTGTGTTCTTTAGTAGTTTTCTTATAGAAATTGTTGCAAACATAAATTTGTTTTTCTTCCTTCTTAGCAGTTGGGTAAAGTGTCTTTGTAATTCTGTAGTTTTAAAATTGTGTGCCTCTGATTAGTTACTATAGTATATCTTGCTGATATGCTGTGTATTCTCCCTAATTAGAGGTGTTTTACCTGATATAGTCCCTGCTGGAATTGTGTTCCTTTTAAATTGTGTCCTCAGATATAATCTTTTTAATTTATAAATTTATTTATTTTTAGTTTTCAACATTTTGTTTCCACAAAATTTTGAGTTACAAGTTTTCTCCTCATGTTTCCCCTTTCCCCTCCCCCCTAAAATAGCAAGGATACTGAATACTCCTTCCCCTGATCTGTTCTCTCTTATATCCTTCCCCATCACCCCCCTAACTTTCTAGTAGGGCAAGATGGATTTCTATACCCCAGTGCCTGTATATCTTATTCCCCAGTTATGTGTAAAAAAACCCAATTTTTTTCAAACATTTATTTTTTTAAAACTCTGAGTTACAGATTTTTTCCCATTCTTCTCTCCTCACCCACCCCCACTGGGAAGATAAGCAATTCAATATAGGTTGTACATGTGTAGATACCTAAATCATTTCCATAGTAGTTATATTGTGGAAGGCTATATATCCTTCCATCCTATCCTGCCTCCCACTTATTCTGTTTTCTTCTTTGACCCTATCTCTTTTCAAAAATGTTTGCTTTTAACTACCCTCTCTCCCAGTCTGCCTTCCCTTCTATCATCCCCACTCTTATCCCCTACCCCCCTATTTTCCTGTAGGGTAAGATACCCAATTGGCTGTGTATGTTATTCCCTCCTTAAGCCAAATTCAGTGAGAATAAGGTTGTCCCATTCCCTTTCACCTTCCTGCTCTTCCCCTCCATTATAACAGTTTTCTCTTGTCTCTTTTATATGATATAATTTACTCTAGTCTATTTCTCCCTTTATCCTTCTCCCAATAAATTCTTCTTTTACCTCTTAATTTTATTTTTTAGATATCAGCCCTTCATATTCAACTCATCCTGTGCCCCCTATATATACATGAACATACATATGCCCACACTCACATATATATTTATATACATATACATCCTCCTACATACGTATGTATACATGTATATTTCCTTCAACTATCCTCATACTGAGAAAAATCTTATGAGTTACAATTATTGTTTTTCCATGTAGTAATGTAAATAGTTCAACTTTAATAAGTTCCTTATGATTTCTTTTTCCTCTTTACCTTTTTATGCTTCTCTTGCTTCTTGTATTTGAAAGTCACATTTTTTGTTCAACTCTGGTTTTTTTCATCAAGAATTCTTGACAATCTTCTATTTCATTGAATGACCCTATTTTCCCCTGTAGCATTATACTCAGTTTTGCTGGGTAGGTGATTCTTGGTTTTAGTCCTAGCTTCTTTGACCTTCAGAATATCATATTCCTAGCCTTTTGATCCCTTAATGTAGAAGCTGCTAGGTCTTGTGTTATCCTGATTGTGTTTCCACAATACTCAAATTGTTTCTTCCTGACTGCTTGCAGTAATTTCTCCTTGACCTGGGAACTCTGGAATTTGGCTATAATATTCCTAGGAGTTTTCTTTTTGGCATCTTTTTAAAGAGGTGATTGGTGAATTCTTTCCATTTCTGTTTTGCCTTCTGGTTCTAGAATATCAGGGTAGTTTTGTTGGTAATTTCTTAAAAGATGGTTTCTAGGTTCTTTTTTTCATCATGGCTTTCAGGCAGTCCAATAATTTTTAAATTATCTCTCCTGGATCTATTTTCCAGGTTAGTGGTTTTTGCATTGAGATATTTCACATTGCCTTCTATTTTTTCATTTGTTTGGATCTGTTTAATAATATCTTTTTTTTTTTTTTGAGGGCAATTGGGGTTAAGTAACTTGCCCAAGGTCACACGGCTAGGTTTTTATTTGTGTGTGCATTAAGTGTCTGAGGCTGGATCCGAACTCAGGTCCTTCTGACTCCAGGGCCAGCGCTCTACTCACTGCGCCACCTAGCCGCCCCTGTTTAATAATATCTTGATTTCTCATAAAGTCACTAGCTTCCATTTGCTCCAGTCTAATTTTGAAGGAGTTATTCTCTTCAGTGAGTTTTTGAAATTCCTTTTCCATCTGCCAAATTTCTCTTTTTAAGGCTTTCTCCTCCTCACTGGCATTTTGGACTTCTTTGCCGTTTGAGTTAGTCTGTTTTTTGTTTTTGGAGGGCAACTAGGGTTTAGTAACTTGCTCAAGGTTACACAGCTAGGTTTTTTTTTTGTTTGTGTGTGTTAAGTGTCTGAGGCCAGATCTGAACTCAGGTCCTTTTGACTCCAGGGCCGGCGCTCTACTCACTGCACCACCTAGCCGCCCCAAACAGCACAATCATTGTTCTCAAGCAGCTTAGTTCTTTTTTTTTTTTTTTTTGGAGGGGGGAAGGTAAGGCAGTTGGGGTTAAGTGACTTGCCCAAGGTCACACAGCTAGTAAGTGTCTGAGTCCACATTTGAACTCAGGTTCTCCCAACCCCAGGGCTGGTGCTCTACTCACTGCACCACCCAGCTACCCCAAATTAGTCTATTTTTTAACGTGTTATTTTCTTCAGTGTATTTTTGGGTCTCCCTTAGCAGTCTGTTGACTCATTTTTTGTGATTTTCTTGCATCATTCTCATTTCTCTTCCCAATTTTTCCTCCACTTCTCTTACTTTATTTTCAAAATCCTTCTTGAGCTCCTCCATGGCTTGTAACCAGTTCATATTTTTCTTGGAGGCTTTTGATGCAGGAGTTCTGACTTCACTGTCTTCCTCCCACTCCATGCCTTGATATTTTTTTGTCCCCCAAAAAGGATTGTATGATCTGTTTGTGCTTCCTCTGCTTGCTTATATTGCCAGCCAGTTACTTGATTTTTGAGCTCTTTGCCATGGTGGGACTCTGTTTCTAGACTGGAGAGAGCTTTTCCCCAAATTGCTGGGGTTTTTGCAGCTGCACCCTCTCACCAGCCCTCACAAGTTTGGCTCACTGGCCACACACCCCAGGACCACCACCCAAGACCACAATCCAGGTCCAAGCAGGTTAAAGCAAGAGAGATTACCCTCTGAATGGTCACTTGGTCCCCCTACAGTCTGCAGGCCAGGAGCTTTGAAGTAGCCATGTGTCAGGGGCTTCACAGCTGCCACGCCTCTGCTGCTTCGGGCAAGTTAACAAAAATCTGCCGTCTCTCTCCTCCTGCCTCTTCCCTGTGGAGAACAAAAGAAAAACAAAACTCTCTTACAGACATGTAAAGCAAACTTCTGCATTGGCCATATTACAACAAAGTCTCATTTCTGTATCTGAGTCCTTCACCCCTCTAGGGGGAAGTGGGTGACCTTTTCATCCTTAGTCCTCTAGAATTGCTATTGACTGCTACAGTGCGAGGAGTACCAAGTGTTTCAAAGTTGTTTGTCTTACTCTGTTGTTGCCATTGTTCTGGTCTTCCCAGGTTTCTCAGAAGCCATTCTTCATCGTTTCTTATAGCCCCAAAGTATTTCATTACATTAATATAACATAAATTGTTCTGCCATTCCCTAGATTTTTGCCCTCCTCCTCAGAGTCCCATACTTTGCTACCTGAAAAAGAGCTGTATTTTGGTACAGTCTTAGGGTTTGTTTTGCTTAGGATGAATCCCTCCCTTAATTTATTATTCTAATTTCTCTGTCTCCCCTTTCCTGCCTATTAACCTGTTGAATGAAATGTATTTCTTTATCCAACTGTATAGTATATTCACTTCTTTGACAAGTTCAGATGAGAACTGAGGTTGAAGTGTCAGCTGCTCCCCACCCCCATTTCTCTGTTTGAATAGGTCTACTTGTGCACCTTTATTCCATTAGATAATACTCCCTAACCTTCCCCCTCCCTAGAGCATTTCTCTTCCCTACTTTTTTCATTTTTTTCTCTTAAGACAATCCAGATGTAACAGGCATTGTCTAATTGGACTTCCTCTGTGACCCTTGATGATGCTTGAACTCCTCATATTAGAATGTAAGTTGTTTTCCTTTGTTTATTCCCTTGTAATTGTTTATTTGAATTTTCCTTTTTATGTTTTTCTTATTTTGTGTTTGAAATTCAAAGTTTCTCCGCAGCTCTGGTCTTTTAATCAGAAATGCTAGGAAGTCCTTTATGTTATCCAAGGTTGATCCCCCCCCCCCCCAAGATTATTCTCTGTTTTGCTAGGTAAATTATTCTTGACTGTAAGCCTATGTCCCTTGCCTTCTGGAATATTGTATTCCAGGCTCTCTGCTCCTTTTCTGTTCCTTTATAGTGGTAGTTGCTAAATCATGTGTGATCCTGACAGTGCCTCTTTGGTACTTTGAATTGTTTATTTCTGGCTGCATACAGTATTTTTTTCTGTGACGTGGAAACTGAGGATTTTGGCTATAGTATTCCCATGAATTTTCATTTTGAGATTTTTGTTTGGTAATCAGTGGATTCTTTTTGTTTTCACCTTTCTGTTTGGTTTTGAGAAGTTTGGGCAGTTTTAAGATATCTTGAAATAGGATAGGTAGGGTCTTTTTATGGTCATGGGGTTCAGGTAGTACCATGATTCCTAAGTTTTTTCTTCTTGATCAGTTTTCCAGGTCAGTTTTTTTCTGTGAGATTCCTTACATTTTCTTCTATTTTTACAATCTTTTGACTTTGTTTTAATTATTTCTTGTCTCACAGAGTCATTGTCTTCTATTCATTTTCAGGGAGTTTGTTGCTTGGGCACGGTTTTGTACCTCTTGTACCAAGCTGTTAATTCTCTTTCTGATTCTTTTATAGCTCTCTTTTCTTTTCCATTTTTCTTTAGTATTCTAATTTCATTTATGAATAATTTTTAACTTTAAAAAAACTCTCACTTTAATTCCTTTGGAATTTTAGTTGAATTTGTACCCATGCTGTTTTTCTCTGAGGCTTTGCTTGCAATATATTTTGGAGTCATTTCTCTACTTCTAGGTTTGTGGCTTAATTGTCCCTCTTGCTATAATAGCTTTTAATGATGTACTTTTTTTTTTTTTTTGTTGTTGTTAGCTAATTTTCCAGCCTATTTCCTTACTTGATGTTAGTGCCTGACTGTGCACTTCAGGAGGCGAAGTCTGGGTTGGTCCTCTTTCTGCTTCCTTGGAAGTATTGCGGGTTATATTTATTATTCCAGGATATCAGGGACAGTTTAGTTACTAACTTGGGTCTGAGAAACAAATCCAACCACTGGACTCAGCCACTGTCAGCCAGCTGGGAAGCTCTGCTGGTTCAGAGTGACAGAAATGGAGTCTCTCATTTGGTCTAGGGTTCCTGCCCCAGTTATACCTCTGCAGGCTTCAGGCTGGGTGTTAGGTGGAATTGAGGCCCCATTTTGCTCCTGGGGTCTGAGCCACATGGCTTGTGCTAGCGTCATAACTTACTCTGCTCTCCTCTAGATGGCATAAGACCTGTGTTTGCTCCTTTTCCTGGAATTCTACCCTGGACACAGGTCCCCTTCTTAGTGCATCCTAGATTTGTGACTCATCCTAGAGGGTGACAGAGCTGCCAGTTACCACCTTTTCCTGTAGAGGTGTTCCTGTATGGGGGGCAGGGGGGATGCATAGCATCTTCCTGCACTGAAGTACTCTGCATGTCATGTACCTATCCAGACCTCTTTTTTAGTGTCCACACACCCTTCTGTCTCAATAAATAGTCAATAGTCAATAAACATTTATTAAACACTTACTGTATGTCAAGCACTGTGCTATATGCCAGGGATAGAAATACAAAAAAAAAAAAAAAAAAAAGAAAGACAATTCAGGGACTAGAGTGTACAGTCTAAAGGGGGAAGACAACACACAGAAGTCTTAAAGTAATGTTCCCAGCTGTGAAGTGAGATGCTGTCTGAGCTCCCTCTTTAGGTGGCTTTTGGAGTTCATGGCTCCACCCTCCAATAAAAAGGGTCTTTAGTAAGAAGTTAGGGAGGAGGTATGAGTGCTGAGGCTAGTTAATGAATCCTGCAGGATGATTGTTAAGAATGGTAGAGAAGTCAGAGGAATTCCAAGCCAGGTGGGAGATGAGATGTTTGTCTCCCTGTGCCTTCCTGGGCTGGAAAAATGATTCACTGAGACTTTCTTTATCTTGGGGAGATTGTCTGGTGAGTTTTCTAGATCTCTTAGGAGTAGTTTTTTCCTTCTTCCTATTACTTCCTATTCCTTTTACTCTGCTGTGTTGGCTTCACCTCCTTCAGTTTCATTTTTTATTTATTTTATTTTATTTATATTTTATTTAATTTATTTTCTCAATTTAATTTATTCTGTTAATCTGCCAAAGTGTTGAGGCCTTGGCTATTATTTTTCAGTTTCCTAATTACTCTTTTATATCATCTTTTATTTTTTTAAACTGGAACTAGAATCCTTTTAAAATTTCACTAATATTTATTATCCAGTCTAATTTGTCCTTTGAAATTTCTTCTCTACTATCCATTGATGCTCTTTCAACTCTCATTTCTAAAAGGATTTTTTTCCTTAGGCTTTTATGTTGGAGAACTTATTGTGTTATATTGATACTGGAGATACAAAGACACAAGCTAATAATAATCCCTCCTCTTATGTACTACTAGGTGTTAATACATCATGCGAACAAATAAATATAATCTAATTTGAGGAAGGAGAGAGCATTAATACCAGAAGGATCAGTGAGAAAATAAATGTGAAAGTACCTTGGAAAGTAGAAAGTCTTTTTAAACTATAGTACTATAAATAATAACAACAAGAAGTCTGGGACTTCTGGACTGACTAGGACTGGGACCCCAGATCTGGGTTTATATATTGTTGTTCTTGAGTTGTTTTAGTGTTGTCCACCTTTTTGTGACCCTTCCTTGGGGTTTTCTTGGCAAAAATACTGGAGTGGTTTGCCCTTTTCTTCTCCAGCTCATTTTACAGATGAAGAAACTGAGGCAAATAGGGCTAAGTGACTTGTCCAGGGTCACATAGCTATAAAGTGTCTGGACCTGGGTTTGAACTTCCTGTTTCCAAGCCCACTGTTCTGTACACAGTGCCGCTTAGCTGCATATGAGTATGTACCTTCAATTTGGGGGGCTTCCTACAAACCTCATGAGCTCATACACCAACCAGTATTTTCCTCAAGATTTTGTCAGAATATGATTCATTTCTGTACATCTAGCACTTATGAAGGGCAGGGTTTGTGTTTGTTTTTGGCTGTGATTGTGTCTCTTGCTGCTCTTCATCCATAGATTCTACTAGGTATAGGACTTGTCCCTACCTTCACTCCAGGAAGCTCAATCTGGGAACTCCTGCAGAGAGGGAAAGTGGGACAGATAAGTAGGCTTCTCACCCTTGCCACCCCCTTCTAGGCATGCAGTCCCTTCTCTGTGGGTTACTCCTCCTCTAGAGTTCAGCTTGTGTCTGTCCCTTTATAGTGTACAGGAAGGGGAGGGGGAGTAAAACCCTGTGAACCTAGGGAGATGTATTAGGGCCTGGCTCTACACAGGGCTGTCAAGGGTAGATAGAGTAGGTTATATTTGATCCTTGTGGCAGTAGGGATCCAGTGCAGGTCATTGAAGAGGGGTGTTATGTGCTTAAATCAGTGCTTCAGCTTTGGCAGCACTGTGAGGATGGTTTTGACAGAAAATTTGAAGAGCAGTTAACAAACTGGGTAGTAGAGTCAGGATTAAAAAAAAATTCTAGTTTGAATCTAGGGAGAATTCTACAGGAATAAATATAAAGGAATATGCTTTTAAAAAGGGCTTCACATGTATAAGATGAGACAGCATGGTTAGACTATCGCTTGTCAGGGAAAATTTTTTTTTTTTAACAAATGCTTTATTAACTTCTGTTTTACATCATTCATTTCCGCCAGATTTTGAGTTATAATTTTTTCCCATTTTCCCCCTACCCACCACCCCAGAATAGCAGTCCTACAAGATATCCCCTCATCCAGTCTGCTCTCTCCCATCTCTTCTCCCATACCCCCTTCGACTTTACCATTAGGGCAAGGTGAATCTCTGTGCCCCAATGCCTACACATCTTATCTCCCAATTACATGCAAAATAGTATTAATCACAGTATTTATATATTTGAAACATTTAATTTTAAAACTTCAGATTTCAGATCCATTCCCTTCCTCCCTTGTCACCCACTCCCTCTGGGAAGATAAGCAATTCAGTATGTGTTGTACATGTTTAGCTATGTAAAACATTACCATAGTAGATATATTGTAAAAGACTGCTTAATTTCCCTCCCACCCATCCCACCCCGCACCTGGTCCATTCCCTACTTTGATCCTGTCCCTCTTCGAAAGTGAGTACTTTCAACCTCCCCTCCCTCCAGAATGCCCTCCCTTCCATCATCCCCCCTCTCATCCCCTTCCCCCTACTCTCCTGCAGGGTGAGATATCCCATTTAGTATGTATGTCATTCTCTCCCTGAGCCAAATTCAATGAGAATATGGTTTTGCCTTTTTGCCTTCCTATTCTTCCCCTCCCCTGCAGCCACTTCCCCTTGCCTCTTCTACATGAGATAGTTTACCCTACCCTGTCTCTCCCCATCTCCTCTTGCCACTTTCCTCTTTCACCTCTTAACTTCACCCCTTAAGTATCATCCCTTCCCATCAAATTCAGCCTGTGCCTTCTATCCATGTATAACTGTAAACATATGCCCATATACCCTTCTTCAATTATTTTCATAATGAGGAAGGTTTCATCAGTTACAGTTATTGTTTTTCTATGTAGGAATGTAAATAGTTCAACTTTGATAAGTTCCTTTTGATTTCTTTTCCTTGATTACCTTCTCAAGCATCTCTTGCTTCTTGTGTCTGAATGTCAGATTTTCTATTCTACTCTGGTTTTTCCTCAAGAATGCTTGAAAGTCCTCTATTCCACTGAATGACCATATTTTCCCCTGAAACAAAATACTCAGTTTTGCTGGGTATGTGGTTCTTGGTTTTAATCCCAGGTCTTTTGCCCTGCAGAGTATCATATTCCATGCCCTTCAGTCCCTCAGTGTAGAAGCTGCCAGGTCCTGTGCTATTCTGATTGTGTTTCTAATATATTGAAATTGTTTCTTCCTGGCTGCTTGTAGTATTTTCTCCTTGATCTGGGGATTCTGGAACCTGGCTATAATATTCCTGGGAGTTTTCTTTTTGGGATCTTTTTCAGGAGGTGATCTGTGGATTCTTTCAACCTCTATTTTGCCCTCTGGATCTAAAACATCAGGGCAGTTTTCCTTGAGAATTTCTTGAAGGGTGATTTCTAGGTTCTTTCTTTGATCATGGCTTTCAGGTAGTCCAATAATTTTTAAATTATCTCTCCTGGATCTATTCTCCAGGTCAGTGGTTTTTCCCATGAGATATTTCACATTGCCTTCTAATCTTTCGTTTGTTTGGATCTGCTTAACAGCATCTTGATTTCTCATAAAGTCACTAGCTTCCATTTGCTCCAGTCTAACTCTGAAGGAATGAATCTCCTCAGTGAGCTTTTGAGATTCTTTTTCCATCTGGCAAATTCGACTTTTCAAGACATTCTTCTCCTCATTGCCCTTTTGAGCCTCCTTTGCCATTTGAGTTAGTCTATTTTTTAAGGTGTTATTTTCCTCAGTCAGGCTGTTGACTCATTTCATACTTTTCTTGCATCTTTCTCATTTCTCTTCCCAATTTTTCCTCCACTTCTCTTATTTGGTTTTTAAAATCCTTCTTAAGGTCCTCTATGGCCTGTAATCCGCTCCTATTTTCATTTGGGGCTTTTGGTGCAGGATTTCTGACCTCACAGTCCTCCTCTTGTTCCATGCTTCGATCGTCTTTGTCCCCAAAATAGGAGTCTAGTGTTGCATTTTTTTGTTTATTTTGTTTCCTTTACCTAGGCATGTTGCCACTTAATTACTTGACTTTTGGGCTTGTTGCCACAGTAGGACTCTGCCACCAGACAGGGGAGCTTCTGTCCCAAACATTGGGGTCTTCTCAACTGCCGGAGGTATTAGTTGGGTGGCCTCTGTGAAGCCTCCACATGGTCTGGCAAGCTGGATACCCACCCCAAGACCTCCAGCCCAGACCGCAGTCCAGATCCAGGGAGGTTAAAACAAGAGCAATTACCCCCCAAGATTGATTGCTGGATCTTCCTACTGTTCGCAGGCCAGGAGCTGAAGCTGCAACTGAAGCTGCAGAATGGTGTCTGTGCCATGGTTCCTCACCTGCTTCTCGCCCCCAGGGGAAGAAGCTGACGCATTCCCCAAATACTGGTCCCAAAGTCCATAGGGCACTAACCTCTCACTTTGTCCTAGGCATGTCTGTGTTGATAATTCTGGAATCGCTACAGCTGCTGCCATCTGGGGTCCCTCCAGCCGGCTGCTGGCCTGGCTGCCCTGGGGCTCAAACCGTGGCTAACATGGGCCTGGGCTTGGCTCCCAGAAAGCTGCGCTGTCAGTTCCCAGCATGCTGAGCTGGCCATTCCCTGCCAGGCTGTCTTCAGCAGGAGGTTAGCTTCTCTGTGTCATTCTGTGGGTGCTGGAGCTCCAGAAGTTGTTCAGAGTCCCCTTTTACATGATTTTGAAGTGGTGTGGGAGAAAGCACCTTGGAAGTACTGTTTCCACTCCGCCATCTTGGCTCTGGCCCCCCCCCCCCCTTGTTTTTTTTTTTTTTTTTTATGGCCTGCAAGTTTATGCCAAATAAGCAAGTTGGTGTGTCAGTCCAACAAGCCAGATTCATCTTGAGCAGCATTAAGAGATGCAGAATATTGAGGGACGAGGAGGTGGCCATTCCTCTGTCTTTGGTCCTGGTCACCGTGTCTATAGGATTGCCATCAGTGCTGGTGCCACAGTTTAGGATGTCAAGTCAGGAAGCATTTCTTAAGTGCCAGCTCTCCAGCTCTGTGCTGGGCACTATGTTCAGCACTGGGTGCAAAGAAAGGCAAAGAACAGCCCCTACTCCTATGAGCTCCCAGTGTGATGGGGGAGATACCCCATAAACAATTATGTACAAACAAGATAGAGGAGTAAATTGGTGATCATCTTGGAGGGAAGACACTAGCATTGAGAGACTACATTAAGAAGCTGGAAAGAATCCTGAAGGCTGTCAGAGAAGCATGAATGAATAAAGCTTTTATTAAGCACTTCCTATGTGCAGAGCACTGTGATCAGCCCTGGGGATACAGACAGAAAAGTGAGGCTTTCCCTTCTCTGCAGGAGGAGGGGGTGGCGGCTGCCAATCAGTTGGGTTGCCAGAAGCCAATGGTCCTGCCTCTTCATTTGTTAGCTGTGTATGACTGCACTTACATCATTTTCTGCTTTTCCATTGCTGGTCCTACTGTCTGGGCTCTAATACAGTGTAAGCCAAGAAAGGGGAGGGGCACTGTCCCTGTGACTATCCCTAGAGGTCTTAATGATGACCCAAGGTGAAAATGAACACACTTAGAGATACACTGTCTATCTCTAAGCAATCTCAGCTGGTTCTCTGCATTCATTCTGCTCTCCCAAGGTGAAAATGAACACACTTAGAGATACACTGTCTATCTCTAAGCAATCTCAGCTGGTTCTCTGCATTCATTCTGCTCTCTCACTGCCAAGTGTAGGCCAATTCAATCCTAGATCTTCCAGGATCCTTACTGGCCCTTGGCTCTTCTAAAGACCCAGTCCTAGGGCCAGGGTCATTGACTGTCTCTCAGTGTAGCCCTGGCTCTGCAGGGGGCATAAGAGGTGATACTTGTATGAGGAGCTCAAAAGTTACCTTTCTCCCATTCTTCCTTCTTTCTCACACTCATAACCCTCTTCTTCCAGCTGTATGCAGATAATGTGGGTCAGTTTTCCAGACCAAAACACCCTTTGTTGGCCACTGCTCCCCTACATATGTTGTCTTCACTTATTAGAATGTATGATACTTGAGGGCAAGGATTGTATTTGTTTTTTTAACTCTTAGCACAGTTAATGAATGAATGAAGCATTTATTAAGTTCTTGCCATGTGTCAAGCATTTTGCTAGGCTTTGGGGTTACAAATAGAAAAGTGAGACACAGTCCCTTCTCTCTGGTATCTCATATTTTAATTATCAGAAGTGGACAATGCAGAGCGGAGGTTTCAGTTGTCAGAGGGAAAGTCTCCACCAAAATTTTTCTCAGTATTCCTCTTTTCTCTCTCCCAGAGAACCATCCCATATAATATCATGCTATTTAAAGAAAAAAGGAAAAGTCAGCAAAATTGATTAGCACGTTGAAAAAGTTTGAAATTATGTGCAGTGTACCACACTGTCAACAAAAGGGTGAAGTGGGGCTATCTACTCATATGCCTTGTTTTGAGCCATTCTTGTTCTTTGTAATTTTACAACATTCACCTATGATCATTTTGTGGTTGTTTTTTCCATTGTTGGAATCATTCTGGATATTGATTTCTTGGGTTTATTTACTTTACTCTGCATCATCAGTTCATGTAAATCTTTTTATGCTACCTCTTCTTCATAATCATAATTTCTTAAAGAATATTAGTATTTCATTAAATTCATGTATCACAATTTGTTTAACCATTTTCCAATTGATGGTCATTTATTTTGTTTCTAGTTATTTGCTATCACAAAAATGTTGATATAAACATTTTAGTATATATTAGGACTTATCAGTGACTTATTTGGGTTATTACAGACCCTAGTGGTGGCATCCCGGGGCAGAGAGTATGGACATTTTAGTAACTTTATTTGCCCACTTCCAAATTGTTTCAGAAAATGGTTGTACAGATTCACAGCTCCACCAAAAAATGCACTGCTATGTTTTGTCTTCCCACAACCATTCCAACTTGGAGGATTTTCTTCTTTTGTTATCTTTACCAAATTTACTGGGTGTGAGGTAAAACCTCAAGGTTGTTTAGAATTGCATTTCTTTTGAAACATTCTTTCATATGGTTGTTAGTAGTTTGTAATTCATTTGAAAACTATTCATATTCTTTGATCACTTACCTTTTAGAAAATGGCTTTTGGTCACTCTATCTATCTATCTGTCTGTCTATCTTATCTATCTTAATTGTTTATATGTCTTGGATACTAAGCCCTTATCAGAAAAGTGGCTTGCAGTTTGTCTTTTGAGTACTATTTCTTTATATAAATTGATTACTTATCCATTGGGGAATGACAATCATTGTACAACATATCTCAAAGTTTTTTTGGGAGGCGGGTAGTGGGGAAGGCTAGGCAATTGGGGTCAAGTGTCTTACCCAAGGTCACACATCTAATAACTGTGTCAAGTGTCTGAGGGCGGATTTCAGCTCAGGTCCTCCTGACTCTGTGGCCAGTGCTCTACTCACTGTGCCACCTAATTGCCTCTTTAGTGCAGTTTCTTATCAGAGATATTTGATACAAAGATTTTTTCCCAGTTGACAATTTCCTGTCATATTCTAACTGAATTGATTTGGTTAATTCAAAATCATATCTTTTGTGATTATGTATGTCCTTTGCTTTAGTTAAGGCATTTCTTCCCTAAATCATAGATTTGAAAGGTAAATGATTTCCTTCTAGGTTTTTTTTTTTTTGTGTGTGTAGTGTGTCCTATAAAATATACCCATTTTGAGTTTATTGTGGTATCTTCTATGAGATAATGGTGTAAGCTTAATTTCTGCCTGTTTTCCAATTTTCCCAAAGGTTTTTGTTGCATAAGGGAGTTCTTTTCCAAACAGTTTATGTTCTCAGTTTTATTGAACAATGGTTTATTGAGATAGCTGGTTTCTGATTGTTCCTTGTCCATACTTTATTTCACTGAGTAATCATTAACTTTTAATAACTTTTTTTGTCTTTTCAGGTGCCTTTGTGGGAGTTTTACACTGGTAAGAGTTGCAATTTGTGATAAACAAGAATATTTGGATTAAAAATTTTCTCAAAGCTTTTTTATGCACATTAAGAAAACAGAATTTCCTATATGTGGAATTCTTTTTATTTGATTACAGGTGTGCCCCATTTTAGAAAACGATCTGTAACATTTGGATCTCACAAAAAGTATACAAAATAGGTTATAGTTATTTATAAAATAATTATTTATTTGTAAAAGAATTTATTGCTTAACAAATCCTTTTAAAACTGAGGGTCCCTTATATGTGAGTTTTTGTTTCCAGAACTTTAGTTATTATGAAAAAAAGGTTTTGTGTGTATTTTTTGGGACATGTGATGTTGTTGTTGCAGAGGAAACATGTAACACTAATTTTAGGTACTCTTTAACATTTGAAAATCTGTTAGAAATGAAGAAAAATACATTCTGAAATTATGATGTAGTTATATGGGAAAATGGTATTACTTTTAAGTAATAGATCTCTTGTGTAAAGCAAGGTACTCCTGTATGTATATATGCACATAGAGATATTTAGTCATTCAATAAATATTTATTTAGTCGTTGTTTAGGCATTTAAATTGGGTCTGACTCTTCCTGACCCTGTGTGGGTTTTCTAGATACTGCAGTGATTTGCTATTTCCTTCTTCAGCTCATTTTGCAGATGAGAAAACTGAGGTAAACAAGGTTAAGTGACTTGCCCAGGCTCACACAGCTAGTACATGTCTGAGGCTGAATTTGAACTCAGGTCTTCCTGACTCCAGGCCTGGCCTACTGTTCACTGGGCCACCTAACTGCCTGTCTGCCAGGGACTGTGCTAAGCACTAGAGATAGAAAGAAAGGCAAAATGTCACTTAGCTGAAGGAGTTTATAATGGAGGAAGACAGCACACAAAAGCAAGCTGACAAGGGGAAGGAGGAAGGTCCTGGACACAGGGGTATGAGGAAGTCCTGAGGAGTAAAGCCTGGTGGGAAATGCAGAGCTAGTTAGCCTGGGTGCCCTGTCTTACATAAAGAATCTGGGAGAAGCTCTCTGCTCAGCCCTCTAGTCACCGGGTCTCAGGAGGCAGAGGTATTGAGGAAATGTGAGGTCCAGGGCTGACATGATCTTACAGAATGAAGAGATTCTCCTCCAGGGTCTGGAGGACAGGAGCTCAGCTTAGAGTGAAAGAGCCTGGTGTAATAGCAGAAGGCTATATCCATAGAAGTATTTAAAATAGAATGACCGTATTACAAAAGAAAAAGGAACATGTTCAGTGTATTTATTTTGTATCAGTACAGTCTTTGAAAGAGTAAAGGGTAATGGAAAGAACATAGGATCCAGTCCCACCTATGTCACTGTAAGACCTATGGCAGCTACCTTAGCTTCTGTTGGGATTGGAGCTTCTCCATCTCTAAAATGAAGGGTTTGTATTGAGAGCACGGTCCTATTTAGTGTCTTTTCCAGTTTTAATGTCCTTCAATCTTAATACTTAGCAAATTGTATGTATGTGTATATGTTTGTGATTTCTAAATATTGGCAGAATAAGAATCAGTTTATTACCTTTTAAAATGTGTGTGATTTGAGTTTTCCCAAATTACTAATTTCATGAAATTGAAATTCCATGCCTAGTGACCCCTATTTGGCAGGTAGTGCTGAACTGGTGGCTTTGAGATTCTGTGGGATTTTCAAGTCTAGGATGTGTGGAGTTGGCTTTCCCACATCATAGTCCCATTCCTTTGGTCTTTACCTTGTCCACTGTGGCATTTCTAGCTGTAGCAGTGCGAGAGGAAAGAATTTCTTTCCTAATTCCATCACCAAGGCTTCTCTTGGAAGTTGATGAGACTTAAGTTGAGATCTGGCATCCCACTGAAGCATATCTACTGTTTTAAATGGCAGGTACTGAAAATGAAGTTGGCTGCATGGAGCTCTGTTTAACATTCAAGTTTGTTAGAATGAATCTGTTCTCTCTATTTTAGTATTGCTTACTGTATTTGGAAGTGTATGTGAATATATATGTATTATATGTATGTGTATTTTGCATAGCTTTATTTCAGATTTTCCTTTAGAGTGCCTTCTTTAAATTTTTTTTCAGTTATGTCAATGAAATACTCTTTTCCTGAGATATAGTCCTATTCGCTTAAAATTTAATTTTTGAGACGTGATATATTATTTTAAAATTATGTTTTAGGGATTTAATTTTGGCACTTTTAAAAACCAGAGAAATGAAATTTAATTTATACCTAATTACAAGGATTTCAAAATTTGTCTTATGAACTCTTCCCTTTCTCTTATCAGATTTGAATCTTCTTATTTTTGTGCATATCTGACTAGATTTTTTTTTTCTGTACTAATTTTCAGTCTTGTTTCTTATTCTTGCATGTGATCCTTCATTTTTTTTCCCCAGGGCTCATTTAACAACTCTTTTTGAAAACGATCGCCATTTTTCCCACCTCTCAACCTTGGAAAGGGAGATGACTTTTCGCACTGAAATGGTTAGGCCCTTCTAAAAAATTGTTATATGATTTTTAAAAATAGTTGGTCTATAAACCTAGAAGCTTAATGAGCACTAAAATGATTTGATGGTAAAATTTATTCTTCAACAAAATTGTAACTTAGGGCTCTCATTCCCTAAAAGATTTTGGTGGCCTTCACCCTTTCCTTGGTCTCAGTTCCTCTCCTTATCTGATACACTTTTCTAATTCAAGTTATGTTAACCAGCTTAGTGGGTAAGTAAGAATGATCACTCAAATGATAATATCCAGAGGGTAATGACTTCTACCTTAAAATTAATTTATAAGAGTAGGCTATACAGCCTTTAATATTCATTTATATAAATTTTATGTGAGTTGAAATCCACAATTGCATGCCATTTTATGGAATAGTTGTGTGACTGAAAAATGATTTATAAAGCTTATTTCTATAAATCAAGTCATTTCTCTATTAACTACCATTGTAACATTGGAAATATATTTCTGATGGAAAATAATTAAAGTACAACAGTCCTTTTGAATTCGCATTTGGAAAGAGATTACTGTGTCATCTTAAAAGACCTGGAATCCTTTTCATTATTGGAGTAGAATACTAAGATAAATGAAATATTGATTTAGCTCAGTATCACATTTCTTATGTTGTCATATTTCACCAGAAATTTTAGTGTAGGCCAGTGTACTGGTATATAGAGCTCTGCATTGAAAAGACAGAAGGCAAGATCTGTCCTCACCTATGGCATGTTTTTATCTGAGCTTTCTCTACACCCTGTTTTCTTTACATTAAAAGATGGTGTGAGGATATTGTTTATGTGAGTTAAAGTACTGTTAGCATGGAGAGTGTTAATATGGTGCCTTTCACCCCATATGTTTTATAAATTCAGTTCAATTCCATTTAGTCAGTGCCTACAGTGTATAAGGTGCTGTGCTAGGAAGACAGATACAAGACACTCTGCCTGAGAGTAACTTAAAGAGTCACCGGTGTGAATTTGACTTATACCCACACAAGACAGTACAAATTAATCATGAGAAGTGAGGTTAGAGGAGCATTGGCAGTGAGGGCATTTAGGAAAGGCTTCTTCAAGGAGAGGATTGAGCTGAACCTTATAGGGAGCAGAGCATGGCAGGCACAGGGGAACAGCTTGTATGAAGACCTAGATGTTTCTCCTGGGGAAGAGCAAGTTGGCCTTCTAGTGTGGGATGGGACAGAGTTACTAATGTGAAATCAGTCTTGAGATTAGTCAATAGGAGCTAGATCGTGAGGGGCTTTCACAGTGCCAAAGACATTTGTATTTGATTCTGTAAGCAATAGCGAGCCTCTGAAGCTTCTTGAAGAAAGGGGATTGGGCTTGAGGGATTTCTAATTGAATATCAATACACAGAAGGTTTTCTATTTCCCCCTAAAATATACTACACTATAACAAGCTTAATCCTCTTCTGCAAGTCTAGGAAGATGATTAGAGCAGTCTCTTTTGGATTCAAAGGGGAAAACCATTTTCATTTATTTTTTATAGTGGAACACAAGTGTAGTTACTTGGAAGACTACCACTTGTTTAAATTGAAAAAGACAAAAGAATCGAACTGACTGTAAGGATGCCTGAATGGTCTTCTGAATGATCCTGCCCCTTATGGTGCTTGGAAAAAATTATACACAGAATGTTAGAGAGGAAAGGACCTTAGTGATCATCCTTCAAATCTTCTCACTTTAAGATGTAGAAACTGAGGCCCAGACAAGTGAATTGGCTTCTCTGAGGTTATGACACCAGGGAATGACAGATCCAGATCTTAACCTGAGGTCTTTAATTTCTAGTATCACATTCTAGTTGATTAGTGTCTAGAATTTTTCTTGCCTATTTGATGGTATAAGACAGCTAGCTAATAAGATTTTTATATCATAAAATTAGGCATATGTCTTGGAGGATGTTTTGGCATGCCGTTTTTCATCAGCTTTCTCCCCCAACCTCTTTATAATATGCTAAATAGGCTCTAAATAAAAAATATATATATATATATATTTATTTTATTTTTATATCAACATTTCCCATTTTCTCCCATTACCAGAGAGCCATCGCTTATGACACAGAAATTAAAAAGGGGGAAAAAGGTCAGCAAAACTAGGCAATATATAGGAAAAAACCTGTTATAATCTATTGTGTTTCATATTCAAAGAAGGGGAGTTCAGCATCATTTTTCTGGAACTGTTTTAGAGTGTTTTCTTTATATTTTTTGGAACAAGCTTAAAAAGTTTGACAAATGTTTGAATATTTAAGTTCATTACTATGGAGAGAAGGTTATAAAATTCAATACTAGTTAGGGTTAGTTTTTTTTGTCTATTTGAAAGAAAAAAATTAGAAGAAATTATATGTAGAATTTTAGAAGGTAAGGAAATGGTCATTTCCATATTTTAATAAAACTGTGTGTCTATTTTAGGGACTTTACTATTCCTACTTCAAGACCATGATAGAAGCACCTTCATTTTTGAGAGGACTGTGGATGACTATGAATGATAGACTTACTGAATTTCCTCTCGTGATTAACGCAGTGAAACGCTTTCATCTTTATCCAGAGGTGAGTGATTTTGGGGAAAAGGAAATCCAGTTTGCATAATAATTCTCTTCATAAAATTAGGTGTTAAGTGAATGGAGTGATACTGGACAAATTGCACTTAATGATTATTAGCTATAGCCCTTGGGGGCGTGGGGCCCCTGAGGAAGGACGGAAAATTAATCTGGAAACTAGACAAAGTGACCTTAGCAGTAACAGAGCCAGTTGTCTGGGATAGTAAGTCTGTCCAGTGGCTAAAGGGAGGGATCCAACTATCACGGCAAGGAAGGGTTTGCTTAGAAAGCACCTGGAGGGAGAAAATAAATGGTCATAGAAGAACTTTGACTGACAGTGGAAGGAAGCAGCATGTTTCTACAATGTGCAAAAATTCAAAGCTACTTAGTCTAAGGAGCATGTCTTCTTGTTGCAATCTGCAATTCCAGAAAAGACGAAAACTAAAATTGTTAAGATTTGTTTGTAGAATTAGGAATTAGAGACTGATGTGCCCCTGTACTCAATCCTGTCTCCAAACCCAATTAAGGAGTTGCCTAAATTTCTTTTTAGTTCTCTGTGGAGAATTATGTTACCTGAAGACGATCCTCCCATGTTCTTGGTGCTTTTTTCTGTCCTTATTTAAGAAACTTCATCTTTCTTGTAGATGATGAAGGAAGAAATAGGACTAGCCCTTCACTGCTGACTTTAAAAGGGCTGTAGCCCTGAACAGTTCCAGGAATGAAATTCATTCATTCAGCAAATGAGCATTCGTTAATTTCTGTCATGTGATCACAACTGCTAAGACGTTAAGAGGGCTAGAAAAAAAATGAGGAACAGACTTTGTTTTTGAGAATCTTAAGGTCTAATCTGTAAGAGTTACAGAGAAGGTTCATTTGCAAAGTAAACTCACTGCGTCAATGCACCCACTGCAGTAGCTTCTCTAGTTGTACAGTGCTTTGTTTGGATGTCACAGAACTATTCCTGTGATTCAGTGTAAGAAGAAAGAGTAAAGATTAGAGGATGGGGTGCACAGTAGAGACCTCTCTAGTCCAACTTATTTAAATGAACTGGTGACTCTGAAAAATGGGAAATAAATTAAAGAACAGATCATCATCATTTCCTAAAGAAGTGTCATGAATGCAAGTCAGTTACCACGAGGAAACCAGAAGGACCTACACATACTTTCTGCCACCTAGATAGGATCTTAGAGAAATTTGGTATAACTTTATTTGGACAGTCAGAAGAGGATCATGAAAGATTATTAGCCATATTATCTCTGAAAGCCTCATGAAGTGGCAGAGGAAAAAAAATACAAAATAATCCTTGCACATATCAAGGACATTGGACCTTCTTGTTTGAGAAAGAGACAGACTGATTGTCTCAAACAGTATTCTAATTCTCAGTAATTTATATGAGCACACAATTTACTTAAAGGTTCTGAAAATAAAAGATACCATTATGTCTATTTTTGACTAGTAAAAGTCTCCCAACAAGGCATCTCATTCATATGTTAAAATCATACAAAATTCCTTTAAGAAAGTAATAGAGAATCATTGCTCTGATTTCTTCTGATTATTAATATCAAGGTAGGCACAAAACAGAGACATATGTTTACCAGATATCTACAATGGAATATGGTTAACACAGAGTCAACCCAGAAGAGGGCTTCCACATAGATCAAACAGACCCCAAGTGCCCTCTTACTTTGAAGATACATTATGCTGCTTGCAGAGCTTCCCCATGAGCTTCATAATCACTCAGAACACACAGGGAGAATCACATGGCTACAGTAGGCTATGATCAGCCATGGACAACCTATAAAGCTGATCTATTGGTGTATGTATATATTGTATATTAAAAAGTACATATGTAAAAATAAGATATCGTCCTTGGAAAATTGTGTAGTTCTTTTAATGACCCTTGTTTTTAGTATCAATGTTATTTTGGTCATCCTGTATAACTGTAATGTATGGAATACTTTATGGGGGAGGTGTGTGGTAGGCAGAAGTGGGCTGCAAGATATTACCAGTGAAGGGTTTTTCAGAAAAAGTAGTTTCTAGTATCATCAGAGATGTGTATCTAGAAAGAGTTGGGCCAGTCATGTAGTGATAACCAGGGATGAGCAGTGGATAGACAGCTCAGGGGTGCCATTGGTATCCCCCTAAGGATGAGGAATCCAGGAAGTGGCCTCAAGTGTGTCAGTCTGGCTCCTTGTGAAGGAATTCTTAGGAGAGCATGCACAAGAGGCCCATGGGGTGAAAAAACATGGGTTGTGATCCATGTTATTGGAGTGAGTATTTATACTTAAGAGAGAACATCCATTGAAGAACTATGCTGGGAGTTAATCTAAGAATTTCTTTTAACATCTTTCATAAATGAGCTAGAGAATAACTACTACGTAATAAACAATATAAATCCACACAAAATAATGTGATGGTAACTGTCTACATAATTACTGAAGAATAGAGAATATGGGTGGCGGGGGGGGGACAAAGTTAGCCTTGAACTGCAATCTGAAGGAAGTGTGAATTTCAACCTTTAGGGAGCCAGAGAAGTGGTGAAGATCTCAAGAGAAGGGGCACAACAGTCAGTGGGGGAGAACATCCACAGAAACCTAAGGTGCTCATAAGCATGGCATACTAAGGGAGAGGAGGGCAGGTGATGCTGGGTAATTAGCTTGTCTGAAGTAGAGTCTAGCTTAGGATTTAGGGAGAGCTGGGGAAGGTGAATCAGGTAACAGATGACTGAGAATGTCTTGCCAAAGAGTTTTAATCACAGCCTAACGCTTGCATTAAAGATCCTTTCATGACTAAAGATCCTCTCCTGGTCCATGAATGGCATCCTAGAAATTGGGGAAAGTCTATATGTTTTCTCTCCCAGTATACTGAGAACTATATCCCAACATTACAAAGCAAAGTTTTATTAAAAAATGAGGGGAGCAAAACAAGAATCGTGGACTGAATTGATATTTAGTTTTTAAGATGTGTAAATATGTCCCAGGTCACTTATAATCCCAAGTATGAGAGAACCTCTGGAGTCCCTTTCTCGCCAGGCCCGCCTTGGCCTGCTCATCTCTGCCACTTAAAGGTGGGAGGATGTTGATGTGAGTGACAGTGCCTTTTTCCTTTTTTCCCTTTTTTTCCTTCATAGAAGAGTTACTGGGTTCCTAGTTTTCTAGGCTAGGCAGAGAGCCTGTCTGTGTGGAGTCCTTGGATGCTTTCTAGTCAGTGGAAAATGTGGGCAAAAATAGACTGCTACCGTTGTCTCTCTGGTTGTTGCCTTTCTCTTTCATAGGCCTTACTGCCCTTCTCCTGCTCCAAACTACTCATCTCTGCCACTCATCTTCACAGTGGTCTCTGGTTACCGGTCCCATCAATCACCTTAAATATTTCTTGGAGCGATATTAATGTGGAAGAGGGAGGAGCAAGAGACAGGAACTCCAGTATATGCTTTATTTAAATCATATGATCTTAGCTGTGGTAGAAACTTTAGCAGTAATTTAGTTTAATCCTTACTTGAATCCTGACAGGGGAGACAACATGTGAATAATTAGGTGTAGACAAGATATCTGTAGTCAGAATAGTTAGAAGGTAATCTCAGAGGCAAGGCACTAGCTAGCAGACAGTCTGTCTTTAATCAGACCTACACTGGAAGTCTTTTAAGCTGGGTAGAAATGCTGAGAACTTACACTCTTCTGTTGCCTTCCAGAACTCAGCATCTCCACCTTCATAGCATGAGGCAGAGGAGTGAAACTTCATTAATGATGTTATAGTCAGTTGTAAATAACTAACTTAAATTTACTTTTAAAGTTTTACCCTTTACTGATAGAAACTTAAAAAGTTATCTACCAGAAAAATTAGCCTATATGCATGTATCTATGTGTTTGTATGTATGTTTATACACATATACATACATGTATATACACATAAGCTGATACAAATTTAAATATGCACATATGTATGTGTATTCTATATGTGTATATATTTGCCTCAAGCTAAGGGATGGAACTCCAGCCTGTTGTGTTTGGGACAGTAGCCAGTGAAGGAAGGAAGTTTTGGAGGCCCAGGCTTTGATTTCTGAAATTATAACCTGTAGCCTTTTCTGCTAGTGAAGAAGACTGATCTTGTCTGTCTTCATTGGAACTTCTAGCATAGCTCTGATTTTATAGACTTACAGGAAAGGAAAATCTCAGTCCTTAGAAGGTAGAGAGTGAAACACAGGGCGGCTGTTCATGGTGAGACAGTGTAGCCTGAAAGGGAAACAAAACAACAAAAGCAAAACAAAAGGAGTTTAATGGTGTCCTCTGGTGGCCAAAAAGTGGAGATTGCTATTTTTTTTTTTGTTTTTACTTTTTCATCGTAAAGGGTAAAAATACTAGCTCATGCTTTAGCTGCTAGTAACAGGCCTAACCTTTTAAGCTCCGGGCGATCAAGCTTTTTTTTATATATATTTTGGGGGCCTGTCTGGGTGTGATTTAATTGGAGTAGGGAATTTCTGGTATGGAAAGCCCATCCACTGATACACATCAGCAACTTTTCTCTAACTCAGAGTTTGGCAGCTATTTTGGGACATTTGAGTGGTTTAGTCCACTTGTCATTGATCACAAGGCTAGTGTGTGTCAGAGGCAGACTTGGACCTGGCTCTTTCTGACTCTCTCTGAGTCTTTCTGACTCTCTCTGACCTCTCTCTACCACTATTCCACACACTGCTTCCTAACTATTCATAGAGGTTAGCAGATACCTCCCTAATATTCATCAGATTGATAGTGATGCTCAAGTGAGATAACAAGGTACTTGCAGCCGTGTTGGACAAGAGCCAAGGAGAGCCGTCTGCAGTCAGCAGCAACACATTTAGAGGATAAAGCTGAGTGGCCTTTTTATAACTTTATTTGCCCTAAATTTATCTTGAGAAAACCTTACCTCCCATGCTTTATTGATTAAAGGTTCTAACTACTTAGGCTTTGATTAATAAGCATTTTAATGTATGGACTCTCAAAAAAAAATGAACTCTAAGATTTGATATTTGGAATATGCACATTTGTGTATGGATAGAACTGCTTTTTTACATGAAGATCAAAAACCATTTTTTTTTTGGAACAGAGACCCCAAATGTGAAAGCACAAACTTCCCCCCCAGATTCTGATGATGATGATGATGATAATAATAATAATAATAATAATAGCAATATCTTGCCTTATATATTATCTTCATTGTGAATTTATATCTGCTTCTCCTTATCCTTTTATACTTTCAGATATCTTTGATTCTCATCAGTTGGGCTTTTCCCTCTACCTACACATATTTCGGTTCCTCTGTGTTTCATGAATTGCTATAATGAAAATTTCATCACCTGGTGGTGAACCTTTTGGAGATGAATTTCTTTATACTTGAGCTATACTGGATCTCATATGATTGACACTAAGTTTATCGAAACTTTTTAAACCCATAAGACCAGCCAGGGATCATCTGCTGTCAGCAAATCAAGAACCCATGGTTGTATCTCCCATGATGAAGCATCAGAATAGGCCTGTTAGCTTGAGGGTGATGTCATTTATCCCATTTTAGGAAGGATATAGATCATCTCTTGGAAATAATAATTATAATTATTGCTCTGGTTTTGTAAAGTGCTTAATAGTTTACAAAGTGTTTCTTTTTTCAACAATCCTATGAGGTAGGTAGTACAATTACTATTATCTCCATTTAACTGAAGAAGAAATTGAGACTTGGAGAGACTTGCCTGTAGTCACATGTTAGTAACAAATAGAGCCAGCATTGGAACCAAGGCCATCTGATTCTAAGTCCAATGTTCTTTTCACTCTGCCGTGAAATTCTGAATGAAATTTTCCTCCCATATCTAAGGACAACATTTAAAATGGTTGAAATATCACAAAATACTGCTTTGAGAAGAGGATATTTATAAGGTAGAATATCCTGTCCTTGGGTATCTCCAATCTTTTTTTTTCCCCCATAGGTAATCATAGCCTTCTGGTACCGCCTGTACTCTGGAACAATGGACCTCATTGGCATTCAAACAAAGGTGTGCTGGAATGTTTCCAGAGGACAAGGGCTTAATCCAGTCGAAAGCTGTGAAGGCAAGTCTTGTCTAAGATAATATATTATTCTTATGAATATTGCTAATATTTATGAGTTTTGATTTTAAATTAGTGTGACTGATTTAGTATACATCAAAGAGGTTAGAACTTCTGTTTACACATCAGTAAATCTAAGTGTTGGAGGGGACCTCAGAGGTTATCACATTCAAACTATACATGTCCAAGAATCCCCCCCAAAACATTTTCAGTAAGTGTCAATCAGCCTTTCCTTGTAGGAGTAATTCCATTCCACTTTTAGAGAACTCCATTTATTAGGGAGCTTTCCCCAACATCGTATCTAAATCTTTCTCTGCACCATCTCCAAGGGCCAAGAAGAACAGGTCTGTCCCTTTTTGCACATGAGTCTCTTACAGATACTTAAAGATGTCTTTTTTTGTATCCCCCCTAGTCTTTTCTTCTTCAGGATAAATACCTCCACTTGCTCCAGCTCATCTTCTCTTAGCATGATCTGTAGAGTCTTTTGACCATTCTGGTCACTCTCTTCTGGCCCTTCTCTAGTATTTCTTCCCTTCTTAAAATGTGTCCATAACTGAACACAGTATTCCACATATGTTCTAACCAACATATAATTCAGTGAAATTATTACCTCCCTTGTTCTGGACACTTTGTCTTAATGTAGCTTAGGATAGTAGTAACTTTTTTGGATGCTCTGTTGACTCTTCTAGGCAATTCCCCCTCCCCCCGCCCCAGGCACTGTTGGGTAGCTAACCTATTTGTGAAGTTGAATTTTTGAATCTAAAAATAGAACTTTAAAATTATCCTTATTAAATTCATTTTATTCAATTTAACTCCTTAGTCTAGTCTCTCAAAAGAGATCCTGATTCTGTCATGCAGCTTATTAGCTCTCCATCCCAGCTTCATATCCTCTGAAAGTTGACAGATGTGCCTTGACTAGAATCACCTAAATCATTGATTATTGAACAGCAAAAGATCAAAGACAGATCTCTGGCCTATTCTACCCTATAAGAAACCATCCTCCAGTTTGACAGCAACTCCTTAATGACTGTTCTCTGACTCTGGTCATTAAGCCAGTTTCAAGGTGACTTAATTATATTTTCATCTATTCCATATCAATCCATCTTTTCTGCAATGAGAATATGAATGTCTTTGTCATAGTTTACTTGTTTTCTTAGAAAAGGAAATTGTAGTGTGTATGACCTATTCTTGATGAAGCTATTCTGGATTTTAGTTTTCTTTTTGAAATGTTTAAAAAACAATGTAATGGTGTGTTCTAGGGGCAGCCAGGTGGTGCAGTGGGCAGAACACTGGGCTTGAAGTCAGGAAGATTCATCTTCCTGAGATTCAATCTGGCCTCAGACACTTACTAGCTGTGTTACTCTGGGAAAGTCATTTAACTCTGTTTTCATCTGTAAAATGAGCTAGAAAAGGAAATGTCAAACTGTTCCAGTATCTTTGCCAAGACAACCCCAAAATGAGGTCAGGAAGAGTTGAACATCATTGAATCGACTTAACAACAACAAGGATTTTATAAGGTATGCAAGTCAGAGTCATTGGCCTGTAATTTGTGGACTCTATCTGGCCTCTTATTACTATTTTTTAATTGGAATAGCATTTCCCCTCCTCCAATTCTGCTACATTTTTCTCCTTGTTAAGAACTTCCAAGAATCATCAGCAATAATCCAGTAATCACATTTGCCAGTTATTTCTGTCACTTAGGATATAAGTAGTCCAAGTTATCGTTTTGAGCTCATTGAATATGAATCTTGATGCTGTGTTACTGTTCCTTTGCTCTTTTTAAATTTCCATTCCCTGTTGGCAGTTTTCTTTCTATCTTTACTTGTCCAAAGATTAGTTTCCCTAGAGAGGAGAACATAAAATAAGATTTGAGCCATTCATTCCTCCTCCATCATCATCGTCGTCGTTGTCATCAATCATCAATCATCAGTCATGCCCCATCCACTGTGAGCCCCATGGTGGCTTTTTGCCTTCCTCTTGCCCCTGACAGATTTTTTAGAAGCTGTTTTTGCTCTAAGCTTCCATCATCAGCTTCATGCCATTCTGGGCTTTACTGCTTTGGGGCATTATTCCTGTAGGACTATGCTTCGGTATTATATTCACTTTCAGTTACTCTTCCATCTTTTGCATATATCCTTTATTTTGCAAAAATTATATTTTATTTTGTTAAATTTGTTTTTTAGTTTCTAATTCTAAATTCTCTCCCTCTTGTCTTCCTCCCCCACCCATTGAGAAGGCAAGCAATATCATATTAATTATGAATGTGAAGTTGTGTGAACCATTTCCATATTAGCCATGTTGCAAACCCTCCCCCCCAAAAAAAAAAATCCAAGAAAGATAAAGTTAAAGTCTTCTTCAGTCTGCTCTCAGAGTTTATCAGTTTTGTCTCTGGAGTTTGGTAGCATTTTTTATCATGGGTCCTTTGTAATTGTCTTGCATCCTTGTTTTGATAAGAGCAATTAAGTCTTTCACAGTATTACTCTTGTACAATATTTCTCTTACCATGTACAATGTTCTCCTTCTGCTCATTACGCCTTGCATTAGTTCATATAAATCTTCCTAAGGTTTTCTGAAACCATTTTGTCATTTTTTATACAGTAGCATTCCATTACAATAATTTACAACAACTTGATCAGCCATTCCCTAGTTGACAGGCATCCCCTCAGTTTCCAATTCTTTGTCACCATAAAGAGAGCTGCTATAAATATTTATATATATATATGTCTTTTTCCTTTCTCTTTAATCTCTTTGGGTTACAGACCTAGTAGTAGTATTGCTGAGTCAAAGTATACACACAGTATTTTAGCCCTGTGGAATGGTCATCATTCTAACTTGTTTTCCACAGTGTTTGGACCAGTTCCCAACACCACCAATAGTACATTAGTGTCCCTCTTTTTCCACATCCCTTCCAGCTTTTGTCATTTTCCTTTTCTATCATGTTAGCTAATCTTTTGGATGTGAGGTGGTACCTCAGAGTTGTTTTAATTTTTATTTCTTCCTAATTATTAGTGATTTAGGGCATTTTCATATGACTATAGATAGCTTTGATTTCGTCCTCTGAAAATTAACTGTTCATATCCTGACCATTTATCAGTTGAGAAATGGCTCTTATTTGATGGCATTTGGCTTAGTTCCATGTATATTTGAGAAATAAGTCCTTTATCAGAGAAACTTACTATAAAATTTCCCCCCCAGTTTCCTGCTTTCCTTCTAATTTTGACTGCTTTAATTTTATTTTGCACATGTCTTGTATAGAAAATGCTAGTTGGTTGATGAGCTCTTTATGGAGCCATATAGATCTCTTTAAGCAACTCCCTCTTTTCCTTTTCATTGAAATTATTTCTTGTATAGTGAATTTTGAAAATTTCATTCCTGGGAAATTCTCATCTCTCCTGAGTCACATTCTTTTTTTAAATTAGGTGTTGGAAATCTCCTCATCCATTCTCTGAACCTTTGCATTCTTCTTTTTAAAAAATGGACTCCTGTCAGACCAGACCTGACTTGACTCACTGCCATAATTGAGTGGTTACTGACCCCTAAATGCTCATTGTCTCTATTCTGACCACTTGAAAAGTCAGGAACATATGGTTTCCCTGGTTCCGCACTACACTTTTCTGATGGCATTGCATTTCCTTATATTCTTTAAGAGACTCTATTACTATTCATTCCACTAACCTTTTAAAAGTCATTTTCCTTTTTTTTTTTTTTTTTTTGCATATGTAGGCCCCTTTTTACTTTAATAATACTTTCTTCAGTTTTGTTGATCAGCAGGCATTTATTAAACATCTGTTTACTGAGAACTTTGCTTAGCCCTGGGGTTAAAAAGACAAAAGCAAACTAGTATTTATCTCAAGGATACATTCTCAAAACTCTTACAAGGTAAATGCAAAGTTATTTCAAGGTGGAAGGGTGATGGCATCAGTAAGGTTGGGAAGACCTCATGTAAGACATGGCCCTTGACTTGATCTTTGAGGAAAACAAGAAAGAGGAGTTATTACAAAACACAGAGATAGGAAAGGGAATATTCTGTATGAGGAACAACCAGTAGGCCAGTTTGGCTGTAGTGTTGATTTGTGGCAGGGTAGAATGTGCAGTAATTGTGGAAAGAGTTGTTGAAGCCAGATTGTGAAGTTCTTGGCACAAGAAGTTTTATTTTCAGTTGTAGAGGCCATTGGGAGCCACCAGAGCTTGTTGACCATGAGAGTGTCTTGGTTAGGCCTTTGTTTTTGCAATGTCAATTTGGTAGTCATATGGTAGATGGACAGGATGGGGAGAGGCTGAAGAGAGGCCAGCTGGAAAGCTTGAACTAAGGTGTGTGAATGTGAAGAAGGGGCATCTACTAGAGATGTCCCTGGTGAGAAACTCAGCAAAATCTGTTAAAATGAAGATTCAGGGGCAGTGAGGAATCGGGGTGGATTTTAATGTTGCAAACTAGAGTGAAGACAAATGTGATAGTGCTCTTGTCAGAAATAGGGATGTTTACTTCCTGCTTCTAAAACTGTTCCTTATCTGACTTCTTTATTGGTTCTTCCTTATTATCGCATTTTCTTAATATCAGTACTTCCCGAGGCTCTCTCTTTGGTTCTCTTGTCTACTTTCTCTACACCATGGCTTCTTTACCTGGTTCTGTAGATTTCTTGTTAGAGATTAGGAAGTCCATGAACTTGGATGAAAAAAAGAAAAACACCAAAGCACCTTCGTTTTCAGTAAGATTTGTTCCCTTTGTAGCCTGTGTATTTTAGACAAATAAAACATTATTCTGAGAAGGGGTCCATAGTCCCTGCCCTAAAGGTAGTAATGTGTGAAAAAGCACTGTGGATCATCACAAGACCTGGGCCTTGGTTTTGACTAAAGCACTTACAAACTGAATGAGCTTGGCAAGTCTTGTCAAATAGCAGCACCTCATTCTTTTTTAAATATGTAAAACAGGGAAAATAATAGCTGTGTGGCCTGCTTCATAGAGTTGTGAGTTCCAAATGAGCATGTTTATGTAAAGCGCTCTGTAAACTGCAAAACAGATAGATGTCAAGTATTTAGTCAGCCTTCCCTCTCTGAAGAAGGTACTGGCGTCTCCTTGCAACTTCTGTGTCCCACTGATAGCTTAAGTTCCCATAGCCTGTCCTGGCCCTGCTCAGTCTTCTGACTACCCTTTTTCTGTTTGTGTTTCTACCATTCACTTAATCTGCTCTGTTCATCCCTTGGGATTATTTGAGGCTCTTTAAGCCCTTCTTTTTCTTATACTTCTCACCACCTGTTAGTGACTCACCTGCTCCTGTCTCTTTATTTACTTTAGTTCATATTTGTGCTTTCCATGGTATAGTGTTTCTAGGGGGGGAACTGAGACATTTAGGGACTCGTCCATGGTCAGGTAGCCAGAGTGTCAGGGGTGGGACTTCCTGACTCTGCGGACAACTCTCTTAAAGCTGCTTCCTTGATCCCTCTCTAATCTCAGGTTTACACTCTTAGGACCTGCTTTGATATTTCAATCCTGTCTTCTCTGTGCCTCTACTCTCTTTCTTCTGGGATCTGTATATCACATTGTGGCCAGATGTAGCAGCAAGCACCCTAACATCCCCAGGGTGGCTGCCAACACAGGTTCTTAGATCTGCTTTTCTAAAGGAAAGCAACTCAAAATGGGTTAACAAATTTACTTTAATCAGTCAAACATATATCATTTACCTAGTTCAGGGGAAAAAAGGTCAGCACCTCAAACTTCAAAGTATACAGACAGAACTTACAAGACAGAGAACAAACAGATCAAGCAGACAGGCTTCCAAACTGCCCAACCATTACATCAATACCAAATCATAGTTACCAGAGAGGGAAGCATCAGCATCTGGGTTTTCAAAGCCAGGGGGCTTTCAGCGATTGCCCAGAGTCTCATCTGGTCAAATCACATAACATTTCTCAAAGTGAGTCCCAAAGCAAAGCCTCACATCAAGGATTATATAGCCTTCTCCTGGATCAGAGAATGTAACCACCCTCTTGACCCACTGCCCAATCACACAGCCTCAAGGTGTGGGCATTCCTGAAAACCAAGCCTCCATAGGCTCCATGTGACCACATTCAGCCTATTAGAGGGCAGAGTATATTTTCAAATCAAGGAAGGTTCTCAGAGTCTCTTAAGCCTATCAAAGGGCCTAGGGGCAGGGAAGATTTTTAAATTTGCACTTCCATTACACCAGATTAATTTTTATTGATATTTTGTATTTATATCACCTACATTTTCCATTATTATCCTTCTCTCCTGGAGAGCAAGCTATAGCAAAAGATAAGAGGGAAAAGCATTTTAGTAAAACTAACCACCATATAGAAGTTGCTTGACACTGTATGAAGTATTCCATATATAGACCACCACCTCTTCAAATTCTTTGTGGTCAAACTTGGTCCTTATAACTTCGTAGGATCCAGCTCTGATTGTCTTCTTGTTCTTTCAGAATCGTTTTTTAATGTATTTATGTCACTCTGCTCAAAAATCTGTGATGGATGAAATTTTCTATCTCCTTTGCTTGAGGTTCAAAGCCTTCTACCATCTGGCACCTCCCTACCCTTCCAGCTGTATCTCATAGTGCTGCCCTCTGTTCTCTCTGTACTTAGCCAAGCTGGATTATTCTTTGCCCTACAAACAAAGAATGTACTCCCACCTCTCCTTCCTCGTCTTTGCTTATGCTTACAGGGCCATCTGGATTCATATCTTGTCCCCCTACTGGATTGTGAGCTCTTTAATGTCAGGAACAATGTCTCAGTGACATTGTCCTCAGTATCTAGTGCACTCCTTTGACCCTGCCACTGTACTTAAACTACTCTCTCAAAGGATAACAATGATTTTGTGTGCTAGAGTATGAGACTTGGAGTTAGAAAGACCTCTGGGTTCAGATCCTGCCTATAATGCTAACTTTTTGACCCTGGGCAAGTTATTTAATTTTCTTGGACTATCAGTTTATTCATCTGTGAAATGGGGATAATGACAGGTAATAAACTGTCTCATAAAGTTGTTGTGATGATCTAATATGACAATATATGTTCAAGCTTTGGAGACTTTATAGGGACTTAAAGGAATGTCAATTATTATCTCCTGATTGTTAAATCTGATGACCTTTTATCAGTTTTCAGTAGCTTTGACAATACTAACCACTCAACCAGAAATTTTCTTTTCCCCTGATTTCTTTAACACTACTCTTTGCTGATTTTTACCCTGCTTTTCTTCCCCTCAGATGACTTTCCTAGATCATTATCTGTCTCCTACCCTCTTAGCATGTGTGATCCCAAGATTCTGTCTTAGGTGACTTTTGTCTCCTCTCTCCTCACTTCTCTGTTGGTGATGACTATCTCAGCATGTCTGTTATCATCTCCATTATAGGTGAATCTCAACTACATAATAGTAACAACAACAATAATAATTATGATAGCTAACATTTATGTGGTACTATGTGCCAGGCACTGTGCTAAGAGCTTTATTAATTTTAAAGTTAATTTTTATTATTTTTATTATATTGTTATGTATATATTGTATGTAAAATATAATATATTATAATTTATTATTATTATAATAAGAGCTTTATTCATTTTAAAGTAAATTTTTATCTCATTTGATCTCACAGCAATCCTGTGAGGTAGGTACTGTTAATATTCGTTCCTGTTTTATATTGCGGGAACTGAAACAGGATGACTTGTCCAGGTGATACAAAGTAGTAAATGTCAGTCTGAATTTGAACTCAGGCTGTTCCGATATGGCTGTCCCAAAATCATAGTGAAATTTTGAGTTTTCACTAAGCTTTTGGGATATGTTGTATTTATATTCACAGTCTCCATCCACCACATTGTCATCCTGTTATTTCCAGATCTCTGCTGAGCTTCTTGACCTACATATGCCATTGGCACTTATGCCGAACTTGTTGGAAATGCAGCTCGTCATTTTCTTTCCCAAACCTGTGCTTCTCTCAGACCTTCTTTTTGTTCCTTGAGAACAGCATTGTTCTTTAATATCAATCTCCTTTCCACTCATACCATTCTCATCCTAATTTAGTGTCTCCTCACTTCTTGCCTGGATGTCTGGAGCCTCCTGACTGGTCTTTTTTTACTAGTAATGTCTGTTCCAGAGCTGTGCTGCCAGATGGCTTTTCCTGAGACACAAAGGGTTAGAGCTAGAGGCCACCTAGTCCAGCCTCCTTACTTTACAGATGAAGAAACTGGGACCTAGGGCTTATGTGACTTGTTTAAAGTCACATAGGTCATAAAGGGCAGAGGTGGGATTCAAACCAGGGTCTTCTGGTGCTAAGTCAGTGATTTTTTTCCCCACTGTATCACAGTGACACTTGTGCATGTGAAGATGTGACTCTCTTTCTTAGACACTGTCTTTGGCTCCCTGTTGACACTGGGATGGACTATAATCACATTTAGAGCCCTTTCCAGTCTAGTGCCAATCTTCATTTCCAGTCTTACTTCACCCAGCTTTCCCCTGTATGCCGGTCAAACTTACTTTTGCCTGTTTGCCTCTTCCTGTGTTTGAACAGGATTGGGGTGGAGTCAGTTCCACTTCATCTTCATCTTCATTGAATCCTGAGCTTGTGTACGTACCCCTTGTCCTGTGAGGTCTGCCATGAAGCTCACAAGTGTTAGTATTTTTGTCCTCAGCACATTTTCTTGAGGTTCTTTGTTTCAGCTATTTTTAGACCTTTCACTCTCTACCCTGTACTATATTAACTGTGCTCATATTGATCTTCTCAGTAAAATTTAAGTTCCTTGAGGGAAGAGGATATTTCATTTTTGTATCCTTGGTTCCTAGCATAGTGTCTTAGCTAGGTGGATAATACGTGTTGAGTACTTTGGTGTGATTATAAGATGATGAGACTAGTTTTTGGATATGTCTGATAAGCTGGCTTTGAAGGCAGCTGCAAAGGAGGAGCATGAAAAAATATTTTAAGCTATGGAAACAATGAGTTTAGAGCCTTCCACTTTGATAGTAGAAAGGACATTTATGTCATGGCTTTAGAAAATTTAGTTTCACTATTTTATAGTCATATTTTCTGGCATTAAAACTTTTATTTTCATTTTATTTTCATTTATGGTCATTTTCTATTTCAAGACTAGCATGAGTATGGAGGGAAAACTTCCCTGCTAGTAAATATTTCTAGCAAATTGATGAGTTATTTCAGAACACTGAAAATGCTGGGTATAGTGGTTTTGTTAGTTTTACTCTCCAAAGTTAGGAGTGATCTCTTAATAGCCAGATTTGATGGTCTTTTCTCATTCTTAAAACTTTTCAGCTATCAGCTGCATATGACACTGTTGACCATCTTTTTCTCCTAAATACTCTTTCCTAGCTAGGGTTTCCTGATACTTTCTTTGATTCACATCCTACTTGTTAAAAATTCTTCTCAGGCTCTTTGCTGGCTCATCATTCATACCATGCCTCATTTGTGGGTGGTGTTCAATATTTTGTCTTGAGTCTCCTTTTTTCTCTTTCAGATACTCTTTCTCTTGCAACCTCATCAGGTCCCATGGTTGCACTATCATTGCTATTCAGATGGCTGCAAGAACTATATATCCAGTTTGTCACTCCCTCTATTTTCATCCCATGTCATCAGTTACCTATTGCATATTTCAAACTGGGTGTCCCAGAGAAATCTTAAATTCAACCATGTCCAAAATGGAATTCGCTGTCTTTCCCCATTAGCGTTTCTTTCTTCCAGATGTTCTCTTTTCTCTTAAAGGCACCACCACCATCTATCTTTTCAGTGTCTTAGGTTTATAATCTCAGTATCATCCCCACAAGGAGCTTACACTCCACAGTCAGTTGCCAGTTTGTGCCATTTTCTGTCTTCCCAATGTCTCTTACTTCCAGCCTTTCCCTCACTTCACCCAGCTCCCGCCTCTCCTGTTAGCATTTTCTGCTTCAGGTCTCTCACCATTGCATTCCATTTCATACATCGTCCAAAGTCATCTTCCTTCAGTGCGCATCTAACCAGGAAACTCCCCTGTTCAGTTCCATTAACTTCCTAGGGTAAGGCATGACAACCTCTGTTTAACTTTTAAAGCCCTGGCCAGCATGACCCCAGCCTCACCCTTCCACATTCTGCCATTTGAGCTTTTTACTCTGTTGCTTGCTTGTGACATGCCATCTCCTGTCTTGGTCCCTGTGCACCTCTCCATTATCTTGGTTTCAAAGAGCCCCTCTTTCTTTAAAATGGGGCACAAATGCCAGCTTCTGCATTCGTTCTTTCCTGATTCCTCACCCCTTCCCCCCAGACTGCTAGAGTCGTCCCTCCCATAGTGCCTTGTATTTAAATGCTTTGTGTGTTTGTATGTACGTGTATAATTATTAACTTTATATTAATGCTATTTATGTTTTTATGTGTACTTTTCTGTCTTAATGGAGTGTAAGCTCCTTGGGAGGAGGGATGGTTACATTCTTGGTACTTTAACCTTCAGTGCAGTATATCATAGACACTTAATAAATAATTTTTAATTGGTTGATTTTGTGGGTGTTTATTAACTACTCAGTATTGTGTTGTTTTTAAAGGACTGGGAGACCCTGCTTGCTTTTATATTACTGTGATTTTTGTTTTAAATGGACTAATGATGACATTATTCTTCATATATGGCACATATCTAAGGTAAGACTGTTTAAAAGTTTTTTTTCAAGTGGACTTGATTTTTATTGATTAAATATTAAAAGTGAGTTAATTTTTAGTACAGTAATAAATAAGTTCATGTATTTATTGAAATATATGTAAGGAGAACCTCAACATTAGAGGCTGGCCACCAGATGGTGGTTTTATTTGGGCTATAGCCTCTCCTGCAATAACCTAATGAAATGAGCCGGGTCATGGTTTAATCCCTGATTAGATTGCCAGTGATGTGAAGCTGCTAAGTAAGCTTAAGGGGAGATGCCATTGAGTGAAACATCTTATAGTTTTGTTTTAAGAATCCTTAACAGAATTTGGTTTCAGTGGTTGCCTGTGTTACATGTCAAAACCCTTTATAAACACTAGAACACATTTAATTGGAAGCAACTACAGACATTTTAATTTAGGTTTCCTCAAATAGAGGGTAAAGAATAATAATAATAACAACAACAACAATATTGACACCTACACATTTTTTTTGGCTCTTAATAAAATGTTTCCTGATTTTAAAAAAGTTAAAAATAACTTTCTCCAACACTCAAATTAATTTAAGAGATAGATTTATTAACCTGTAGCTGTAATACCTTTTAAATGGACAAATTCTAAAATTTAGTCATTGAAGAAGTATCATTTTTCTACAGGATGCCTAACTGTGCACTACAGAGTGGTGATTAAATGGGTCTTTCTCTTAAAGAGATTAAAATCTCTTAAGGTAGAGAAGGGTGATCAAGGTCTATTGAAGATAAATGTGACAAAATTGCAAAAGTGTGTTGAAGAAAATGTGTGTCAGAGATTGTGTTGTCACATGAGGAATGGCTGAAGTTGTTGAAACTTAGGTGCCAGAAGGGGGCTGGTTTCTAGATTGGTGCCTCAGTAGGAATATGTTTTTAAGTATCCATTTTATTTATAAATATAAGTCACCCTGTTAATTCTCATTGTTTTGTAGAATACTACAATTTTCCTTTTTCTAGATTATCTTCCTTTCTTAAAAAACAAAAGCACATGTTTTGTAGATTTTGAGTTTTTTTGTCATTTCTGGATATACTTACCTCATGATCCCTTTTAGGATGATTCAACAGGTTAAATAGGGATGCCATGATGGCTTCGCACACTGTCTGCAGCACTTGGCCCTTGCAGCCCTTCCTGACCTTTTGCCCAGAGGAGGGATATGGGCCTCATGATCTGCCTCTGGGTCTTTAGCAGTCTTGCCAGTTAATGGCTTTGTAGTTGTGGTTCTGCTTCTTGTTCTTTTTGTTGTAATTATTTTTATCTGTATACAGTGAATATGAGGCCCATGTTTCTTCAGAATTTCTCATAGGGCTCTTTTGTGTTATACACTGATATTCTATTATATTTAATAGCACAGTTTTTTTTTTTAGTCCCTTCCCAATTGATGGGCCCTTGTTTTGGTTCTGTTAATTGCTACCATAGTGTATGCCTAGGAATGTTTTAGTATGTGTTGGACTTTTGTTTGTCTTTGACTTCCTTAGGGCATATGCCCTGTAGTTGGATGATTGGGTCAAAAGGTTATAGGCACTTTAGTAATTTTTCTTGCCTAATTCCAAATTGACATCCAGAACAGTTGGTCATCTTAATAGTTCTATCAACAAAGAATACATTAGTATACCTTTCTTCCCATAGTCCCTTCACCAAATATGTTCCCATGTTTTTTTGCTTTTGTAAATCTGAGGGTTATAAAGCTAACTCAAAGGAGTTTTAATTTTTATTTGTATACTTTTCTTATAAATGACCTATTCATATTTTCTCTATAAAAACCCAAATCATTGAAAAACTATTCAGGGATATGTATATGAGCCAATTATCATACTCTGATAGCATTCCATTAGTTACCTCTCCTTCAAATTTCCCAAGTCTCTACCAGTTGGGCATGTTTCATGGTTCCATGTTAACATGTTCCATGATTTCATGTTAACATGAATGAACATGGACAGGCAGCTGGTAGAGATGATCATGACTATAGCAACATTTTCAGTCATTCTCTCTGTTCTTTCTTTTTTACTTTGGTTTCTATCCTGTCATTTCTTGTTGGGTGCAATAGAGAATTTTTTGAAAAATAGATTTTTATTGATATCTTTTGGTTTATATCACTTAGATATCCTCCATATACCTTTACTTATTCACTCCCACCTTTCAGCCATCCCCTAAAACAAAGACTTCATTTTAAAAAACCAACAAAACTGATCATTACATTAAAAAAAATCTAATGTTACATACAGTATTCCACACCCATGGACCCTTTGTCTCTCTTTTGGGACCACACTTTTAACAGAGGATTCATTGAGGGAAGAGTAATAATTCAGTCACTCTTAAATTTCCTTGTTTGCCTCCCTTGATCTTTTTCTCTGCCTAGGGCACTGTCCTGTATAAATACTTCTCTATATAGATTTCTTATGGAAGGTTGGTTAGATTCAGTCTGTCTCCTGAATGTCACCTGATATTAACTTTCAGGATGGGAAGTTGCTTAATTTTGAGTGTAATTAACTCATTCGTTTCTTTTTTGAAAGCCTTATTTCAGGATCTCAGGGCGTTTGTTTTTCCCGTTCTCTTCCTAGTTATTTTTTCTTTCTTTTCAAATAACTCTCTTTAAAATGTTTCATCTTTTGGTCTTTCTACCCTGTTTTAGAATTAAAGTTTCTTTAATAAAATTTCTAAAAATCTATTTTTTATTTTCAAATTTTGTTAATGGGAGGCAACCCTCATACATACATACATACATACATACATACATATATAAATTCATACACACATCTAAAATACATATATATTTATATTCATATTCTGAAGCTGAAAGTAATCTCTTTGTTTTGCTGAACTCCCATTATGTTTTGTACTTTCAAATTCTATCTTGTGTTATAGTTACTTATAGTTCCTTTTCTTCACAATGCACTTTAAGTTTTGTGAGGGTTGCTATTATGTTTTATTCATAAAACAGTATCAATTTAGGGCTGAAAGAGACTTCAGAGTTCATCTAGTCCAACCCTCTTAGTGCCTCTTATATCAAAGATGAACTAACATCTACATGATGTGCTCATATAAATGGTAAGGATCAGCATTCGAATCAGGTGGCATTTTCACTTACCCTTGAGATAGGCACTCCAAGAGGAGAAGTTGAAGAGGGAGGCCATTCCAAGCCTGGGCTACAGTTCATGAAAGGTGATGGAGAAAGGAGGTGGGATTGGAATGCTGTGTTACAGGGAACAGCAAATGGATTAGTTTGTCTAGATGTATACATTGAAACAAAGTGACACCATCTCCTTCCATCTCTACCTCCACCATGATGAATTTCCCCCTGCCTAGAGTCACTTCCTTCCTCAGCCCCCACTTCCTGTTTATTCATGCCTACCTATCCCTTATCCCACTTGAGCTTTACTTTCTTCTTCCATTATGCTGTCTAGAATTTCCATTCCATATTTAACACATTTCCTTTCATTTTAGCTTTCTACTTCGTGTGCTTCTTAATCTTTTGACCCTCAGAGTGTTTCGGCTTTCTCCAAATGGACTGAATTCATGGCCACCAATGTTATCACTCCCTATTCCTTCTCATACATCTTCTGACACACAGATGTTGGAAGGAGAAGTCAGAATACTTGTTGATCCACACTCTTACTTCTAGACTCTCCCTCTCCTTCCACTACTTAACAACCTGTCTTTCTTTGGGATTCATTTTGTCCAAATTTTACCCAGTCTAGGTCCTACTGCCTCTTGGTAAGAGGGCCTTTCACAGAATGTTCAGTATCTGTTCAGAGTTTTCCTTTATATCCCAAATCCTGTACTAGGGGACTTCAGCATACATGTTGATATACTTTAAAACTCTATAAACTCCCAATTCTTTAAAGGTCTTCCACTTTGATGACCTGCTTCTCTGCTTCACCTCAGCAGCACATAGGAATGGTCACTTTCTTTGTTTCCCATTACCCACAAGGTTTCCTCTTCCACAAAACTTCTGAAGTTCCTGTATCAGACCATAACCTGTTCTTCATTCTTGGAAGGACCTCCAGACCCACCAATACTTAATATTCTCCCAGGACAACTTCACTTTTCACCCTTTCCAATCTTTTTTTTCTTTTTTAAGGGAGGAAGCCAAGGCAATTAGGGTTAAGTGACTTGCCCAAGGTCACAAAGCTAGTAAGTGTGTCAAGTGTCTGAGGCTGGATTTGAACTTAGGTCTTCCTGATTCCAGGGCCAGTGCTTTATTCACACCCTTCCCAATCTTGATCATAAACTTAATTCGTTTAGTTCAGCACAGTCCACTATTCTTGAATCCCTTTCTCCCCTTGTCTTATTGCTGCCCATGTTTGAAGAAACCTGAACCTTGGATTACTCCTATCTTCCTTCTCTTCTGCTTCCTCTTATGTACCACCAAATAGATTTGACAGAAATTGTGCAACCATGTCATCTGGGTCCACCATACATTTATATATTATCTCATCTGGGCCTTCAGTGCAGCAAGAAAATCTTTTGTTCTCCTCCTAATTTGATTCTCATCCCATTCCCCCAGAGGATGTTCCAGATCTTCCCCTTCCTCAAGTCTTTCACAGAAACCTCCCCTCCCCCTTTCTGGCACCTAGATAATGACTTCTCAGTCGTATTTGCTTGTTTGTCATCCATATTGCAACTCCTAGTCAGGGGGCTTGCTCTTTTCTTTTCTCTGTATGTTTTTACTGATTTGGGACCCTCAGCTCCAGGAGGTTTACTTATCATCCCAATGCAGATGACTCCCTAATGTAAATTGCCAGTCTTAGTTTCTCTCCCAATCCCTAGTCATACCTGCTCAAGACACTGCAGTGGCTTCTGCTTGCTTCTGTTTGGCATATAAAACACATCACAGTATGGTTTCCGGTGTTTTGAGGCTGATTATACATTAATTCTTCTCATCAATCAATTAATGAACCAACATTTATGAAGTGTTGACCATGTCCTGGGCACCATGCTAGGTGCTAGGGATATATAAATAAAAATAATGACAGCTAACATTTATATAGCACTTAACTATGTGTTAGGTACCATGTTAAGTGCTCTACAAACATTCTCATTTGGTCCTTACAACAATCTGGTGAAGGAGGTGTTGTTGTCATCATTTTACAGAGGAGGAAACTGAGGAAGACTATGAAGTGTCTTGCCCAGGGTCACACAGCTTACTAAATGTCTGAGGATCATATTTGAAATCAGGTCTTCCTGATTCCAGGAATATCTACTGTACCATCCGGCTATCAAAAATAACTCAAGTAATTTATGTTCTATTAGGAGAGAGAACGTATACATATATAAGTATGTGTAGGATATATGCAAAATAGGGATTGTAAAGGTCTGGTGTATCTAACTCTTCCAAAATGCTGTTCCTCTCTCTAAATTCTTTTTTATTTAATGGTTAGGTTTATCTAGCTCTGAGAAGGGAAAGTTGCGGTCCCCCACTAATATAGTTTTACTCTCAGTTTCTTCCTGTGACTTAATCAACTTCTTTGAAAATTTGGATGCTATACCATTTCTTTATATATTTAGTATTGATGCATATGTTTGGTATTGATATTACTTCATTGTCTATGGTGCCTTTTAAGAAGATGCAGTTTTTTTTAATTTCTTTTAATTAGATCTGTGTTTGCTTTTGCTTTGTCTGAGATCAGGATTGCTATCCCTGCTTTTTTTTTTTAACTACTTCAGCTGAAGCATATTTGATTCTATCTGCCCCTTACCCTTACTCTGTGTAATTTTTATGTGCTTCAGAGGTGTTTCTTGTAAGCGACATATTGTAGGATTCTGGTTTCTAATCCATTCTGCTGTCCATTTCCTTTTTATGGGTGAATTCATCCCATTCACATTCACAATTAGGATTACTGTGTATTTTCCTCCATCCTGTTTCCCTCTGTTTATCCCTCCCTGTTTCCTTTCTCTTTAATCCTGTTCCTCCTCACCAGTATTTTGCTTCTGACCACCACCTCTCCCAGTCTGCCCTCCCTTCTCTCAGCCCTTCTCCTCCTGTTCTCCCCCCCCCCCCCCCGCTTACTTATAGAGAGTAAGATAGATTTCCTTACCTAATTAATGTGCATGTTATTCCCTCTTTGAGCCAATTCTGATGAGAGTGAGGTTCAAGTGATGCCCATATCTCATCTTTCCCTCCATTGCAATAGGCATTTCATGCCTCTTAGTGTGAGATATTTTACCCCATTCTGACCTCTTCCTTTTTGCTTCTTCTCCTACTGCAATCATCTTTTCCACCCCTTAATTTTGTATTGTCCCATAAGTCAGCTTATGCCCTCACCCTCTGCTTGTGCTCTCCTTTTAACTGCCATAATAGAGACAGTTCTTAAGAGTTAAAAGATCATCTTCTGGCATAAGGATGCAAATAGTTTAATCTTATTGATTCCTTTATTTTTTCTTTCTTGATTACTTTTTTATGTTTCTCTTCAGTCCTATATTTGAAAATCAGATTTTCTGTTTGTTCATCTTTGATCTTTGCATCAGGAATGTTTGAAAGTCTTCTGTGTCATTGAATATTCATTTTTTTCTCCTGAAGAAGGATTATATTCAGTTTTTCTAGGTAGGTGATTTTCAGTAATCCTACCACCTTTGCCTTCCAGAATATAATATTCCAAACCCTCTAATCCTTTAATGTGGAAGCTGCTAAATCTTGTGTAATCCTGACTGTGGCTCCATGATATTTTAATTGTTTCTTTTTGGCTGCTTGCAATATTTTTTTCTTGACCTGGAACATCTGGAATTTGGCTCTCATATTCCTTGGAGTTTTCATTTTGGGATCTCTTTCAGGAGGTTATCAGTGGATTCTTTTGATTTTCTTCTGTGATTCTAGGATATCAGCATAGTTTTCCTTAATACTTGCTTGAAATATGTTGACCTGGCTCTTTTTTTCTTCTTGATCATGACTTTCAGGAAGTCCAATAATTCTTAAATTCTCTCTCCTGGATCTGTTTTCTAATTTTGGCTTTTGTTTTTCTAATGTGATATTTCACATTTTCTTCTATTTTTTCATTCTTTTAACTTTGTATTATTATTTTTTGATGTCTCATGGAGTCATTAGTTTCTACTTGCCCAATTCTGATTTTTGTTGTTTGTTTGTTTTTTGCTTTTGGAGAGCAGTTGGGGTGAAGTGACTTGCCCAAGGTCACACAGCTAGTTTTTGTGTTGTGTCTAAAGCCAGATTTGAACTCAGGTCCTCCTGACTCCATCAGTGGTGCTCTATTCACTGCACCACCTAGCCGCCCCACCAGTTCTAATTTTTAAGAAATTATTTTCTTCATTGAGTTTTTGTACTTCCTTTTTCATTTGGCCAATTCTACTTTTCAAGGAGTTTTCTTTAGTGAATTTTTGTATACCTTTTTCCATTTTTTATGTTTCCTTGGGTTGGACCATTGAGAAGTTAACCAACTTGCTCAGTGTCACACACCCATAGGTGACCAACGTGGAATTGGAACCCAAGTCCTCTTGCCTTTGAGATCAGCTTAATCCACTCTGTGTTGCCTCTCTATATGAAATAAACAGAAGGAAATTTGCCATGGATTGAGGAGGGTGTACTAGCCCTAAAAGCAGATCTTGAGTTGAGCTTTGAAGGAAACAGTGGATTCTAAGTGACAGATGTTGGGGGGGGGGTACATTCTAGTTATTGGGGGAGGTGGCACAGCTACTCCAGAAATGGAGCATAGAAGAGTGTTGTATGTCACATAGGTAGTAGGAATAAGGTCAGTATGGCTAGACTGCAGAGAACACATGAAGGGAGGCCGGGTAAGGTTGTGAAAGACTTTAAAAGATAAACGAAGGTATTAATGTTTGATCTTAAAGGCCACAAGAGTTTATTGAATAGTGGAGGAATATGTACTAATGCTTTAAGAAAATGCCTTAGGAGCTGTGTGGAGGATGGTTTGGAGAGGGGGAAAAGCTTTCATTGTAGTTAATTAAATTTATAGCTTCATTTTTATCTCCCATGATTCAGTGTAATGAATTATTCCCTATTCCTTGGCTTAAAATGCTTACAGAAATCTTTCTGTGGTATATGCATTATAATTTGTTTTTCAAGTTTATGATAACACACACATATAATATAAAATATCAACAAAACTTAAACTCTTTTTTAAGGCAAGATGGGAGGAGACATCGCTAGTTCCTTGTACTGTGCCTTAGTTAGCATTTTCTCAGTCATCAGGCATTTATTAATTGCCTTACTGGCAGCAGACACTATGATGAACGCTGGGGATACAAAGAAGAGCTTAAAAACAGGTTCTTGTGAGAAATTTAGAGCCAAAAGGGTCTATGGAGATTCAGATGAGGAAAATAATGCTGAGAAAAATCATGTCATCTGGCCACGGGGTTTGAGAACCCTTACCTGTGAGATAAGGAGATTGGGCTGGATGACTTCTAAGACCTCTTTCAAATCATAGGACTTCAGCTTTTAGGTTCTTTCCACGTACTCTGCTGCTATCCTTATTTTGGTTTTCATATAGTAAAGTTTCTGTTCTCGTCTGTATCTTTGTCAGTATAAATCTATAGGAAACCATTTTCTACATCATCCTATATTAATTTTTAGTCTAATAATCGAACTATCCCTCCTAATTAGATTTTGCTATGTTATCAGCATACCTTAAAAAAGTACTATTACTGATTTTCTCTCAACAAATTATAGTTAATCTCAGATTACTTTAGCTTAGCTGAATAAATGTAAAGGGAAAATAAGATATTTCTAGTAAACTTATACTAGATTTCTAGCATATAAGTAGAAAGAAAATGAAAAGAAATCATAGAATCAGTGTAAGGGACATTTGGGTCTGTATAAGTAGAGAGGAGGCCTGGATGTAGAGCTAGAAATGACAGGATTTGGCATCCGATTAGTTCTGTGAGATGAGTGAGACTAAGCTTGTAAACCTGAGGAACTGGAAGAGTAGTATAGAATAACAGTTAGAATCCATGGAAGATAATGAGGTAGGTTATTAAGAAATCAGAGAGAAAAGAGAGGGACCAAGAACAGAATCAAAGTATATCTTGAGTTATTAGGTATGATGGATTAAGCTCCATCACGGAATTTGAGAAGTGGTTATTCTGGTAGGAAGAACCAACAGTATCACAAAAAACCCAGGAGATGAGAACATCCATTGTATCCATTTGGGTTAATAGTGCCAAGTGCAGCAGAAGTCAAGGAGTGTAAGGCTTGAGAAGAGACCATTAGATTTAGTGATTAGGGCATTCTTGTTAACATTGCAGGGAGCAGTTTCAATTGGTTAATGAAATTGGAAGCTGGATTGCAGTGACTTATGGGGGGAACTAGGAAGAAGAGATGGAGGCGTTGAGTGACTTTAAAAAAAAATGCCTGAGAAAAGGGGCAATATCCCATTCCATTGTTGGGTAGCTTTATGTCCAGCCTAAGTTTTTGTTTCACCTTTTATTGCTGTTCTTCCTCTGGACCCAAGCAGAACAAATCTATGAGACCTATCATGTTTGAAAATAAAGTGTGTTTAGAAATGTAAGAAGTTAGAGGTAGTCTTGAAAAGCAGCAGGACAGTTGGTATGTACCTTGTAAAATTGTCTGAATCACTCACCTAGTTGCATAAACACTAAACAGAATCCATTTCCCTCTCATATCACATTTGAATTTTCTTTTTTTTATATAACTAGAAGTTTATTTTCAAATATTAATTTCTTTTTAAAGTTTTCAACATTCACTTCCATAAGACTATGAATTCTAAGTTTTCTTCCTATCCCTCCCCTTCCCCCACCCCAAGATGGCATGCAGTCTGATATAGGCTCTATATATGCATTCATATTAAACATATTTTCACGTTAATCATGTTGTAAAGAGGAATTAGAACCAATGGGAGAAACCATGAGAAAGAAGAAACAAAAAAGAGCAAATAGTATGCTTTGATTTGCATTTAGACTTCATAGTTATTTTTCTGGATGTGGATATCATTTTTCATCATGAATCTTTTGGAGCTGTCTTAGATCCTTGAACTGTTAAGAAGAGATAAGTCTTATCAAAGTTAGTCATTGCATAGTGTTTCTGTTACTATGTACAGTGTTCTCCTGGTTCAGCTCAGTTCACTCAGCATCAGTCTTTCCAGGTTTTTCTGAAGTGGGGCTGCTCATCACTTCTTATGGAACAATAGTATTCCATTACATTCATATACCATAGTTTGTTCAGCCATTCCCCAATTGATGGGCATCCCGTACATTTCAAATTCTTGACCTCCACAGAAAGAGCTGCTATAAATATTTTTGTACAAGTGGATCCTTTTCCCATTTTAATGATCTCTTTGGGATACAGACCTAGAAGTGGTACTGCTGGGTCCAGAGGGTATACACAGTTTTATAGCCCTTTGGGCATAGTTCCAAATTACTCTTCAGAATGGTTGAATTAGTTTACAACTCCAACAATGCATTAGTGTTGGAATTTTCCCACACCCAGTTCCAATTTGAGTACTTGGTTTCCTACCCAGGTGTTCAGTAGTGCAAGTAGAACTGAATTCTACAAAAATGATATCAATGGATGCAGAATCACCTCTAAGGCATCCCAGTAGTATTCCCAGCATTGTCAGATGGGATTTGGGGTTTGATCATATTGTTTTAATAATGTTATTGTGAAATGATATTGTAGGAACAATGTTGTCTGGATTCTCTTTGTAATTATTAGAACAATTCCATTTATGACACAGTGGTCCTAGTTGAATGTGAAACTATGACTCTTCATTAAAGAGAATATTTGATTAATTGGCACCTTCTACCCTTCTGAACACATTTTTCCTGAGTGATAGTCATTCGACAAGCTGTGACTGTAAGGTAATAAGATTTTTAAAAAATGACTCATCCATTGAAATCATTATAGCACCTTGGGAGGCTGTAAACTTACTACAAAGATCTCATTACTCAAGACAGTTTTAGAACTATTTTGGCATTGCTTTCAGAGCTAATTTGCTAAACAGAAGAACATCAGTTTTATTTCTTTATTATTATACATTTTTAAAACCAAAAATGTTCTATATTTTTGCCTATATACCTATTTTACATATCCACCAGGCTTGATTTTTTCCTAAGTTTTTTTTCAGTTTAAAAACAAAACCAAAATAAGTTACCTGAACAGGATAGATGACCTCCAAGATCCACTCCAAATGTATAAACTAAAACCTAACTCCACTTCAGAGGATGAAGAATTGCTATGATTGAGGATATGAAAAGGAATTTTCCATAGACTTTGATAGCAGTTCAAAAGAAGGAATTCCCAAAATGTTTTGAATTATTAGGATAATGTATGGCCTCACAAGGTGAGGATGTTTTTAATGAGGATAATGCTTATTTATATCTATATAAATTCTATGTTTGTTTAAAAATAATTTATATCTGTTTATAGTTAAAACCTGTGTATGCAAATATTTTGTATTTATATTTTTATTAAATGTTAAATATTAAACCATTGTCAGTATTTTGCATTTCAAATGTGTGTAAAATATATTCATTCAGACTAGAAATGTTAATCAAGACTGGTACTGTGATCTATATTAAAATGAAATAATGTAAATTACTAATAACTGGTTTACTTTTAATGCATTTGACAGTTTATTTACTGATATTTATTTTTTTAATTTAGAGAATTACATATTTACTTTTACATGTGTTCTTTTAAACATATATGATCCAAAAAACCCGAAGCTTTTATGTAAGTATACATGACTTTAATTCTTTTTTTTCTCTTTAGTGGGAGTCAAGTAGGAGGTCTAATTACAGTACTATGCTACTTTTTCAACCATGGAGAGGTTTGTTTTCCATAAATTAATTTTCATAATTTGGGTGGGGAATTTTCTAATTACAGACTTCCCCAGAGTATCTAAATGTGCTTTGAATTGAAAATTGCCATTTCAATTATGAGTAGATCCTTGAAGGCAATTTAGAACGAACTTTTTAATGTGATAATTTTCTAGCATATGAATGCTCTAGAATTTTACAGAATTTTTATTAAGAAAGAATATGCTCTGCATTATATACAGTCTTATAAAGCACCATTGAATGTTGAGGTTAGAATATTAAGTACAAGTTGAACTGAATGCTGTGACAGTTCCCTCCAGTAGGATGAAACCCTGTACACACCCCAGCCACAGACAGACACACTGAAAGTAGATTGTCCAGGAGTTTGGTCTTTTCTCTGTCTTAAAAGCATTCGTATGTGAAGTTATTGTCAGAGATGTAACTTGTTCTGCAGAGTTGACCTTGGACTTGGAAAGAAAGACAGATTATATATATCTGTACCTGTTTTCAGAAACAAATCTTTATTGTTGATTGATCATTTTAAGCTCTAAACTATGATCACATGGACCTTGTCAAATGTTGTTGAATTCTGTCATATTATTTTTTTTTTTGGAGGGGGGAAGGCAAGGCAACTGGGGTAAGTGACTTGCCCAAGATCACACAGCTAGTAAGTGTGTCAAGTGTCAGAGACTGGATTTGAACCCAGGTCCTGTCAGCTTATTTTTAAAAATTATATATTAAAAGTAATTCATAATTATAGACAAGGAGCTAGAGAGCATAATAATGAAAACTACTATTTGGAAAACTAGTCTCTTGATCTGAAGAATTAGACATTTGGAGGGGATTATGGAGGTCATCTCTCCTGTTCACCTAAGTCATTACAGAAGAGGAAGGAGCCTCAAGAGAGGCCGGGCCTGGTATGAAGTCACATAATCCTGACTCTAAGCCAAGTGTTCTATTAAAGAATGGATCCTTTTAGTCTTGGGAGCCTACATGTGAAAGTATAGATTAAACTAAACATTTAAAAGCAGTGGCCATTAACAGCCTTTACAAGGACAAGCCTACTCTTGATGAGATTTTGAACTGTCATACAGAAATAGGACAGTTGTATTCTATTTAGTGTTAAATTGTATAGCAAAGTCTTCCAAATGAAGGACCAGGAACATGGTTGATCCCTGTATATCAAAATTTTAAGTCACCTTTGTATAGGATATAAATGATAACATGCCTAAAAAACAATCACCCTCTAGAGGGCCTGCAGCACTTAGAACATGGTAGGTTTTCAACATCCCCTCAAAGAGTGGAATCCACACATATCCTTAATATATATTTTAAAAAATTTGATAGAGCCAAATGGAAAAAGTAAGGTCATGAGAGAACATATTATTGAAACTGGGATAATGTTACTCATTAATAAACAATCTGAAAACACAGTTCTCTAATTTAATAGACTTAGAAATGCTAGGCTAGTACAATCATCTCTTTCTAGGGACTTTTCCCCTTTGGATCAGACTAGTTGTTTTTATAGTGGAGAACATTCCCTTTCCCAAACTGTTGGGTAACTCCTACTCAGAGAGAGTTGCCTAAAATAGAGATGGGATAAATGACTTGCCCAGGGTCACACAGCTAGGATGTATTGGGGTGGCATTTAAAGCTGTCTTTCTGACCCCAAGGCTGCCTCCCCTTTCCTCAGTGATAAGGTTTGTCATTCCCATAATGACCAGTGGCTTACAGACATTACAGAAAGGAAATCGATATAGGCTTTCATGCTCAGTTTTTATTTTTCCTAAGAAAATACTTTGATTTCATTGGCGTTATTATTCTCTCTTACACTGCAAATTGCCACTCCTCCAGTTTGATTCATGGCCACGTCCTTCCATAATAGAGTATTAATTTATCATGCTGGCAATCTGACTCTGACTTATTTAATATTGCATATGAATACCAGGGTAAGCCTTGAGCTGACCATCTGTTATCTCTCACTCTTAATGTATGGCCTGCATACTCTTCAGTTATAGATATCCTTAATGTCTTGTAAACCTCTTCTCACACTCAGGCTGTTGTAGATAATGTTCTTCAGCCTGCTGAACTCACGGTGTACTTTTCCGTTGCCTTTGGGGTAATCTGTAGTTTTGATTCTTCTGAGATTGTGGTATTTAGTGGTTCATAAGCATTACCAGGAGAGAATTCATCTTAGAAATACTGACTTGAGCAGCATGCAGTAGTTTGGGGTCATTGAAAACTTTGCTAATTCCCAATGCAATCTACTTCTCATTCCATTCCACTTTTATGCCTAAATTATGGGCTATTGGCAGTGCTCAGCTGTGAGCAGATAGGGTGTCAATCCAGATGAATGTCATGCTTTGCATAATATGTATTTTTCATGCACTTTGTTTGGACAGGGAGGGTAGTGTCTTTTGAATGAGTGGATTTATTTGAGAATGTGCCATGACATCGTAGGACACTGCAGCCATAGTGTCCTCAGTATTTAGCTCTGTTTGGGGCTGAGCCCAAACAAGGTGGTTTTTGTGGTCCTTAATGAGAATGGATCGCTATCAAACATTCTGGCAAATCTGTGATATTCTACATCTGCTCTGCTTAGTGGAGTTTTATTTCAGATTTTTCTTCAGATGGGTTTTTATTGTAAAAAAATATAATTTGGAGTTTTTGAATTAAAAAAATGAGACTTTGGGCACAACTTACAATAAGCAAACAACTCCATCTCCCCCCCCCCCAAGAAGAGTACATTATCTGTAAAAGTTAAGCAACATTACCTAATACGAAACTATGATGACAGACAGATTTTTCTTCTCCCTTTCTTTTATCTCTCTTATGAAGTGATACTATTCTGATTCTTCTGACTGTTTCATCTGTAATGTTTCACCAGTGAACTCATGCTCATATTGGTGTTTCCTTTGGCTGCCATGTCTCTCTGTTTGGCAAGGAGATCAAACCTTTGCTGGTTGAGGTGGTTTTGACCTCCTTGTGTTAGAAACTGATTTACTTCCATCAAGTTTCCTTAAGAAATGGTGTTAACCAAAGTTGATGTTTTATTGGCCGTTTTTCATTTTTCAAAGTTCTTGGTTTGTTTTAAAGGTCAGGTTGTAACTGTCATAATTTCATGCAGTATTTTTTCACCTTTATTAAAAAATTTGGTATTGTATTTGGCTCCTATTTCAAACAGTTAAATTCTGACTATGTACAAGTAGCTGATTATGAAATGATTCCCATGTTGGAAACTAGTGTTATCTGGTTCCTGATTCTAATGTTCTTGTCTACAACATCGTTTTTATGGTTTTTGTGATTCTTTAACTTTATTTTATTCATGTCGAGGAGCATGAGACTTCTATGTAATTTTTAAGCCTTTGATCTCTTCTATTTCTTATTATAGCTCATTGTCATTTTCTGATATTTTTAACCATCTTTCCTTCTTACTACCTTCACTATGAAGTTACTAAGAACCATGGTGTATATTTTGACTTGATCTGTAGAATCTTTCCCACTTCTTGTATTCTTTCTTTGCCCCTTCATTCTCTGTAGCTGATATCTGTGCATAAACTGCAATTGGTTTATTATTATCATGATTGATTTTGCTCATTCTGAGTACTGTAAGATAACATAATTCTATAAACACTTCAAGATATGATGTTTCTTGTTGCAGTTGGGTACATGATGAAATCAATTCTTCTATTTTCTTTAGAAATGTATTTGCCTTTAGAAGAAAGACCTTCTATTTAACTCTATGCTCTATATTTTCTGAATTCCTTTATATCAAGAATGTCAGTATGGATGATACGGTAGCTCTAATATTGAATCTCTGGTCACAGGACAAACGTCTCATATTTAGAGTTGTTCCCTTTTCTAACTTTCACTTGTGGAAGTGGGTGTTTATTATTAATCATTGTCTAACTTAGCTCTGATTTCCTATATGAGAGCTATCTAGGACTTAACAATCACTTTTCCATTTTTCCAGGAGTGACTTCTAGGCCTGAGATTTGACAGAGTGGACCCAAGATTTCCTCATTTTAGCCTGTCTGGCTCCAGATGGCTTATTCCTGGCCACTTTACCCTGCCTAGCTATCTGTTCTTATCAGGAAGAGATATAATTTTGCCTTCTTAGCCTTTTTTTTAACTTAAATTTCAGACCATTTTTGTTGTTATCTTTATCTTTTTCCTTCCACAGTCAGAAGAAAAAACTGAATAAAATCCATAAGCAAAATCCTCAACCCACTGTGAGTGTGTCCACTGGTGAGGAAGGATTATAAACTTAGACCACCTGATCCAGCTAGTTTGGCTATAAGCTTTTATTTATTTTTATTTAATAATGAGATTACCTTGTATTGGCTTCATATTTGGAAGCCCCAGATCAGAGCCTATGTGACCTTGGACTAGTTACTCTGCCTCCTTGGGCTATGGTGCCTTCACCCTGGAAATCAGGGGCTTTCCATGGAATTTTTCCAGCTAGTGGCTTTCACTTGAGAAGGACTCCTCACTCTTCAGCAACCTGGAGCTTCTTGCTGAAGACCTCCTTCTGTTTTTTCCCTTAATCATTAAAAATCACATTTAAATAGACAGAACAGCTTTTAAAGAAATTATTACAGTAGTTGTATCATGATTTAACAAAAAAATCTGAAATTTTATATAACATGTGGACAACATTACCTTTTCTTGGTTTTAACTTGTGATCTTTCAATCTCATTACTAGTTGATCATGTCTTATTTCACATGAGGAAACTATACCAATCCTTAATGCTCCATGTAATTTTCTTCATAATTTATCTTTTATGAAGATTTTACTTAGGGATTTTTAGAGAACCAACCTATGTTAAAAACATATTAGGTAGATTTTTCTATAATATTTCAACAATTCACAAACACATTGATGTCTGTTAGATTATTATTTTAAGAGAGTTTACAAATGCTGAAGCCTCTAGAATTGTGCAAATTTTTTTAACTTGATATATGCAGACTCCATTGGTATTTGTAAATACCTAATCTTATATGTCTAAGAATAGCTCTAGGCAAGTTACAGGTCCCAACCCTTTAAGCTCCTAGCCCCAGTTCTGGCCCTCTGCTACCAGGACCCTTAGGCTCTTATTGCCCCCTTAAGCCTGTGTCCTTCTGTCTCCGATCTTTCTACTTGTAGAGCTAAGTCTTGGTTTCTTGGACTGGGAAACTTAACTTGAAGAGCCAGTCTTAGAATATATTATGTTTACTTATATTAACAAAAACCTCATGAGTCATGATTTTTGCCAAGAATATTTAATAATTTTAAGTGTAGTAAAATATACAATAAACTAAGTAGTTTATTGTTTTCAGTCTACACGTGTGATGTGGACTCCACCCCTCCGAGAAAGTTTCTCCTACCCATTCCATGTACTTCAGATGCTGCTTATAACTCATGTTCTCAGGTAATTTTTTATTAATGCTTAGTTACTTAGTAAACATACTTGAATTTCTAAGAGTCTTGTTTATCTAAAAGATTTGAACAAAACTTAAATACTTGTGTATTATTTATAAAGGGATCAGCTTATCAAAATGAATTAAGCAATAGAATAGAAACGGTTACTTGCACATAAAATAATCTGGTAATTAGATTAAGAAATAGTCATTTTAAAGCTCATTGTATAAAAATGTTTTTTACTTGATAATCTAGATCTCATCTTTCAGATATTCTATTCACTTTTAGTAGGTAGTTCCTGCTCTTTCTGTTTGTGAGTATTTGCACATGCTATTTTTTAGAGTATCTTTGCTTGCTTTATCAGACTTAAACTGTTCTCAGGTTTTTTTCAAGATTATTAATTTGGGACTGTTTTTCATGACAAATCTCTAAAATATGTATATATGAAACAGTGACTTTTGTGGAAATGTCTTGACTACTTCTCAGAGACAGTTTCAATGGCAGGCAGTAAGGATATTTACCAAACATTTCTGAATTGTTCATGTTTCCAGTGTTTTACCTGGAAGTTTTTGTTTTCCCCTAGTTCTTTGAGTGTAAATGATGGAAAATGCATATTTTGGATGGCAACCAGCACGTTAACAGTCTATAAACATTTGAAAGTTGTGGGGGCAGAGTATTTGTAGTAGGATGTTACAGAGTACAAAGATGGCTGCTAGGTAGCGCCACAGTACACAGAGCACTGGGCCTGGAGTCAGAAAGACTCATCTTGGCCTCAGATACTTACTAGCTATGTGACCCTGGTCAAGTCACTTCACCCTGTCTGCCTCAGTTTCCTCGTCTGTAAAATGAGCTGGAGTATCTTTGCCAATAAAACCCCAAATGTGGGGTCATGGAGTGTCAGACATGACTGAAATATATGTTCAGGATTTTACTGTAAGCAGGCAGGTTATGACCTCCTTATAATGGAGCTACACTGTGGTTGCTTTTAATGCCTGAATCAGCTTTGCTTTCTGGGATAAGGAGTGGTGCTGGACACCTGAAAACATATTTCAGGTTGGGAGACTCTATGGTCATATTGGAGCCAGGGTATCAGTCCCTTGATAAACACTTCCTGATTTCCTAGGAAGGGATGTTGAGGTGGACCTCAGGTTTTAAGATTCTATGTGGATCAGTCTCCCTCAGGTCCAGTATTCAATTCAGTTAAATTCAGTGAGAATTTTTTTTTTTAAGCAATCTGGGTTAAGTAACTTGCTCAAGGTTACACGGCTAGTCATTATTTATGTGTGGGTGCTCATTTTCTGAGGCCAGATTCGATCCCGGGTCATCCCAACTCCAAGGCTGGTGCTCTTACTCACTGTGCCACCTAGCCGCCTCTCAGTGAGAATTTTTAAAGGCAAAGATACAAAGACAAAAATAAAGGAGAATCTTACATTTGACTGGGGCAGTAATATGGACAGAGATGAAAATTAGAGTTTATACAAAGTAAATGCAGAGTAAGGATGAGAGGAGTTGGAAAGTCATAGGTAAGGCATGGCTCCTGATAAAGGTGCAAAAGATAGTTTGGGATTCTGGGAGGCGGAAAGGGGGAGGGCAGGAGATAGAATGCCATGTCAAAGGTAATTGCAAGTAAACCCCATCAAGTAATTCTGGTTAAAACCACATTGTAAAGGACTTTAAATACCGAACAGAGTAGTTTGCAATTTTCCCTACAGGCATAGGGAAGTCACTGAAGCTTATTTGTTGAGCTAGAGAGTGATGTGTTGAGATCTGTGCATTTGGAATATCATTCTGGTAGCTGTGAGAGGAGGAATCAGGGAGGCAAGACTGAAGAAGACTTGGGCAAGTTGTTGGGGAGAGATAATGAACAGTAAATTAGACACTGTGGGTGGATTAGATGGGGTGGAGTGAGCAAAGTGAAGACCTGAGGGTGATATTGAGATTGCACATCTCTGGGAAGCTGGGTTTGCTGTTTCCTTCTTCAGTTCATTTTACAGATGGAGAAACTGAGGCAGACAAAGTTGAGTGAGTGGCCCAGGGTCACACAGCTAGTAAGTAGTGATGACCAGAGTAATGATGGGTATTTAGGAAGGAAGCGTATTCAAACTGATTTGAAGGATAAATGAAGAGGACACATGCTGTCCAGATAGGCAGACCAGTGAAAAGTGATGTGGGTCTGAGTTAGGGTGGTTATGAGATATTTTAGAGACATAATTAACAGGAGGTGGCAACTAAGTACGGGGAGGAGATGCAGGAAGAGGAATGGGGTGGAGAGTTAGTGAGCACATGGTTTGAGGGAATGGTTAGAGGTCGGTGGCACTTTTGATTTGTCATCAGCATAGAAGATAATTGAAACTAGATGAATAGATAGAGTTCACCAAAAGGTAGGGAGTTTAGAAAAGTGGGAGAAGGGAGCCATAAGAAGTCCCTTGAGAATGACACCCAGGTTCAGAGGGCAGGAGGGCATGGAGGAATAAGCAGAAGAGAGAGAAGTAGGAGAGTGAGCCTCAGAAGGCAATGTCATGGAAACCAGGGGATGAGAGGGTCTCAACCAAAGGTATTCTATAGGTAGGGAAGCCAGGTCACTGGAGTTTGAGGAGAGTAAATGCTGAGCATATGGAGGCGAAGATGTAGAGCACGTTCCCCAGAAGTTTGCAGTGTGAAGGGAAGCATAGAAAATAGCACAGAAAAGTCAAGAATGGGCTTTGTAGGCTTTGAGCAGGTCAGGCATGTTTGTAAGCTCACAAGAGAAAACAGCGGAAAGGAGAAAAGCAGAAGATGATTGGAGGCAATTTATATTGAATCATAGTGTTGCTGACAAAAGTAGGACATCAGTTTATCTTCTGAGAGTTGGGGAAGGGGCTAGAAAGTCGTTGAGATAGAGTTAGAAGGGACTTTAGTGGTCATCTTATCCAGCTCCCTCACTAAAAAGGTGAAAAAAATAGTGTGAAAAGCTTTAAGTGGTATAGCCAAGATAACTCAGCAAGTAAAAGGGTCAGTATTTGAACTAGGGTCAGAAAGGGTCAGAAATTCGGATTTTTGATTGCAGATCCCACCCAGTTTTCACTGCCCTCCACTGGAAGAGGTGTAGATGAGGGAATCAGTAAGAGAGTAAGATATTGTGGAGCATCGAGGGCCTAGTTAGGACTAGGTCAGTCAGAACCCATCAGTAGCCTTAACTGCAGGAGTGGGGATGTGGGCTTTTGGGGTGCAGGGTGGTGGAAAGAGAAGAAAGTCAAGGGGATTTGGCTTACGGGATTTAGAGCAACAGACAACTTTCTAGACCCCTCATTTTATGAAGAAATTAAACTGTGTGGGGGGAGCAAGGCTGAGATTTGAAGCCACGTCCTTCAAGGATGGGGCTGTGACCACAGGTTCAGATCTGGGTAGGAAGGAAAGTGAAGCCAGTGAGGGAGAAAACAAAACAAAACTCCCTAATCAGATGGATTGTGATTAGGAGTCAGTGTTACTGTAATTGTAGGGAATTGTAGGGAAGACAGACCAGAAATTTGTCCCTCCAAAGAGTTTGTTTCACACATAAATATTAATACCTCATACATAAAAGGTACAAATGTTTTATCTATTAAGACTGTGCAGTTTGTAGTGAAAAACTAGGTAGAGTATTCTCAGAGGGGAAAGGATCATTCAAGAAGGGGTATGGTACTTTTCTGACTCCTTGAACTATTTACACTCTTGTTATCAGCAAAATCAAGCCTAGTCAGGGCAAAAAGACTGCTCCTTAAGCTTAAAATGACATTCTGGATTTCTGGGGGCTCCTGCTGCCTCCTCAAGGTAAGGGTACTGTTCTGCTGAGGGTGAGAGCTTGTGTGGTTCTGTATAAAGCCTAAAAAGGGTAGATGGGATACCAGAAAAGAATCAAGGGATAGGAAACTTAAAACAGGTATTAGAGGAATAATGGAGTGGGAGAAGAAGGGCAGGAGAGAAGGATTAGGAAGAAGACTTTCACCATTGAGTATTTCAGTTTTGGTGTTCCATCTTGCTGCATATCTTTGAGTAAGAGATTTTCTGGCTAAATGTATTGGTCTTCTTTCTTTTAAGGTCTCGACAGAATTGTAAGAAAGACTTCATTGCACTCATTGTGTCCAATGTTGCTTTCATGCTTCCTTGGCAGTTTGCTCAGTTTATTCTTTTTACACAGGTAAGATGATTTTAATAGAATTTAAGTTTACATGTCATGTGTTTGGTTGTGTAAAATTCTTGTATTTTTCCTAAAGAGTAATTTAGGATGGGATGTACACATAGGATTGAAAAGAGCAAACAGTGATTAGTTATGAAGTTAGAGAAGTAGATAGTTTTGGGTCTTTTAAAACATTTCACTAGCATCTTATTTAGCGAGACAAATGATATTAATAGCCAATATGCAAAGTTTACAAAAATACTATATTGATTAAGTTATTTTAGAAAATTTCTAATTAAAAGCCTTCATGTGCATAATCTCCATTGTGAATTAGCTAGATACCTCAGTGGCCATTCCTATACTCTTCGTGGCAGGGAAACTTTGTGGTCCAATTAATGGCAAGAGATTCTGGGTAGTAGAACTTTCTTGGGCTTTACAAGTAGGATTGTTGTGGTTGTTGCTTCATTCCCCATAGGTCAGTAGATGGTGTGTGGCCATTGTGGGGTGGGGAGAAATAAAGGCACTTCTAGGGAGACTTCTTTGCATCTTGAATCAGCAGCAGAGTGTCTTACTATGGAGTTGCTGTGCTGCCATAATGGCTTTGACCCATCATGCACCAGCAAGTAGTTCTGCTGAGGAAGAAGAAGGGCCCAGGTTTTTGCAATGAAGATTATCACTTTCTGGTCTTTGCTCCCTGACTAGCTGACCTGTTAGAGAGAATAGGGTGATGACCTCAGTGTTCTGGAATAGCCTGTCCAGGAAAGACTTCTCTAATACTCACTAAGTAAGATGAGGCATGTATTGATCATTAGCACTTGCCCTGCTAGGGTAAAGGACTAGGACTGGGCCTCCCACTCTGGCCTCCCTATTCTTCTTCCTGTACTCTTCCTACTGTTCCCTCATTTTACACATGGAAAACCGAGCCCCAGTGATGTTGTAACTTTGCATTGCTAATTAAGATTGGACTCTACAGCTCATTAGCCTTTTACCTTTTATGAAGTCTCCAGGTATGGGAATTCCTTCTGCTTGAGAAGGGGAGAGTGATGGTGGCAGAGCACAGAGATCCTGAAATTAAGGAAGGTCCTTTGAATAATAGAGATAGAAAATGTTACCAGCTAGGAAGGCATCACCAATGCATCATTATTTTTTTTTTGTAACTGGTGACCATTATTATCTCTTACTTACTAAAAGCTTTCAACTCAGTCTCATGTTTCAGTTTGAATAGGTATCAAAAATTTTATTTTGGAAATAAATGAGAAAATGAACCTTTATAAATTTGCTAGATTGCATTTACTCTTAAAGCCAGGGATACATACAAAAGTAGAATTCTAATTTCAGATTTTAATTTCAAATTGGGAGAAAGCAATTTTCCATTAATTATAAAATATTTCTACATAATTGTGATAAAACTTTCTTCAGTTTTGTGGAAGGTTTTTTTGCACATGGATGTAATGCATATTATTTCAGGTAACCATTATAAAAGAAGGAAACAGTGAAGTCACACAATTTTTGTTTCCTTCGTATTGTTTCTAATAGCACCATAGAAGACTTTTGTGTAAGAAAAAATACATTGAGGTTTTTAGGGAATCCTCATTGTGACATAATGCTTGTTAGATAGTTATGGGAAAAGAAGCATCTCCATGTAGTAGAAAAGCTCTTGGCTTAAGAGTAACACAATTTTCCTATTCTTGTGACTTGCTGACCTTGGGCAAGTTGCCTCCCTTTGGATAGCAGGTTTTTTTTAAACCATAATATGAGAAGATTGATCAGACTAAGTTTGGTTTAGTTTTATGTGTTGAGGCCACCTGTGTTGTAACATATTTTGACTGCTCCATTTAGTTTTATCCCTTAATGAAGGAATCATGTTATGTTTAGTAATTAATAACCTCAAAGGATATTTAAGATAGCTTTATCCTAGTAATTTTGTAACAATTAACTATTGAGTTAGTAAACATTCATTAAACACCCATTGTGTATCAGACCCTGGGGGATACAGACAAAGAATGAAGCCATCCTGATCCCCAAGGATGTTACATTCTAAAGGAGAAGGGAGCAAGGATACAAATAAGTATCTGCAGAGTACATAGAAAGAGTGTAGATAGCGTAAATACAAAGGAGTTCCATCTGATGTGGTTTGGGAGGGGGGCACTAGAAGGTGGGGAGAGCAAGACATGTCTCCCTATAGGAAAAGGATTCTGAACCCTTTTTAGGCTTGTAGGCTGTGGTAGGTGCCTGTGAATCTTACCTCAGAACAATGGTTTTAAATGCATAAAATAAAATGCACAGGAGTGAAAACGAAGCAGTGACATTAAAACAAGTTCATAGGCCCCAGATGAGAAGCCTGGGTGTAGGAGATGGTGCTTGAGATGACTTGAAAGAAGAGAAGGGCTTGGGTGACACAGAGTTGAAGAGGTGATGGGTTCTAGGTGCGGCGTGCAAAGACCCAGAGATGGGAGACTGAGGTACAGAGACAAGGCCTGTTTGTTTGGGTTGCAGAGTGTAGGAGGGCAGGGTGATGCCCAAGGAGGCAGGGAAGATAGGAAAAGGGCAGGTTGTGAAGAAATTTAAAAGCAAACTGAGCTTATATTTGATCCTGCAAGCACTAGGGAAGAGTTATGTAGATAGATTTATGTTTAAGGAAACATAAATTGATAGCGTTGTGTAGAATGGACTGGAATGGGCACCGAGGCTGCAGAACCAAGGAGCAGGCTCCTGCAGCAATCTGGACAAGAGACGACAAGGGTCTGAGCCAAGGTGGTAGCTATGTAATCACTGCACATGTTTGTTTAATTTAACAAAAATTCAGTGTTAAGTTCCTTGTAGGCAGGTGATGACAAGATGAATGATAGAATCGTTCAGCCAGCTGAATCTGTTTATAAAGAGTTTAACCCTGTGCACGACCTGAGAGATTCCAATCCAAAGAGTGAAATAATTGACATATGAAGATGCTTTGAAGGAACTGGACATAAGAGCCTGGAGAAGAGAAGACTCTTTAAATAGGTGAAGGGCTTTTGTGTGGAGGAGGGTTGCTACTTGTTGTGTTTGGCCTCAGATTGCAGAGCCAGAAGTGGTGGTGGGAAGGTGCATAGAGACTGATCATCAGGAAAGACATTTTTTGCCAACAGTGAGAGCTGCTCAGAAGGGGGATGGGCCACCTGAAGGGGTAGTGGGCCCCTCGATGCAGCCCGTGTGACTGCTGTGTCATAGAATATTCTTTTGTGTGTGGGCTGGACTAGAAGTCCCTTCTAACTCTTACTTATTTTGTGATTTTTTTATTCTCAAGGGAATGGGCATTGTATTGAGGGAGAGAAAGAAGCTACATATATAAGTGGTTATAGAATTCATGTAGAATAGGCACAAAGCATTGAATCTAGAAGGGAATATAGGATATTTGTATAAAAAGGACAAGCTATAATTCAGAATTTAGCAAACATCCATGGAAATTTAGGTACAGGCCCTTCAAATACCATTAAGTCCTGATTATCTGAAATAAACAATGGAAAACTCAAGTACTTAAGAATCTTCCTCACATTGGTGGTGTGATAATTAATATTCATAATGATGACCTTGTGGTTATCTTAAAGTATCCTTTGAATTGTTAAAAACTAAGGAAATCAATTCCTTATTGCAGTGCCTTATAATAATAGATATATAATGAGTATTCGTTGAATTCAGTATAATTTTATGCTCCATTTTATCAAACCCTATTCTTTTGAAAATCAGAAATTCACTATATATCCTATATGTGGTATAGCCAGTTAGCAAGTAATATTAAATTAACCATGACGTAGCCCATTCATTCTGGATAAATAGGAATTGATCTTATGCTGTCTATACCTAGAGACTATTATTTGACTTCTTTACTAAAGGGGAATATTTCTATTGAATTTGATCTTTTCAGTCATCATAGAGCCTCTTACTTAAAACTTCAGCGGATGTTGTGAGATCATTTTGCAGATGAGGAAAATGAAGCCCAGAGAGGTTAAACAATTGGCCTAAGGTCACATAGGTAGCAAACAGCCAAGATGAACTTGGGGTCCCAAACCTAGTGCTCTTTCTATAGTGCCATACAGAGTCATCTTGGGAAAACTCTACAAGGATCATGTAGTTGACCTCCATGTCTCAGGAAAATGGTTGCTAATCTATTTGAATAAGAAAAAGATATCTGAAGGAAGTGATTACATTTAGCTTGTCATTTAATAACATTCAGGTAGTATCACTTCAAGACTTCATTGGAACCTTGCATGACTCTGTCAGAATGATTATTCTCTGGGGCGGCTAGGTGGTGCAGTGAGTAGAGTGTCGGCCCTGGAGTCAGAAGGACCTGAGTTCAGATCCGACCTCAGACACTTAACGCACACACAAATAAAAACCTAGCCGTGTGGCCTTGGGCAAGTTACTTAACCCCAATTGCCCACCAAAAAAAAAAAAAAAAACAAAAAAAAAACCAGAATGATTATTCTCTCGATCTTTGCAGTTTATAAGTATGCTGTATTTCCTCATATTCATGCTATGGTTATCCATATTCTTTCCATAATTACTCTATAAAGGGACCTGTCTTCCTATTATCTTTTATTCAGTACATCACTGGCCTACCTACTTTTCCAATCATATACTTTCATGATGTCTTTTATACTATGTCTCACATGAAAACCATGATTCACAAAATATTACACCCACCACACATCTCTCTGTTGTCCTTTGAATAACTTATAATTTTTATTTTTCTACAATTTTGATATTCCGGAATTCACAACCATATAGTATCCTCAAGATAATACTGATAGGCATTTGCTTACATTGGTCAGCTTCAGATCATTGAAATTACTGCAATTTCTAAAAGGTAATCCAGCCTTATGTCTTCTTCCCATTCATTTCTGCACCTACCTCATTGTTCATCTGCAACTCCAATCTATATTATTTATTTTAATGAAATACTTATATTTATTATTATTCATTATTTATATTAATGAAAAATTTTTCTGTCTCACCAGCTAGATGTCATAATCTGAGCAATAGACATTTTTGACCTAAGTGTGCATGGCTAATACAATTATTTTCGGTGGCTTTGCATCACATCCCTGTACAATTCAGGGGCTCACTGTAATCAGTACCTTCTCATCCAAAAAAAGGAGCTTTTAACGAACATTGCCATCAACAGTTAATACCTGTTTTATTTGGACTCTACATAGAATACCTTTCAGGAACCTGATGAACACCTTAGGGGAGAGCATATGTCTCCCTGTTTTGTGATTTATGTTTGTGCTCAGTGGATTATTGAACAAAGTTATCTCTATGTTCTTTGCCATCAGTAGGTATTAACCTCATTTATTTGGACCTTGCATAGGTGTAAAGCCAAGCAGGAGCAGCTTTCCAGAGGACTGCTGTTGTGAACAGCTTTAAGGTTCTGATCACATAGCATAATAAACTATTTATTCAGCATTAAACTAAAGCAAAACATTCCCAGAAAGCAAAGTACAGCATTCACAGTGTTATAGCATTCACAATGTTAAAACTATATATAATTATAACTATGTAACATTCACAGTGTTATCACTAAAGTGACCACATAGTTTTAAACAAAAGATATCATTCAGTAAGTCTTTCATTCATTCATCCTTAAGGAGCAAGCCTCCTTGGGATGGTCAGAATTCTCCACCCCTAAGTCACATTGTCTTAATCTCTCAGTCAAAGAGTCTTCTTTCTTCTTGATTGGAGATTAGTTTCCAATCATTCTTAAGAGGTATAAGGTACAGAGTACAGAGTTCTCTCACCCCTAGGGCATAGTAAATCATGATCTTCTCAGCATTAAGTATCCAAGGAGAGGTCTTTTCATCTTGATTGGAGACTGGTTCTCAGATTCCATGGTTCCTCTTCCATGGTCCCAGCTTTTGCCTGAATTTACCCAACTGTCACCTGGATTCAAAGGTAGGCAGCTCTTAGCTCTTTGTCCAGTTCCTTGTCCAGTTCCCATTCCATATTGAAGCTCACAGTGTTCAGTCCTCCTCAAGCCCTCCATAGTTTCTGTTACTGGGAAGACAAAGCTTAACAGAGCCAAAACAATATTCATACACATTGCTGGCACCATCATCAATTCACTTTCTGCCTGTGAAATCAACACACACCCACAAACAAAGTCTGAGAACAGCACAAACTGTCAGTATAGTCTCAGGACCTCTGAAACCCTCCTCTATGATTTCTGTAAACAGACAACAAGAAAATCCTCTTTCAGGGCTTCCAGTAAGGTCCCAGAGCTTCTATACAAAGTATTACAAACACAAATTAACACAGATAGAATAGACAAACAGAGTGCTGGGATATCACAAGTTTTCTCCTTTTCAACTCTGTCCCCCAAGTGTTCTCTTCTCAGTTCTGCTCTCTCCCAACTTGGGCTTCTCCTTATATTGGTCATTAGATCTTCCCTGTTCTACCCCTTCCTGTTATATCAGCAAGTTCCTTCCATTGTGGGTTTCACAAGTTCTGTTTCTTGACAAAGACTTGATGTAATCATAGGCAAGGCTCAAAGGAAACTTGAACTAAAACAAGGTGCTAAGTATTTCTTTGTTTGCCATTACAATAGGATATCCTCCAGGACATTGAACACCTTATTGGTGAGTATATGCCTTCCTGCTTTCTATTTGATGTTGATACCCAGTTTATCTTTGAACAAAGTTACCATAGACTCTTAGATATGATTTTAATATAACATGGGCATCCTTTTTAGTCAAGTTGTAAGAAGCCTCTTTGAACTCCACAAACAATAGATACAGTATGATCCCTATGTGTCTTTTCTACTTGGTAGTCAGACATGAAATATAAGAGCTTGCCTCTTCCCATTTTGTGCTTGCCCCAAGGATACCCTTAATTATGTTTGCAATGGCTCTTAAAAGTTTTTATAGAGATCAGAAAGTGGCCATAGTGGTTCATAGTTATTCTTTTCTCTTTTCATTGGGTAAAAATGATGCTTCTTGTCTCCCTCCATATTCCTCCTTTATCTATGGTCTCAGGGTAGGAGAGAAACTTTATCATGCCATGATTTGGTAGAGTTTTATTTGCCAGATAATGAACTGCCTTCCAAGGAACAGGATTGTTGTATAATCCTGAATCCAGCTTAGCTCTCTTTCTCCTTTTAGTGAACGGTAGAACACTGAACGTCACTCTCAAGCATGTAAGGATATCCCCAAATCCTTTCCTCATCCTCTTAGCATCCACAGTGGGCTCTTGACTGTTTTCTCTTGTATGCACACTTAGCCAATAGATTGTGTATCTCCTATCTGAAGGGATGGAAATCCCCCTTGCTTTGAGGTCCCTAAAGAGATTTCTCTTCCTCCTTATTTCACCTCTATTTGTTTCATGTACTCTTTGCTCAGGTTTTGTTGTTGCAGAATATCTGATGATGCTTATTTCCTCATAATGTGACCTTCACGTCCTCCATTTTTGCAGAAATGTGGTTTGTTTTTTTTTTACATCAGTGAAAGAGCACTCACTCCCCTGCTGTAGAAGCCTTAACATTTAGATTTTGCAAACAGGCAGTTTTCAGGCAATCTGTATCTAAGAAAATCTATGATCCTACTCCTTTCCAGAATCCTTGTGTTCAGAGCTACTCAGCTGATGTAGGAGAGCTATATATCTTTTATTCCATTCTCTTGTCATCTTGCGCTTTCTAAGATGTCCTGAATTCAGCTCAATTTGACACACGTTTATTAAGTGTCTACTATGTAGAAGCCATGATTCTGGGTGCTGGGGATACAAAAACAGATAGATGCCCCAAGGACAAGGAACTTGCTGTTGTCCAGCAAGTCTTTATTGTGTGCTTCTTATGTGCCAAGTACTGTTGTAGGCACTGGGTATTCAGAGACACAAAAGGAAGAAATCCCTGCTCTTGAAGAAGACAATTTATACAGAACAATATATGCTGAATAAACACAAGACAATTAAATATAAGGTAGGGAAGGGAGTATACTAGCAGTTGGGGAGATTAGGAAAGACTTACTGTAGAAGGTGGTACTTTAGCAGGGTCTTAAGGGAAGTGAGCAATTCTGCAAGGTAGATGTGAGGATGGAGCATATTCTAGGACTGTCTCCAAGGCATCGGGAAAGGGAATGGAATGCTGGGTGTGAGGAAGATAGAGAAGGCCAGTGGGACTGCACCACGGGACAGGGAGAGGAATGATAATGTGAAGAGACTGGGAAAGAATGAACAGAGGAGTTTAAATTGATCTTAGGGACCATAAGAAGCTATTGGACTTCACTAAGTAGGGCAGTGACATGGTCAGATGTACATTTAAGGAAAATCAGTTAGTTGTGTGGAAGATGGATTAGATTTGGAAGAGACATGAGGTAGGAAGACAAATTAGGAAACTCTTGTCATCCAGGTGAGTGATCCTGAGGTCCTGAGGACAGGGAAGGCTTTATGAGTGCAGATTAAATGTCATAACCAAGAGATATTGTGAAGGTAGAGAAGGCAGAATCTGACCTGTAGGATGAGGGGAGAGTCAATAGGACTGAGATATTAGAGGAACGCTGCTGGCCTCATCAGTAATGGGACATTCAAGAGAAGACTGAGTTTAGGGAGAAAGTTCTTTTATAGACTTGTTGAGCTTGAGCAATTTATGTAAGACAGTGCAAAAATCTAATTGGGAGTTAGTGATCAGGGGAGATACTGAGGCTGGGTGATTAAATTTGTGTTATCTGTGTGACTCACACAGAGTGTGATAAGTAAATCCATAGGAATTGATAAAGCCACTGAGAGAATCTTCTGTCTAGAAGAGAGGGCAGGGCTGGGCCTTCAGGGAAGCCTACTGTTAGTTAGGGGCGTGATCTGGCTGATAAACGTACAAAGAAGACTACAGTGGTGTAGTCATATGGGGAGGAAGAGAACTGGGAGACAATGATGCCATCCAAGAGGAGCTTATGATTCAGTGTTAGAAATAGCAAAGAGGTCAAAAATGATGAGCTCTTAGACCATCAGATTTGGTAGCTCTGCAGTTATGATTTAGTGTTAGAAGTCAGAGTGTAAAGGGTTTATCTAAGATCTTACATTTATAATTAGAAGAAAACTTAATGACCATCTCAGTCCATGCCCTCCTTTTGCAGATGGAGAATTGAGGCCCAGAGAGGTCCTATATTTAGTGGCAGAGTCAGGAAGGAAGCCTAGATCTCTGCTTCCAGACCCAGGACCTCTGTAATCATACCAGGCTTCTTACTAGGACTTGACTGATGTGCTAAAAAGATCCTAAGCTCAGAAAGACCTTTTTTCAAATTTGGGCTCTGAAGATTTTTAGCTTATTTGAACTTAGGCAAGTGACAATCTTTCTGGTCCTCAAATTTCACATCTATAAAGTTGGGATAATAATTCCTATAGTGCCTCACAGGGGTGTTGTCTTTAAGGAACAAATGAGAATGCTTTTCAAGAAAGTCCTTTGCAAACATTTAAGCACTTTATAAATGTGAGCTGTTAGTTTTTTTCCTGGGAGATTGATATGCACAGAGGTAAGTAGAAGTTATGGTAGGAAATGGGAGACAAAGAAAAGATCAGATTGAGTTATCTAGGAATCCATGATTACAGAGTGAAAACCAGCAGCTGTGGGGGTATTCTGGAAGATTTTGGAATGTAGGTAGCATCCAAGCTAGTTTTCTGGGGGAGATATTGTATCTGAAAGGTACTAGAGGAGGATCATGTGAAGGCAGAGGTAGGAGATGCCACTCACAGTTGAAGGTATAGCTTGGCTATATATATATATATATATATATATATATATATATATATATATATATATATATATATATATATATATATATACACACATATATATACATATATATGTATATATGTATGTATGTATGTATGTATGTTGGCTGGAATGTAGGATATGTACAACAGTCGTATGAGAAAAGGTTAAAGTCCTTAAATGCCAGGATAAAGAATTTATGATAATAATTCTGAGTACTTTTTGAATTGTTGCTTCTACTTTAGATTTTTCTGTATATATTTGGTCAAATGTATTCAAGAATTACTTTAATGTAATACATTGAAAGTTGTCATAGTGTAGAAGACTTGGCTTCAAGACCCACCCCTGACATAGACCAAGGTTGTGACCCTAAGAGAAGTCTCTTAACCTCTCAGTGACTTCAGTAATTCTTTAAGACTGTAAGATACAGAACACTTTCCAGTCTACATTGGCATAGGGAGTTCTCTATACCCAGCCAAGTCACAGTTCTTTCTCTCTTCCCTCTCCTTCTCTTCTTTCCTCTTAATTCTCATTCTGAATTTCCAGTTACAACCAGTTTTCCTTACCTCATAGGATCACAGAATCAGCTTTAATGCTATCTCCTTTCACAAAACTGTTTCACTTCAGCTGAATATGGTTTTTGCTTTCTCCTACCAACTGTTAATTCATTTGTATCACTTTTATTTGAATTATTCAGATATTTTATTTGCATTATTATTCAACTAATTGTCTTTTCTGACTAGTAAACTATAAACTCCTTAAGGACATGAACTGTTTTATTCAGAGTTATATTTTTCTGCAATGCCTAGGATGGGACTTTGCACATAGTTGGCACTCAAATAATTTTGAATGTATCATGAATACATACACAGACATTATAAGCAAAAGTATCAAATATTAAGAATTAAATTTAGAAAGAAAATTTTGTATTTTTGGATTCTAGGATGACTAAGTACTAAAAGAAAAATGTAAGGTAATGAATAGAGGGCTGGACTTGGAGTCCTGGGTTTGAATTCTTCCTCCGACACACAGTAACTGTATAAGCATGGGCAATTCTTTAATCATTTTCAATCTCATTTTCTTATTTGTAAAATGAAGTTAATAACACATCCATAATAGTTATCTCACAGGGTTTTTGTGAGACTCAAAGGAGATAATATATGTACAAGTGCTTTACAAAACTTCAAGCAGTGTATAAATGTCAGCTGTTATTATTGATCATCCCCTCCAGATGCTCCTGTTTGCGGATGACATTGTGCTGATTGCATCAAGTCCTGGAACATGGCAGAGCATCCTATATGGGATCTGTAGTCACTCAAAAGAGTTCAGACTAACTATCCATACAGGAATAATCAAGTGGATGCAGAAGGTCTTCACAAATGTCCACAAATTCCTACTCTGATGCCTCAGAATGGTCTGGAGGTGACTCTGGGTTCTTGAAGGCTGTGCCAACAGATTTCAGACTCTGTCCGGCTCTACTGTATCAGGAACACTTTGAATATGATCTGGGAAAGAGATCAAGACTGCTTTTTATGAATTTTTTGGCCATGGCAACCCTTGAAAGAAAGAAAAATACAAAATGTCCCTCATTTTGTTGGTCCCTTCTTCTATAGTGAGTGGCTGAGTGGTAGAAAAAGGAGCAAAGGGTGATTTGAGCCAGTTTTTCAATCATCCATAAACTTGAACTTGACTGTATTCTAATATGATATCCTCATCCATTGATCATTGAGTGGACATACTGCTGTAGGAACTGGATCACATCAGTCTTCACATTCTTGTTATAAATGACACCAGAAGGCCAAAATAAATGGTGTTGAATGGAAGGATAGATTAGAGGTACTCCTTGGAGAGGCAAATAAAGCAACTAATGGAGTTAGTTTTATGGTGAACTCAAAGCTAACAAATATCAGTATTTTATGGAACATTTGCTAATTTACGTTGAACTTTTCATGACAAGTACTTTTTGAAGGCCATTGTGAAAAAAAAAACATTTATCTACCTACTTTTGTTGCAGAAGATGGAGGAGAGAAATTATATAAGGTACTTGATAAGATCCTTCAGATTAAATAAACATAACAGGTTCATATCTGATGACTTCATTGCAAAAGTGGGATAGATGAGGATGGGGAGAAAAACATATACTGAAAAACATGAGTTCAGAGTAAGAAATGAGAGTCTAGAGACTTAACAGTTTGCACAAAAGCCTTACGCCCATATAACACGAATACTTTTCTGACAAAAGTATCAGCAGACATTGTACTTTATGAACACTACATAACATCATAGAAATAAATTGACTTTTTTAACAGAAAATAATAGATCATCAACTTGTTAGATCAAAGGTCAATATTAGAATAAAGCAAGAATAAAAACAAGAAGTCAGTATAGCGTGCTACTGAATCAACTCAATCGTGACTTATCAAATGAGTTGTTAATAATGAAAAGTAGTATTTGAATGAAAGATTATTGACATCAATTATAATAATTTTGTACAGATGCATAACAAATGTAAATCAGTTTTTATAACAAGGAATCCAAAGGAACCTAATAATGTTTTAGTCAGAAAACATTTGACTCACTTGCCAAAAGTGGAGAGATGGTATCTATGGGTAACACCAGTTTAGAGTATAAATTCATTTTTAAGTGAGTTTAGGTTTCACAGTGGAAAGAGCACTAGACTTGAGCCCAGCAAGATCAAATCCAGCCTCAGACACTGACTAGCTGTGTGATCCTAGTTCAGTCACTTCACCTTTGTCTGCCTCAGTTTCCTCATCTGTAAAAGGATATTAGCATCTACCTTCCAGGCTTACTGTGAGGGTAAAATGAAATTATTACTATCGTCAAGAAAGATGTTGGAAGACTAAGTAGTATTACTCTATGAAACAAAGAGCATATGGATATAACAGCAATTTCAAGAAAGCTTGATTAAAAGCACAAATCAGGTCATCCCAAGGGTGTTTCAGAATATAAATAGATGAAAGACAACCAGTTGAAAGAAAATAGAAAAGATCTGTAAACTTTTCAAATAATAAAATTTTTATTATGAAGGAAAATGAAGTCACCACACATCATTGTCCTGATCGAGCTTTCAGAATTGAGTAGACATTATACTAAATGAAACAAATAAGAGAAAAGCAGTTGAATTAGATTGTACATGAAGAGACCTATGCTGGAGGCAACACAGTTATGAAGATGTTACTGGATTGATTTCATGAGAGATGAGTTGGAGGCTATACTAAAAGCATAGAAAAAACTCAGACCTTTTAATTTAAAAAAAGACAGGGGAGAGACCACCAGCAGTTGCTAACCTTATGGCTACTTTCATGTCTATATAAAAGTTTTACAGGGGTGGCTAGGTGGCGCAGTGAATAGAGCGCCGGCCCTGGAGTCAGAAAGACCTGAGTTTGGAGCCGGCCTCAGACACTTAATCCACACAAACAAAAACCTAGCCGTGTAACCTTGGGCAAGTTACTTAACCCCAATTGCTTTAAAAAAAAAGTTTTACAAGAATCATGTCTATGTGCACCATGGGCACCATTTATGGGATGATTAATAGGGAGTAGGCAGGCTTTCACAAATGATCTTTCAAAGTAGACCACGTATTTACCTTCACATAATTAACTGAAAGATGCAGAATACTAGGTACCACTGTGCTTAAATATGTGCACTATAAAACATTTGTATAGCAAAATGACACCTTAAAAATCTTCCAGCAAGGTACCTCCATTGCATACTTTCACATTATACAAGATTCCTTGTAAGATGGTAAGAGAGAATCTTATTCAATGACGCTCCAATCATAAATGCCTAGTAAGTTGTAAAATAACAGGTACATGTACGCCTGATGAAGATGTTTAAGGTGATGGAAAAGATCAAACGTATTCGAAGATAAACATAGATTGCCTATGGATGGTGAGGTACTGCAGATGCTTTTGTTTTCAGATAACATTGTACTGGTTTCATCAAGCCCTGGGATGTTCTAAAGTCTTCTAGAAGAGATTGGGAACTATTCAGAGGAGTGTGGGCTATCCTTACACAGGAAGAATCAAGTAGATGAAGAATGTTTCTAATGACATGCACATGAAAGCTTTTCTGTTAAGACAAAGAAAATGGACTGGAAATTGCAGAACTTTTGTAATAACCCCAAACTTCTCCCAGAAACAAAAGTTCTTTTTAATGCAAGTATTGCATGGCTTCAAGACTTGGAAAACAGCAATTGAAAATGAGTATCACACCAAGAATAACAGACTCATATTGCATGTGAACAATCTATAACATAGAGAGCTTCAGAGTAGAACAGGAATAAATTATCTTTATCAAGGAACTGAATTATTAAAGCAGATGGCCTGGCTACATACTTAGAATATAGGCATACTGCCTATATTCTATTTATTGATATCATTGAAATGTTAGTGAGGTAGCTCCCAGCATATTAGGTGAACCCCCTCATGGTGAATTATGAGAAGACAAATAAAGATTACCTAGGAAAACATGGATTGGTTACAATCTGCCTTATTTGAGTAAGCATCCAAATTTATAAAGTCATTTGACTGCAATAATTCATTTGAATGGACAACATACAGACCTAGTTTATTGCTACATACAGTTTTGATACTTTCTGAACGATGAAGGGACTTCAGAATTTAACTTGAGGAGTAGAATGGGCTGGATTGTCTTTTGGGATTGTATAATTCTTTAATTTTTTAAAATTCTAAACTTAAAAATACAAATAAAGTAAATATTTCTGTATACAAAGTGGAATAGAAAAAGGGAGTTATACATGAAACTAAATATTAAGTAAAACTGGCTTTTCCTTAAAAGTGCATAATAAATTCAACGTATAGTTTTCATAACTAGCCTTTTCTCTGTTAACTTCTGTCCTTTCTCTCTGTGCATGTGTTTTTAAATATGCCTCAGTAACTTCTAAGACTTTTTGGTAATCCTGTTGTTTACTCCCTTTCATTACTACCTGCCCCATTTTAAAAAATGGAAAATTTAAAATTATTTCCCTTTAAGTAGATATATTCAAACAAACAAATTCCCATAATGTGTTTTTTATTCTATATGGTTAGTCTATCACCTGTCTTCCAGGAAGTGGGTAGCAAGTTTCCTTACCAGTCCTCTGAAATTATCATTATTCATTTAATTCATCAGAATTCTTAAGTCTTTAAGATTTGTTCTTTGTAACATTGTTATTTTTATATATATATATATATATATATATATATATATATATATATATATATATATATATATATAGTTCCACTTATTCTACTTGTTTTACTTGGCATCAATTTATGCAAATCTTGTCAGGATTGAGCCAAGATGGCCACATAGAAGCAGGAAAACTCCATGCACTCCTCCGATGGCCACCTCGAATACCTATAAAATATGACTCTAAACAAACTTTAGAGCTATAGAACCCACAAAGTGACAGAGAGAAACAAATCTGCTGAAGGCAGCCCAATGGGCCAGCAGGAAGGGACCATCACAGAAATGCTGGGAGCTGAGCCCAGCCCCACGTGAGCTGGAGGTGGAGAGGAGTGGCTGGAGAGGACATTTGAAGAGTGGATCATCAGCAGCTGTGACAGTTACTCGAATTATCAACCTATAAATGCCAAAGACAAAGTGAGAGGTCAGTGTGGACTCTGGGATCAGGGGGACCAAGAGTGTGGTCCAGTATCTGGGTGAGAAGGCAAGAAGCAGCGGTGGCACTGAGGCTGTGCAGCTGCTGCCATGGCTGCTTCAAGAGCTCCTGGCCTGCAGATCTTATGGGGACCAAGCAACCATTCTGAGGAATAATCTCTCTTGCTTTAAACTGCTTGGATCTGGATTGCTGTCTCGGGTGGAGGTTCTGGGATGTGTGACCAGATGCCAGAGCTTGTGGAGGCTTCAGAGAGGGAACCCAACTAATACTTTCGGTAGCTGAGAAAACCCCAGCAATTTGGGACAATGCTCTCTTCTCTGGAAGCAGAGTTCTACTGTGCCAAAAAGCTCAAAAGTCAAGTAATTGAGTGGCTACATGAGCAAGCAAAGGAAGCAAAGCAAGCATAACAGTAAAACCTTAGGTTCCTTTTTTGGGGAAAAAAATACCAAAGCATGGAACAAAAGAAAGACAACAAAGTCAGAATTCCTGTACCAAAAGCTTCCAAGAAAAATATGAACTGGTTACAGGCCATAAGGAGCTCAAGAAGAATTTCGAAAATCATGTAAGAGAAGTGAAGGAAAAATTGGGAAGAGAAATGAGAATGATGCAAGAAAATCATGAGGGGGCGGAGCCAAGACGGCGGAGTAGAAACAGCTCGTCCAAGCCTCTCTGCCCCCAGATTCCCCCCAAACTATGTAAAAGGGTACTCTGAACAACTTCTGGAGCCCCAGCACCCACAGAACGACACAGAGAAGCTAACCTCCCTCTGAGCCCAGCAGCCCTGCAGGAAGGACCAGCGCGCAGGAGCCGAGCCGAGCCCAGGTCCGCGTGAGCTGAGGTTTTAGCCCCAGGGCAGCAGGGCCAGCAGCCAGCTGGAGGAACCCCAGAACACCAGGAGCTGTGGCAACTCCAGAATTATCAACATAGACATGCCTAAGACAAAGTAAGAGGTTAGTGTCCTATGGACTTTGGGACTGGTGTTTAGGGAATGTGTTGGCTCCCTCCCCTGGGGGCTAGAAGCCACTGAGGAGACACGCCATTTTGTAGTTTTCAGAGGCGGCTCCAGCTCCCAGCCTGCAAATCGTAGGGAGATCCAGCGATCAGTCTTGGGGGGTAATCACTTTTGCTTTAACCTCCCTGGATCTGGATTGTGATCTAGGGTGGAAGTCGTGGGTGGGTTTACAGCTTGCCAGAAACGGAAGTTGCCCCCCACACATTCGGGACGAAAATTCCTATATCTGGCCTTAAAGCCATAGTGTGGCAACAAGCCCCAAAGTCAAGTAATTAAGTGGCAACATGCCAAGGCAAAGGAAACAGAAAAATGCAACCCTAGACTCCTATTTTGGGGGCATAGAGCGGGAAAAGGACTGTGAGGTCAGAAGTCCTGCTCCAAAAGCCCCAGGGAAAACATGAGCGGGTTGCAGGCCATAGAGGACCTTAAGAAGGACTTTAAAAATCAAATAAGAGAAGTGGAGGAAAAATTGGAAAGAGAAATGAGAAGGATGCAGGAAAAGTATGAAATGAGGGTCAACAGCCTGACTGAGGAAAACAACACCTTAAAAAGTAGACTAACTCAAATGGCAAAGGAGGCCCAAAAGGGCAATGAGGAGAAGAATGCCTTAAAAGTCGAATTTGCCAGATGGAAAAAGAATCTCAAAAGTTCACTGAGGAGATTCATTCCTTCAGAGTTAGACTGGAGCAAATGGAAGCTAATGACTTTATGAGAAATCAAGATGCTGTTAAGCAGATCCAAACAAACGAAAGATTAGAAGGCAATGTGAAATATCTCATGGGAAAACCACTGACCTGGAAAATAGATCCAGGAGAGACAATTTAAAATTATTGGACTACCTGAAAGCCATGATCAAAGAAAGAACCTAGAAATCACCCTTCAAGAAATTCTCAAGGAAAATTGCCCTGATGTTTTAGATCCAGAGGGCAAAATAGAGGTTGAAAGAATCCACCTATCACCTCCTGAAAAAGATCCCAAAAAGAAAACCCCCAGGAATATTATAGCCAGGTTCCAGAATCCCCAGATCAAGGAGAAAATACTACAAGCAGCCAGGAAGAAACAATTTCAATATTGTGGATACACAACCGGGATAACACAAGATCTAGCAGCTTCTACACTGAGGGATCAAAGGGCTTAGAATATGATACTCCAGAGGGCAAAGGAGCTAGGACTAAAACCATGAATTACCTACCCAGCAAAACTGAGTATCATGTTTCAGGGACAAATATGATCATTCAATGAAATAGGGGACTTTCAAGCATTCTTGATGAAAATACCAGAATTAAATTGAAAATTTGATATTAAAATAAAAGAAGGAAGAGGAGCACGAGAAGGTAAAGAGGGAAAAGAAATCATAAGGAACATATCAAAGTTGAACTATTTACATTCCTACATGGAAAAACTTTGTAACTCATAAAACTTTGTAACTCATAAAACTTTTCTCAGTATGAGGATAGTTGAAGGGAATATAAATGTATATATATTTATACACACATATATGTATGTCTATATAGGGAGGGTGTATGTGCATATGAATACATATGTACGTGTGTATATATATGTACAGGTATACATAGACAAAGGACACAGGATCAATTGAATAGGAAGGGATGATATTTAAAAAATAAAATTAAGAGGTGAGAAGACTATAATGAGAGGAGATAAGGAGAGACAGAATAGTGTATATTATCTCATATAAAGGGGGCAAGGGAAAACTGTTACAATGGAGGGGAAGAATAAGAAGGCAAAAGGGAATGGGTCAACGTAACTCGCATTGAATTGGCTTAGGGAGGGAATAACATACACACTAAATTGGGTATCTTACCCTATAGGAAAGTACGGGGAAAGTGGATAAGAGGGGGTATGATAGAAAGGAGGGCAGATTCGGGGGGTAGTTAGAAGCACCCACTTTTGAAAAGGAACAGGATCAAAGTAGAAAATAGAACAAATGGGGGTAGCGATAGGATGGAGGGAAATATGATTAGTCTTTCACAGTATATCCACTATGGAAATGTTCTGTTTAACTGCACATGTACAACCTATATTGAATTGCTTATCTTTCCAGTAAGGGTGGATGATGATGGAAGAAGGGAAAGAATCTGGAATTCAAAGTTTTAAAATCAAATGTTTCAAGAAATTATTATTTTTTATATGCACTTGGAAATAAATTATACAGCTATTGGGGTATAGAGATCCATCTTGCCCTACCAGAAAGTTGGAGGGGGACAGGAGAAGGATATAGGAGAGAGCAGATTGGGGGAGGGAGTATTCAGTGGGGTCACTGTTTTGGGGTGCTGGGTAGGGGAAAGATGGGGAGAAAATTTGTAACTCAAAATCTTGTGAAATGAATGTTGTAAACTAAAAATAAACAAAATTTTAAAAAATCTTGTCAGGATTCTCTGAAATGCTCCCTTTTGTTATTCATTATAGGGCAATAATATTTTATTAAGTTCATATACTTATAATATACATATACATATAATTTGTTCAACCTTACTAATTTGTGGGCACCTCTTTAGTTTTAAGTTCCTTGCCAATAAAAAAAAAAAGCTTCTATAAAGTTATTGTACATTTAGGCTTTTTTTCTCATTCTTTGATCCCTTAGAAGGTATTGTCTTGGCTGATTTAGTGACTGTGGGGGCATAATTATAAAATTTTATTTTGGATGGGCCAGGTTTTTTTTTTTTTTGTTGTTGTTGTTGTTGTTCAGTTGTTTCAGTTGTGTTTTACTCTTCACGCCCCCATTTTGGGCTTTTCTTTGTGAAGATACTGGAATTGTTTGCTGTCCCTCTCCAGCTCATTTTGCAGTTGGGGAAACTGAGTCTAACAGAGTTAAGCAACATTGCGTAAGGTCACACAGCTAGTAAGTGTCTGAGGCCACATTTGAACTCAGGGGGATGAGTCTTCCTAACTCCAGCTTACCGAGCATCAGTGGGCTTAGGAGAGCCCACTCCTCACCTCACTCTCACACCTCCCTCCTTTATTTGTAATAGTCCTATTTTGCGGGGGGGAGAGTCCATCTTTGCCAATATTTTAGGTATGAGGTGGAATCTCTAAGTTGTCTTCATTTCCATTTCTGTAGTTAATAATGATTTAGAACATTTTTTTTTCATGTGGCTATTTGAAAACTGCCTATTCATATCTGTTGATTATTTGCTGGGGAATGGTTCTTGTTCATAATAAGTATTTCAATTAGTTCCCTGTATATCTTGGATATTAGGTCATCGGAGAATCTTGTGGCAAAGATTTTAACCTATTTAACTGATTTCCTTCTAATTTTAACTGCATTAGTTTTGTTTGTTCAAAAACTTTTATTTTTATGTAATAAAAATTATCCATTTTTTCTTCAGTGGTCCTCCCTATCCCTTGCTTGATCATGAATTCTTCTCTTAGTCATAGTTGCAAAAAAAAGTATTGTCTTGCTCTTCCAGTTTATTTATATGACCTTTTCTGTATATGGTATGAGATGTTAGTCTTTATCAAATTTCTGCCGGACTTTTCCTAGAAGGTTTTTGTAAAATAATTGAGTTCTTACCCAAGTAGCTTTTGGAGTTTTAGGTTTTCTCATACTCTTTACTACTATGTTCATTTCCTTTTGTGTGTGTGTGTGTACTTATCTACCTCATTGTTTTTTTAACTAGTATGAAATAGTTCTTATGATTACTGCTTTGTAGTGAAATTTGAGATCTAGTACTAATAGGTCCTTTATTGCTCCACTTTTTTTCCCATTAATTTCCTTGAGCTTTTTGGCTTTTTGTTCCACTAGATGAATTTAGTTATTGTTATTTTTTCCAGCTCTTTAATCCTATGTCAGACTGAATAATTTTACACCAAATAAATTTAGGTTGTGTTAGAAGTTATCATGGCCTAAACAAATGCAGTAGTTTAAGTATATATTTATTATTTTATGTTATTTTTTCAATGTGGATATTGGTGGGTGTAGACTCTTGTATATTTTTAACATTCTATAGTTACTCTGAATGGATTAACTCTTTTTATCTCTTCCTCTTGGGATTTGCTGGTAATATGAAAAAAGATGATAATTTTTGTAGGTTTGTTTTATATTCTGCATCATTGCTGAAGTAATTAAGCTTCAGCTAAGTTTAGTTCATGCTCTAGCTTTTCTAGGTAGACCATCAAATCATATAGAAAAGCAGTAGTTTTAGTTTTCTTTGTCTATACTTATTCCTTCCTTATCTTTTTTTTTGTCTTATTGCTACAGGTAGCATTTTTAGAACTATATAAAGTAACAATGATGATGACAGACATCCTTGGTTTACCCCAGATCTTAATATAAAGGCCTCTTATTCCCCATTACAAATAATGTTGATTTTTAGTCTTAGATCAGTACTGCTTACTACATTGAGGAAAGATCTGTTTTGTGCTTTCAGTTTTTTTTAAATGCAAAGATGATGATTGTATTTTGTCAAATGCTTTTTTGACATTATATTTGTAATTCTTTTAGTGAAATACATTCCTGGTGATTGTTAAACTTGGTCATATTGTATAATCCTTATAATAGCTTGCTTTATCTTTTTTCTTGATATTTAATATTTTAGTTTTAGTATCCCTTATGGATAATGACCTGTAGTTTTTATTTTGTTTTCTGCTATTCCAGGTTTTTGGTATCAAAGCCATATTTGCATCAGGAAAAGAGTTTAGAAGAATCCCTTCTTTTCCTATTTTTACTAACATTTTGCATAATATTATGTGAATTATATTTTGAATTTTGATAGGATTTGCCAATAAATCTGATCAGTCCTGGTTTTTTCCCTTTGGGAAATTAATTTATGGCTTAGTCAGTTTCTTTATCATAGAATTATTCAATCTGTTTTTCTTTTACTTTAGAGCATTTTACATTTTTGTAAATATTAATTTCAAACTTAATTATTTTTGTTGGCATATAACTGGGCACAATAATTTTCTGATTATCTCTTTTATAATTGTTGTGAATTCTCCTATTTAATTTGTGATGTTAACGATTTGGTTTCCATATCTTTTTTTTTTTAATAAGACTAAGTGTTTATCCATTTTATTAGTTTTTTTCCCCCCAAATAATCTAGCTCTAATTTTTATTTGTCAGCTGGATAGATTTTTTCCTTTCAGTTTTGTTAAGCTCTTTAATATTTTTGAATATCTAATCTGAGTTTTAGTTAGGGGGTTTTGATTTGTTTTCACTGTTTAATTGGATGCCTGGTTCAGTTAGTTAACCTTTATTAAGTGCTTATTGTGTTCCAGGTGTCATAGTAAACACTGGGGATTCAAGAAAACCCAAAAAGGTTGTTCCTGTTGTCAAGGACCCTAAGGTCTAATGGGAAACACAACAATCATCAGTGAACTAACGAGGTATAAATTAGAGAGAATGTTCAGAAGAAAGACACCAGCATTAATGGGGATTGGGAAAGCTTTCTTGGGCAAGGTTGGACTTGAGGTCACACTTGAGGGAAGCCAAGGAAGGTAGGAAGTGAAGCAGTAGAAGGATAGAGGCCAGCCAGTCAGTAAAAATGCTGGGAGTTGAATGGTGGAATGTCTTCTGTAAGGCACAGCAAGGAGTCCAGTGTTACTGGGTCACAGAGGAAATGGGCTTGAGTGTGAGAAGAAGCCTGGAAAGGTAGGAAGGGGCTAGGTTATGGAAGCCTTTCAAAGCCAAACAGGGTTTCATACTGTATCCCGGGGGTAATAGGAAACCACTTGAATGGATTGAATGATGGGGGGGGTGGTTAGACATTCTGCTGCCATACTGGTGCAGGTCTTCTGCCACAAGTCTCTCCCCACCCCACAAAACCCCTCCATCAGAGGGATCTTCATATAGTACAAATCTGACCATGTCCCTTACGCAGCCCCCCTAGCCCCCAGTCCTCATTCAGTAAACGCTAGTGGCTCTCTACCAGCTCCAGAATCAACTATAAAATCCTCTGTTTTAAAAACCTTTCACCATCTGTCTCCCTGCCTTTGCAGTCTCTTTGTACCATATTCTCTCCTTCCTCCTACATACTCTTTGATCCAGTGACTCTGGCCTTCTTGTTCCTCTAACAATACACTTCATCTGCTGACTCCGGGCGTTTTCACTGGCTTCTTCTGTCTCCACCTTCTGGCTTCTTTCCAAGTCCCAGTCCTACTATAGGAAGCCTTTTCCAGTGCCTCTTAATGCTAGTGCCTTCTCTATGTTGATTATTTCCAATTTATCCTGTTTTTCTAGCTTGTACAGAATTTAATTGCAGTTATCTTTCCCATTAGACTTTGATTCTGTAAGTCACATCTTTGTATCCCTAGCGCTTGGACAGTGCCCAGTACATTTTAGGTGTTGAATAAAAAGTATATTGACTGTCTTGTAGGAAGGTCATTTATTTATTTTTCTTTGGTAAAATAATCTAAAAATAATAAAATTTTCACATAAGGACTATTTTATTATTAGTAGTATTTTATTTTAGTATTAGCATTTTCTATAGTAATATTAGTATTTTCATCTGAAAATATAGTAATATTAGTAATTAAATATATTCTGTAAGTAATTATATAGTAATATTAGTACTTTCTTTAGCATTTTCATATTGCTTTGTTGTCTTATTGTTGTCATCTTCTTAGATGAAATTTTCTATTGTTTCTCTGAATTGTTCTTTGACTCACCAATTCTTTAGGATTCAGTTATTTCATCTCCAGTTAATTTTCAAAATATTTATTTACTTTTAGTTTTCAGCATTCACTTTTATAAGGTTTTGGATTCCAGATTTTTTCACCCTCCCTCCTTACCCTCTCCCCAAGATGGCATGCAATCTGCTATAGGCTATCCATGTATATTCATATTTAATATATTTCTACATTAATCATGTTGTGAAAGAAGATTCAAAACAATAGGGAAAATCCACGAGGGAAAAAAAAGAGAAAATATAATGCTTCTCTTTGTGGTCAGATTCCATCAGTTTTTTTTCTCTAGATGTGGATAATGTTTCCCATCATGCGTCTTTTGGAATTTTTGTGGATCTCTGTATTGCTAAGAAGAGCTAGATCAGTTCATAGTTGATCATGGCACAGTGTTGCTGTTATTGTATACAGTGTTCTCCTTGGGGTGGCTAGGTGCCACAGTGAATAGAGTACTGGCCCTGAAGTCAGGAGGACCTGAGTTCAAATCTGGCCTCAAATCCTTAACACAATAAAAACTAGCCATGTGACCTTGGCCAAGTCACTTAACCCCAATTGCCTTACTTTCCCCCCTCCAAAAAGCTAAATTAAAAAAAAAAGTTCTCCTGTTTCTGCTCACTTTCATTCAGCATCAGTTCATGTAAGTCTTTTTAGGTTTTCCTGAAACTTGCCTGCTGATCATTTCTTATTGAACAGTAATATTTCATTACATTCAAATAGCACAACTTTGTACATTGTTTTTAATAATAACCCTGAGCTTTTCTCTCCAGCAAGGGATCATCTTATTAGCAGTATTCTTCCAGCATTGACAGATGGTGGTACATGCAGTGCTGTAGTCTCTAAAGAATTAAAGATGAAGGTTTCTCAAATGGGGAGCAGGGCATAAGAAGGCAGTGCCTTATTACCAGTAAAGATTCTGTGCAGAGGATATAGCATAAAGGAAGCCAGGAGAGATGTAGAACTAAAAAAAAAAAAAAGAGGGAATATGAAAGAGTGAGGTAAAACTTGTGAAGAATATGCATGGTTGATGCTTGTGGACCATCCTTAGTATCTTAAGTAAACCATGGGTTGAGGATTCACAGGAGGGTAAGGAGATGGAATACAGTTGCATAGAGTGCAATAATGCGATCCACTTGGGACCTACTTTGGTGGAGGAAGGTGCCCTTGCTAGTGTATAAGCTTTAACCAAGTCAGTTCCAGCTCCTGTTACCTCATTGAAAATACCTATTTAGAGGGCGGAGCCAAGATGGCGGAGTAGAAACAGCACTTCAAAGTTGCTCTGCCCCACACCACTTTCAAACTATGTAAAAGGGGACTCTGAACAACTTCTGGAGCCCCAGCACCCACAGAACGACAACAGAGAAGCTAACCTCCCGCTGAGGACAGCCCAGCAGCCCTGCAGGTAGGGCCAGTGTAGCACTCTGGGAGCCGGCAGCCCAGCATGAGGAGAGCCGAGCCCAGGTCCACCTGAGCCGCGGTTTTAGCCCCAGGGTGGCCGGGCCAGCAGCTGGCTGGAGTGATCCCAGAACACCAGCAGCTGTGGCGATTCCAGAATTATCAACATAGACATGCCTTGGACAAAGTGAGAGGTTAGTGCCCTATGGACTTTGGAACCAGTATTTGGGGAACACGTTGGCTTCCTCCCCTGGGGGCTAGAAACCGCTGAGGAGACACTCGCAATTTTGCAGCTTCAGTTGCAACTTCAGCTCTTGGCCTGCAAACAGTAGGGAGATCCAGCGATCAGTCTTGGGGGGTAATCGCTCTTGCTTTAACCTGCTTGGATCTGGATTGCAATCTGGGGGGAGGTCTGGGGTGGGCATCCAACTTGCCAGAACCAGAAGTTGTGAAGACCCCAACATTCGGGACGGAAGCTCCCTTGTCTGGTGGCAGAGTCCTACTGTGGCAGCAAGCCCAAAAGTCAAGTAATTAAGTGGCAACATGCCGAGGCAAAGGAAACAAAATAAACAGAAAAATGTAACATTAGACTTCTATTTGGGGGGCAAAGAGGATGGAAGCATGGAACAGGAGGACTGTGAGGTCAGAAATCCTGTTCCAAAAGCCCCAAAGGAAAATATGAGTGGGTTACAGGCCATAGAGGACCTTAAGAAGCAGATAAGAGAAGTGGAGGAAAAATTGGGAAGAGAAATGAGAAGGATGCAGGAAAAGTATGAAATGAGAGTCAACAGCCTGACTGAGGAAAATAACACCTTAAAAAATAGACTAACTCAAATGGCAAAGGAGGCCCAAAAGGGCAATGAGCAGAAGAATGCCTTAAAAAGTCAAATTTGCCAAATGGAAAAAGAATCTCAAAAGCTCACTGAGGAGATTCATTCCTTCAGAGTTAGACTGGAGCAAATGGAAGCTAATGACTTTATGAGAAATCAAGATGCTGTTAAACAGATCCAAACAAATTAAAGAATAGAAGGCAATATGAAATATCTCATGGGAAAACCACTGACCTGGAAAATCGATCCAGGAGAGACAATTTAAAAATTATTGGACTACCTGAAAGCCATGATCAAAGAAAGAACCTAGAAATCACCCTTCAAGAAATTTTCAAGGAAAATTGCCCTGATGTTTTCGACCCAGAGGGCAAAATAGAGGTTGAAAGAATCCACCTATCACCTCCTGGAAAAGATCCCAAAAAGAAAACTCCCAGGAATATTATAGCCAGGTTCCAGAATTCCCAGATCAAGGAGAAACTACTCTAAGCAGCCAGGAAGAAACAATTTCAATATTGTAGGAACATAATCAGAATAGCACAGGACCTGGCAGCTTCTACATTGAGGGAGTGAATGGCATGGAATATGATATTCCAGAGGGCAAAAGAGCTAGGATTGAAGCCAAGGGTCACCTACCCAGCAAAACTTGAGTATTTTGTTTCAGGGGGAAATATGGTCATTCAGTGGAATAGAGGACTTTCAAGCATTCTTGAGGAAAAAAACCAGAGTTGAATAGAAAATTTGACATCCAGACACAAGAAGTAAGAGATGCCTGAGAAGGTAATCAGGGAAAAGAAATCAAAAGGAACTTATCAAAGTTGAACTACTTACATTCCTACATGGAAAAACAATAACTGTGATTGATGAAACCTTTCTCAGTATGAAAATAATGGAAGAAGGGTATATGGGCATATGAATACATATGTGAATGTGTGTATATATGTTTACAGGTATACATGGATCGAGGGCACAGGTCGAATTTGGTGGGAAGGGATGATACCTAAGGGGTGAAGTTAAGAGGTGAGAGAGGAAAGTGGCAAGAGGAGATGGGGAGAGACAGGGTGGGGTAAACTATCTCATGTAGAAGAAGCAAGGGGAAGTGGCTGCAGGGGAGGGGGAGAATAGGAAGGCAAAAGGGCAAACCATATTCTCATTGAATCTGGTTCAGGGAGAGAATGATATACATACTAAATGGGATATCTCACCCTGCTGGAGAGTAGGGGGAAGGGGGATGAGAGGGGGGATGATGGAGGGGAGGGCATTCTAGGGGGAGCCCAGGTGGGAAGTACCCACTATAGAAGAGGGACAGGATCAAAGTAGGGAATGTACCAGGTCGGGGGTGGGATGGGTGGGAGGAAATTATAAGCAGCCTATCTACTATGGTAATGTTTTGCATAGCTATGCATGTACAACACATACTGAATTGCTTATCTTCCCAGAGGGAATGGGTGACAAGGGAGGAAGGGAATGGCTCTGAAATTTGAAGTTTTAAAATTAAATTAATAAATTAAATTAATAAATTAAAATTAATTAAATTAATAATAGTATATATACTATATATTAATAGTATTAGTAATACTATTATTAATTATTAATATTATTATTAATTATTATTAATACTATTTTACATGTAATTGGGAGATAAGATGTTCAAGCATTGGGGCATAGAGACTCACCTCGCCCTAAGTCAAAGGGGATATGGGAGAAGATATGGGAGAGAGCTGATTGGAGGAAGCGATATCTTCTGGGACTGCTATTCTGGGGTGGTGGGTAGGGAAAAATGGGGGAAAATTGTAACTCAAAATCTGACGGAAATGAATGATGTAAACCAGAAATTAATAAAGCATTTGTTAAAAAACAAAAAAAGAAAATACCTGTTTAGACTGTCTTAGAAAATGGACTCTTCTGAATGTCACTATTTCTTTTTGAAGTCACTGATAAAGTTCTGAACAAATACCTTTATAATTTGTAGTTTATCCTTATTAGTATATTCATTCATTCAAGAGTGTGTACCCAGAACTAGTTTATGGTTTAGGATGCCTAGATTGTTTTTTTTTCTGACATGTTTTTATACAATCCTTAATAGAGTACCTTTGTTCTCTACCATTTGTGTAGCTTTGTTCACCCCAGGAATTTTGTTACACTTTACTCCACATGTTTTTAGAATGTATATATGTGGTTACCATGTTGATTTTCTGTTATAACTGTTTTTTCTACACAGTCTGGTATTAGCAACTGTCATGAGCACATTTGACATTCTGTTATCTAACTTGTTGGTTAAAATATTAAATATTAAAGCAAACATTAATCCATGCAATTTTACATATTCATTTCTGGGAAATTGCTAGGTATACATTCTATTCTCTTTCCTTTCAAAACTGATGAATGAAATACATGGAGATATGGGGCGGCTAGGTGGCGCAGTGAGTAAGAGCGCCGGCCCTGAGTTGGGATGACCCAGGATCGGTCCCGGCCTCAGAAAATGAGCACCACACATAAATAATGACTGGCCATGTAACCTTGAGCAAATTACTTAACCCCAATTGCTTTAAAAAAAAAAAGAAATACATGTAGATGCTAATAATAACAATAACAATTAAAAAATAGCATTTATGTGGTGCTTTCAGTTTTGTGAAGTACTTCATAAATGTCTTATTTCATCCTTACAACTACTCTGGGAATCAGGTACTATTAATATGATTTGCCCAGGCTGACAGATAGTAACTGAGGTTGCATTTGAATGAAAGTTTTCCTTTATTTCAAGTACACTATTCACTGTGCCACCTTGCTGTCTGGATATTGATTAATTATATTCCAGTCATAACCCTGACACCAAGAATGAGTTAGACATACATTTCAGATGTAGGACTGCCCCATACATGGCTTGTCCTTTGCGTTTCTCAATCAATTCCTTCCAGATACCCTGCCCTGTTTTTTCTCGTGTTTTTTTTTTTTTTTGCCACTGTGGAAATCTGATGACAACTGAAAGTTTAGCTTGTGAGTAAAGGGGAGCAAAGCAAATTCAGGACCTCTGACATGGGGGGTGTCCTAACTAGCCAAAAAGGCCAGGTGCACTGACTGGTGAGCAATGGTTCACTTTTTAATTTCTTGTTAATGAGGAAATGACAGAAAGATTGTGAGGAAGCCTTTTTTTTTTCTTTTAGTAATGTTATCTGATACATTTTCACCACCTAAGAATAGTGACCATTTTTCTTTGACACCTCTGTATTTCTGGAATATCAAAAAGTAGAATGTAACTGGAAGTAATCCTGAAATATTACATTGCACTTTGTCTAGATCTCTCCTTTGCATGTATCATAATATAACTTGTATTACATTTATTTGTACCCTTCTTTTATTCCCACTATTAGGTTGTAAGCTCCTTTAGGCCAGGGGCAGTCCTTGTTTCAGCTTTGTATTCCAGTCACCTATCATATATGGCTTACATGTTGTAGTCACTTAATAAATATGACTTGGATTGTTCAGTTAACATCTTTGCTCACTTTTACCCCATGTTTTATTTAGCTTGGCCTGTAAAACTAGCTATCTATAGAGTAAGCACATAATTAACTTAAAAAGTTAATTAAATAAAAAACTCGACATTGCATGGATACTTGGCAGAGCATGTGGGATGTTCATGCATGATCTCTTACTCTCATGCCATGATTGGACATTTCCCTATGTTATTCTTATTGATAATATGTTGTAGCCAACTTGTGCCCATACATCATGCATTTCTCATTCATTAGATGACTTGCAACTTTAATTCTTACTAGACTGGTTTTCTCTGGCTTATTGCTTTATAGCATCACCAAAGAGTACTGGGCCTTGGTTTAATGAAAAAGGGTCATTAAAAGCACTGCAGACCTTTTCTAAAGGCAGTCCTATTCACCTCTTGTTCTCTTCTGTCTAGGGGTCAATTCATTGTTTATCCTCAGTGTCCCAGAAATGTATTGTGATATATCATCGAGCTTTATGGATTATATGGCATCCTGCATATCAGAATCTGTATGATAGGCATACTTTGTATGTGTTGTTTTTCTTGTTTGAAAATTTAGGCCAGGGGCGGCTAGGTGGCACAGTGAGTAGAGTGCCGGCCCTGGAGTCAGAAGGACCTGAGTTTGGATCCGGCCTCAGACACTTAATGCACACACAAACAAAAACCTAGCCGTGTGACCTTGGGCAAGTTACTTAACCCCAATTGCCCTCCAAAAAGCAAAAAAAAGAAAAGAAAAGAAAAGAAAATTTAGGCCAGTCTCTTCTCAATTAAGAAGTTTTCCAGTATTTTTTTTTTCAAATAAAATGCTTTATTAACTTCTGGTTTACATCATTCATTTCTGCCAGATTTTGAGGTACAAATTTTCTCCCCGTTTTTCTCCTACATACTACCCCAAAATAGCAATTCCACTGGATATCCCCTCCTCCAATCTTTTCTCTCCCATATCTTCTCCCATACCCCCTTCCACTTTCCAGTAGGGCATGGTGGATCTCTATGCCCCAGTGCCTATATATCTTATTTCCTAGTTACATGTAAAATAATATTAATAATAGTATATATATATATATTTTTTAATATTTGATTTTATAACTTTGAATTTGAGATTGATTCTCTTCTTCCCTTGTCACCCACCTTTACTGGGAAGATACAAGCAGTTTAGTATAGGTTGTACATATGTAGCTAATGCAAAACATTTCCATAGTGGATATATTGTGAAAGACTGACTATATTTCCCTCCCTCCTATCCCACCCCCCACTTGTTCTATTCTCTCCTTTGATCCTGTCCCTTTTCAAAAGTGGGTGCTTCCAACTTCCCTCCCTCTCAGCCTGCCCTCCCTTCCATCATCCCCCCTCTAATCCCCTTACCCCCTACTCTCCTGTAGGGTAAGATACCCTATTTCATGTGTATGTCATTGCCTCCCTGAGCCAAATTCAATGATTATAAGGTTGACCCATTCCCTTATGCCTTCCTGTTCTTCCCCTCCATTGTACCCATTTTCCCTTGCGTCTTCTATGTGAGATAGTTTGCCCCATTCTGTCTCTCCCCATCTCTTCTCATTATATTTGTCTCACCTCTTGATTTCACCTTTTAAGTATCATCCCTTCCTATTAAATTGGTCCTGTGCCTTCTATCTGTGTATACCTGTAAACATATATACACATTCACATATGTGTTCTTACGCCTATATACCCACTGATAAAAGACTATATATATGTGTGTGTGTATACATATATATATACATATATACATAAATATAAATACACACACACACACACACATATATTTATTTTCCCTTCAAGTATTTTCATACTGAGAAAAGTTTCATCAGTTACAATTATAGTTTTTCGATGTAGGAATGTAAATAGTTCAGCTTTGATAAGTTCCTTATGATTTCTTTTCCTTGTTTACCTTCTCATACTTTTCTTGCTTCTTGTGTCTGAATGTCGAATTTCCTACTCAACTCTTTTTTTTTTCTTTAAGAATGCTTGAAAGTGGGGCGGCTAGGTGGCGCAGTGAATAGAGCGCCGGCCCTGGAATCAGAAGGCCCTGAGTTCGGAGCCGGCCTCTGACACTTAATCCATACGAACAAAAAAACCTAGCCGTGTAACCTTGGGCAAGTTACTTAACCCCAATTGCCCTAAAGGGGCGGCTAGGTGGCTCAGTGAGTAAGAGCGCCGGCCTCAGAGTTTGGATGACCTGAGATCAGATCCGGCCTCAGAAAATGAGCACCCACGCATAAATAATGACTAGCCGTGTAACCTTGAGCAAGTTACTTAACCCCAATTGCTTTAAAAAAAAAAAATTAAAAAAAAAAAAAAAGAATGCTTGAAAGTCCTCTGTTCCACTGAATGACAATATTTTCCCCTGAAACATGATCCTCAGTTTTGCTGGGTGGGTGATTCTTGGTTTTAATCCCAGGTCTTTGACCTGTGGAATATCATGTTCCAGACCCTTTGATCCCTCAGTGTAGAAGCTCCCGGATTCTGTGTTATCCTAATTGTGTTTCCACAATATTCAAATTGTTTCCTCCTGGCTGCTTGTAATATTTTCTCCTTGATCTGGGAATTCTGGAACCTGGTTATAATATTCCTAGGAGTTTTCTTTTTTGGGATCTTTTTCAGAAGGTGATTTGTGGATTCTTTCAACCTCTATTTTGCCTTCTGGTTCTAAAACATCAGGGCAGTTTTCCTGGAGAATTTCTTGAAAGATGATTTCTAGGTTCTCTTTTTTTTGATAATGGCTTTCAGGTAGTCCAATAATTTTTAAATGATCTCTCCTGGATCGATTTTCTAGATCAGTGGTTTTCTCAGTGATATATTTCACATTGCCTTCTATTTTTTCATTTGTTTGGATCTCTTTAATAGTATCTTGATTTCTCATAAAGTCACTAGCTTCCATTTGCTCTAATATAATTCTGAAGGAATGATTCTCTTCAGTGAGCTTTTGAGATTCTTTTTCCATCTGGCAAATTTGGCTTTTTAAGTCATTCTTCTCCTCATTGGCTTTTTGAGCCTTGTTAGCCATTTGAGTTAGTCTATTTTTTAAGGTGTTATTTTCTTCAGTTAGGTTATTGACTCTCATTTCATAATTTTCTTGCATTGTTCTAATTTCTCTTTCCAATTTTTCCTCCACTTCTGTTGTTTGCTTTTCATAATCCTTCTTAAGGTCCTCTGTGGCCTGTAACCAGCTTGTATTTTTCTTGGAAGCTTTTGGTGCAGGAGTTCTGACTTCACTGTCTTCCTCCTGTTCCATTCTTTGATACTTTTTGTCCCTGAAATAGGAGTGTAAAGTTTGGTTGCTCTGTTTACTTTGCTTCCCCCATTTGCTCATGTTGCCACTTAGTTACTTGATTTTTGGGCTTTTTGCCATAGTAGGACTCTGCTACCAGGAAGGGGAGCTTTATCCCAAACACTGGGCTTTCCTTGGCTGCTGAAGGTATTAGTTAGGTGCCCTCTCAGAAGCCTCCACATGCTCTGGCAAACTGGTCACACATCCTAGGACCTCCACCCTACACCACAATTCAGATCCAAGCAGGTTAAAGCAAGAGTGATTATCCCTCAGACTGGTTGCTTGGTTCCCTTACAGTCTGCAGGCCAGGAGCTGAAGCTGCCGTGTGTGGCTGTGGCTTCAGGGCTTTGGCGCCTCAGCAGCTTCTGGCCCCAAGGGGCAAAGGCTGGTGCATTCCCAACTACTGGATCCAAAGTCTACACTGCACTGACCTCTCACTTTGTCCTCAGCATCTATGTGTTGATAATTCTGGAAATGGCCACAGCTTCTTGTGATCTGAAGTCCCTCCAGCTGATGGTTGGTCAGGCCTGCCCTGGGGCTAAAACCTCTGGCTCACACAGGGCTTGGGTCAGCTCCCAGAGCGTTGTGCTGATCACTTCCTGCCAGCCTGCCAGGCTGTCCTCAGAGGGAGGTTGGCTTCTCTGTGTCATTTTGTGGTTTCTGTAGCTCTAACCTTTCTTCAGAGTCCCCTTTTACATGAATTGGGGGAGGTGGAAGCCTGAGCTTCCTGTTTCTACTCTGCCCCCCAGTATTTTTTGATTGAGTCATTTTCTACAAAAAGCATATTAACAGAGTTATCTCTATCAAATCTTTGTAACAATCTTCTATGATTTTAAATACATGCATGGGAGACACCTTGTTAGAGAGCTTTTTCGGTGGTGTTTTGCTGTGTTGAATCACACTTTTTTTTTTTTTTTAGTCAACCTGTGTACACACAGTGGGATATTGTATTCTACACCTTTCAGGCAGTTGTATTACTATAGAGTCTACTAATTTTTGATATTCTCTGTGCTTGCTTTTCAACCTTTACCAGAGATATCTTCAAAAAGCATGTACACTGTTCTCATAAAACTGTTTTTTTAAAGCAAATAGGCATTTGCGATAATAGTAACTGATATTTTCTTAGTAGTCTTTTTTTGGTCATAGGATGATATCTTTCTCCTACTTTGGACTAGGCCACTTTCTGGATAAAGATTTCGTGTTTAAAGAATCAGTGTTTTCAGGCAGCCTAAAAATAGGTGATTCTTTTTTTTTTTTTTTTTTTTAGCTTTTTGGAGGGCAGTTGGGGTTAAGTAACTTGCCCAGGGTCACACGGCTAGGTTTTTGTTTGTTTGTGCGTTAAGTGTCTGAGGTCAGATCCGAACTCAGGTCCTTCTGACTCCAGGGCTGGCACTCTACTCACTGCGCCACCTAGCCGCCCCAAAATAGGTGATTCTTACCAACTTTGACTCCGTTTTCCATCCACCACACTCTCAGTGTTGTGGTAAAAATGGTAAGGTGTGATATAGGACTAAGGCCCATCTATTGCATGGGTGGCCAAGGCCAAAATATCTAGTGTCAAATGGTCAGTCTGCTCATGAGCATTTTTGTCCATAATGAGACCAGGCCTAGGAAAGAGCACACAGTTCGTTACTAATATTGTGCTGTTAGCCTTTTCTCCATGGTAGAGCCTGCCAGAACTTGGGCATCAGTAGCCAGGCTTTTAAGAACCAGTGGTCACCTCCATGCTACTGTGAAGTCTCAGTGCCGTGTAGGACTTTGTATCTATACAGTGTCAGGAAATTAAAGCATTTTCACATTAAAAATCCTTTGTGATTTTAACCATTGAGGTAGTTTCTATGGGATAATGTTCTATTGATGATGAAAATGTGGAATTGTGAGCTGGTCTTTTATAAAAATAATATACATTTATGAAACAGATCATTACTTTTGTTCTTTTAGTTTTGCTTCTGAAATATTGAGTTACTCTATAGTTGAGGTTCCTTATTTTATAAATGGACACTGATTTTTGGAAACCATTTGTCAGGTATCGTTAGAAGAGGGCTTACAGAATAATGCCAATATCCTTAGAAATAATTTCTTTAGTGTGTTATATATCTCAAACTAATAATTCAATTTTATGCAACATTTTCACTACATATGTATTTTTTTCAGATGGCCTCATTATTTCCTATGTATGTTGTGGGGTATATTGAGCCGTACAAATTTCTGAAGATCATCTTTGTGAACATGGTAATTTTTTATTATAATATAATTTTATATGAAATTCAAATACTTTGATGGAAGTTTTCTAATTACTTTATATACTTTATTATAGAAGTTTAGCCAGAGTAGTCCTAATTAAGACATATTCATTGGACTTTGCATGGTAACATTTTTTGTCATTCAGTTTTCATTCATGTCTGACTCCTTGTGACCTCATTTGGGGTTTTCTTGGCAAAAATGGTGGACTAGTTTGCCATTTCCTTCTCCATATCATCTTACAGATGAGGAAACAGAGGCAAACAAGGTAGAGTGACTTGCCCAGGGTCACACAGCTAGTAAGTGTCCGAGGCCAGATTTGAATTCAGGAAGATGAGTCTTCTTGACTTCAGTCCTGGAGCTCTGTGCACCATGGTGCCTGCTGGCCGCTAGTCACGTTAGAGTCTGATCATAATCTTTTGTCATTCATCTTTCCCTGCACCTCCTCTTCAGTGTCATCCCTTCATCTTCTCTGTTCCTTCCTTCTCTCTACTCCTTAGTTCTTCCTCAGTTTATCAACCCTGCACCATCTGCGCTATCTTCTTTCTTTCATGTCTTGACACCTTGGTGAGTCAGCTTCTCTTTGTCCTATCGCTCATCACACCCTTTGAAACTTCAACTCGGGATTATTTTGACCATCCATCCTATTTGCTCTTATTCATGTGCTGCTGAACAGAGCTAGAAGAAAAGCAAGATACTGCTGACTGGGTACAGTAGAACTTTATTATCCATTCTCAACTTGAGCTCCGGGGAGCAGGACAGACATTCTCTCAGTCTTAGTAGATTAGCTTCTGCACTTGCAGGGCAGTTGTTCCATGCATTCTCATCTTTTCTCAAGCCTTCTGTGACACCCCCTCAGCTCTCTCTGATTAGGACCTCACCTCATAGTTCACCAAAATCATTGATAGCATTACCTGAGAGCTCTTCTTTCTCCCCACTCCTCATTTCATATAACTTAGGTAGCTTTCTCTACTATTTCCTTCTTCAGCCTTGTCTCCAATGAAGAGATGACTTTGTTTCTTGCCAAGACCTGCCCTTCTACAGTACCCTTGATTCCATTCCCTCTCAACCTTTCTAGCAAATTGGTCTCACTGTCTTCCCACTCCCTTTTATTTTCCTTCTTTCCCTATCTCCTAGCTTCATTTCAGCTACCCAAAAATGTCTACTTCTCATTTCTCCTTATGAAAAACATCTCACTTGATCCTACATTTCCCTATGAACTATTTTCTGAAACTCTTCTCTCCTTTGTGGTATAGAAAGCCATTTGCATGTATTGCTTACACTTCTCTCTATTCTACAATCTATTTTTCAACTTCATAATTCAAACTAAAATTGCCCTCTCTAAAGTTAGCAGTGTTGTTTTAATCGCCAAATCTGATGGCCTTTTCTCAATTTTTCATTCTTTTTTATTATCTCTCTGAAGCATTTGAGCCTGTTGATAACTCTTTCCTGCATAACCACTCCTCTCTGTTTTGTTGTGACACTGCGCTGTACCAATTCTCCACCTATCTCTCTGATCATTAACTTTGGGTGTCCCCAAAGACCTTATCCTAGGGCTTCTTTTCTCTCTTATATTTTTTGCTTGGTGGTCTCATCAGATCTCGGGGGTTCAGGTTTCTTTTTGGCAGATGATTCTCAGATTTTGATATCCAGCTCTAATCTCTCACTTGAACTACAGTCACACATTATCAACTGCCTCTTTGATATCTCGGATTAGATTTCTCAGTTATCTCAGGCTCAACCATGTCTAAAAGAGAAGCATCTCTCCCATCCTTTATCCCACCCCAAAACTCTCCCCGCCCCCAAACTTTGCTATTACTGTTGAAGGTACTACTATCCTTCCAGTCATTCAGGCTAACAACATTGATATGTTCTTTTACTCCCTATTGTCACTTCACATTCCAATTAATTACCAAATCTTGTTTCTGCCTTCTCAGCATCTTGCCACTAGACCACTTTTTCTCAGTTTACAGTAACAAGCCTAGTTCAGACTCTTGTCATCTCTCAGCTGGAATACTGAGATTGCCTAACTTGTTTACAGACTTAGCCATTCTAATCCACCCTTCGCTTAACTGCCAAGGCACTTTTTCCAAAATTGGTCTGACCACATGTTCCACTAACTGAGTTCCAGGGTGAAGTATAAAGCTTCACTGTTTGGTGCTTGGAGCTCTTCATAAACTGGTCCCTTCCTACATTTACAATTTCGTAGGTGAGTTGCCTTCACCTGCTTGTACAATCCAAGTACACCAGCCTGCTTATGATTCTTGGAGAGATACTCCATTTCCTGTCTTGAGCCTTTGTCCTGACTATTCCTTATACTTGGAACATTCTGCCCCTTATGTCCCTGGCATTCTGTAGGACACCTTTCCTACTCCCTGTTGTCAAACCACTTAGGGAACAGTACAGCAGGACACTCACTCCAGGCACTATATCTACCTTAATGCAGCCTCAGCATTTTGGACTGCCCATGTCACTGTTGACTCGAGTCTAGTGAAAAGTGGCATCAAAGTCATAGCTCTTGTGAGCAAAATTACTCCACAATCACACTTCCCCTGTTTTTGAACTTGGGAACTTAATTTTTCAAGTCAAGGGTAAGACTTTCCTCAAATACTGGTAATCTCAATAGTCTAGATGTTCCCTCTAGATTTTTAGATCTTATCCTATCCATATAGGACTGCCAGTTCTGTGTTTCTTGTCTGTGCCTTCATGAATTATACATCCCATGTGCCTGCCTGCCTTCCTTCTTTCTCTCAACGTACAAGTTTACCAGCAAAGTTCAGTGATTTTCTACTCCCCTCACAGGACCAAATCATCTGTATATTTCTTTGATGATACCATTTATTTGTTTGCTTTTCTATCCCCTGAAGTTAGTGCAAGCACACAGTTAATGCTTTAAATAGATGCTGGTTGATTTCTTTTCTTTAAGGTTCCTCCATTATCCTTTGAGTGATTCTCAATTTTAATTTTTTAAAGACTGTGGTGTTCGTGACTGATAGCCATACAACAATTCTGATAGAATTAAAAGATGTTTCTTAATTTTAGAGTGAAGTATAGGATCATTAAAGAAACTCTGTCATTTATTTTTTTTGCCATAACAACTTGATAGTATTTGTTCATCATCTTGGAATACAGTCTTTTAACATGAGATATTCAGTTAACCTGTTCAGTCATTTCAATCATCATCCCAATCCTTTTTTTCCTATGGGAGGTTTTGCCATGATTATCTGATCAACTCTGAGTATAGTAATTGCAGCATTAGTAGCCATTTTGATAGCCCAGTATTTTCCAAGGTATCTTGAATGCCAGCTTCCAACATATCCTTTACTGCAGCAGTTTCAGCCTCAATGCCTAATCCAACATTTTTGTTTCCTTCTTGATATACTGCATAAAGTGTAGAGATCACTTCATTAGCTTTAACTCTTGAATTTTCTGCTGTCGTCCATTAGGTTATCTGTAGAGCCTTGAAGTACTACAGTAGGAATGGCACCATCTTCCTTTTCATGCTTAAAAACCACCACTTGTGTGTCTCCAACCTCTGATAAATAAACTTTGTCACAATGGCCCATTTCTTCAAGTACAGGGGAAATCAGTCTAGGAAGGGCAATAGCATCAACAGCTTTACAGTCTTCAGAGATCCCATTTTGAATTCAACCTGACTAATGTTATATTTTATTTGTTAGCATAATGAAGAGCCATATCTGCAGCTTGGACACCTATTACTGTTGGATTTGCACCAGAATCAGCAGTAGCCTTTAACTTGTGAATCCATAAGATTTTTTTCTCCTTTGCTAAAATTCATTAGTTCTTCTGCAGTATTTTATCAGTACTATCATGCCATCACAAAGAAAAGAATACACTGCAATTTTACTGTCTTTCACTGAAGTTATATCATCTTCAGTTTCTTTCTTAAAAACTATACTGTGCTTGGTATAGTTCCTACTAAAGAAGAATGAATGCCAGAGCCCAGAATTTTATGGACTCTGATACTATCAACATGGAAGTGGCCAGAATCAGGAATTAGATACACATGCCTGGGAAATAAGCTTTGCCAAAAGGACTTCATTCCTATATTGCTTGCTCATGATGGAGGTCTAAAGCAGAGCTGGTACTTCATCAACATCTCTAAGATTTTTTGCAGAACAACATACCGAATCAGGAGGAATTTCATGGACTTTTCTGCAAGCTGTTTCATAACCTGTGACCTCTGAAACAGGTCAGTTCCCAAGTGCCCTTTAGCTAACTCTAGAAGGGCTCCAGCAAACACAGGGACAAAATCTGTGCCATCACCAACCTCTTGCTTTTGCACGTGAGAAGCCACTACAGTAATTTTTGCAGCAGTATGCTGTACTTCTCTCTTAAAATAGTAGCTGCCTCTTTTGTCACATACAGCTTCTCCAGATGATTGATAACCATTTTGTTCATCCCATTTGGTCCATATGCAGTACAGGTTGTCTGGACAAACTCCTTACATGTTTTATATATTCCTATGTACAACTTCTTCTAATCCTGCATGAGGTTTAGCTCCTCCTTTCAGCATCTAGGTGACATCTGGAGCCTTGGAAATGTGGATTGCCATAGTTAGATTATAACTATGGATTACAATGAACCAGATACCAAAAGAGAGAAAAATCATGCTCTGCCCACTCTGTTATTTCTAAGACAGTCTAGTCTTCCCTCATCTCCCTACTCATTTTCAATCCAGCTCATTGCTCCTTTATATTATTACTCCTTTCCATTCTCCTCATATAGAAAAAGAATATATGCACACACACACACATACACTGCTAGGTGCAATGTTTTGGTTAGCCATCTCACTGTATTTCCTATCTGGACAGTAGATAGTTTTCAACCATTTGCTTTTTTCCTGTGAGAGTAATTAAGCCAAAATTTTTTTTGAGTGGTCATGGATCTAATTAGAGGGACTCAGCAGTGTTCCAGGAATTGATGTAACCAGCATGATGTTATCTACCAAAACAAAGCACCCCCCCAAAAAAAATAGGAAGTCCTGCTTCATCATGGTCCTACCGCTAGATCTTTTCTCTGATGGTGGCAGGAACTTTGACAAGAATGCATCTGTTTACCTCAGGTCTTGCCCTATTATAACTGGGTTATTAGTGAAGGTTATTTTAATCTTGCATGGGAGAGACCTTGATAGTCAAATTTCTTAGCACCAAATTAAAACCATTTTAAAAAATCAACATGATGTAAGTACAGTGGGATCTTGTACTCTCTGATTCTCTCTCAAATGTTTTATGGTAAAAATGTGAATTGCTCTTAACATTTGTAAAATTTTGCCTGTCTCCTACTTCTGTACTAGTTGAGGATGCCCTTGGTGTATGTGTAGATGATTCTTAAAATTTTTACATAGATGGGAAAATAGACATATAGGTTAGTTTCCTCAGTCGTTTTTTCTTTGGTATTAATGTCTGAAATTTTTTCCATGCCTATGAGCATCTTTCCATTTCTCCACCTTTTCAAGATAACTCATTAGTTAATTGATACTTCAGCCCCCTAACAGTTGTGTTGCCTCCAGCATCTTGTTCTTTGGTGTGCTTTTATTCTGGTCCTGCTCCTTCCCTTCCCTCTTTTTTGTTAGCACTATTTCTTCCTCTGTAAGAATATCTAAGTCTGTGATGTTAGAGTTAACGTGTGATCACATGGTGCTGAAAAGGATTTGTTATGAAAGTCTTTTTGCAGATCTTTTCCACTGTATTTCTGTTTTTTGTTGTCCTCATAGACTTCCTTATATACCTTCGGTATGCCTTTACTTATTATTGTAGTTGGGCTTCTTGCCAAACTTTTTCTAGCTAGTTTTACCAGTTTATTTCTCTTTGTTTATGGAATGATAACTATTATTAATTTTCCACCATTTTTCTCTTTTAAGATTTAACAAACATTTATATTCTAAAGTGGTGCTGCCCATGGCTGCCATCTCCCTCTTGGCAAATAAGTCAAATGTTTGCTAACTTAGGTTCTTTTTAGGCCCTTTTTATCTCATTGTGACAGTTGATTTTTGTTGTTGATTGCATCCATATCCCATCTTTTTTATCTTCAGTAATCTGTTAAATAGCTTGTTATAGTTGTTTGCACTGCACAGCCTATCTTTATTCACATTTTAATTTAATTCCCATATTAATTTTTATTGTGAAATAGAGGATAAAGGAACTGGACTTGGAGGCAATAGGATCTGGGTTCAAATCCCTCCTAAGACACTGATAAGAGTGTGACCCTGGGCAAATCACTTTACTCATATAGGCCTCATTATTTCCTTTTATGTCATTATTTCTTTTTATATGAGAGGGTTGGAGTGGATGACCTTCTGTCTCTAAATCTATGATTCCGTGATCTTTAATAGTAACTTGGTGGTCTGACTATACTTGGACAACTTTTATTACTGTCTCCTAAATAATAAATCATTCTCTGACTGTCAAAATACTGTTAATTTTAAATAAAATATATTTATGTTTAAAAACATAGTATTAATTTTCATTTTTATCATATTTAGTTCTTGCCATGTCTGGGCTTTCAGATACTTTTCTTGGGAAAAGTATTGGCATATTGATGTGAGGCCTTTTGTGTCATAAACATGTCCTTAGTATATTTTGTTTTCTATTCCTAATGCACATTTTCTGAAATTTGCTATCCTCATCTGTCCCCAGCTCTAGAATAAAATCAGTGAGTATCAAAGTGTATATATATATATATATATATATATATATATATATATATATATATATATATATATATATTGGTTTAATTTGGAGGGTATTATCAGGTTCTTCATAGGATGACTCTTCATTCTTTGCAATAGATATTGGTACCCAGGTTACCATGTTTTCATAGTCTTTTTGCAGATACAACATGGAATGTTCAGATATCCCATAAAATTTCTTGCTACCTTTGAAGCTATGAAAAAACAAATTCTACCAACTCCTTTGCCTTTTTTTTTTTTTAATTTTTTGATTTTTGGAGGGTAGTTGGGGTTAAGTGATTTGCCCAAAGTCACATGACCACTAAATTCTGAGCAAGACTACATTTTCCCCTGTTTGATTTTATTCTAGATTGGGACACATTCTAACCTTTTGAGATTTCATCAAATCCTGAATCATCCAAGATGTTAGCTATCCTTTCTAGCTTTGGGTCATCTGCAGATTTAATAAGAATGCCTTATTTTGCCCTCATCTGAGTCATTGACAAAGACCTAAAGCAGCATGGGGCCTAGCCTGGATCCCAGGGGTGTTCCATGAGAATACTTGAGGGTTCTGTTACTTTCTCTGTGGACATGAGATCATTGATAGCTGGTTGGTCTGTGGGGTCTGAATCCAGCTAACAGTGTACTGTACGTTGAGCTCATGGCTTTCCCCTTTTTTCCACAAGAATAACATGATTCTTTACTAAAATCTAGGTAAACTCTGCCTACAGCATTGTTTTGAGCTACCAGTCTAGTGGGATTGAGAAATGGATTGGACCTAAAATCATTATTATAGTGAACTCTTTGGTGAAGAAACTCCCTTCCCTAATGTAGGTTGGCATCTTATCTCAACTTCAATCTTAGCTCCTGGGACCACTGAGAAATTAGGTAGGTAACTTGCTTAGGGTCACACAGCCAGGATTGTGTCAAGGTGGGACTTGAGCCCAGGTCATCTTAGTTTTCAGCCTGATACGCTCTCTACCATTCCAGGGTAACTTATACCCATCCAGTATCCCTGTCCAAATTAGAAATAAAATTCATTGAGAAGCCCTGTTGTTGAGGAGGACATTATGCGTATTTGTGGCCATCACTCCACCACTGTCACAGTAGTGCTGAGATCCAGTTGATGTGGAAACTTCTTTCATAGCCATATCCCAGCCCATAAATGTCTACCCATCTTGTTTGGATTCTCTTGAAATAAAGTTCAGTCCAGAGGAGTCACCTTCCTTATGGAGAACCTTCCTTGCATTCTCTTGCTGTACAAGGTATTAGTCATGGGTTCATTCTCATTCTTACCATATTATCAGTCTGTGTTCTTCTTCAGGCCTACGTTTATTTGGTGATACCTTCATGTTGCTTCTCCTTCATAATCTTTGCAATATATTCCAACCTACTTTGACTCACCATATATTTATTCAACTTGATCCTGAAGGAGCATGTTGTATTTCATAGCTCAAAGAGAGTAAACCCATTGCAAGAATATTTGCTTTTCATCATTTGGGAAATGGCTAAATAAATTATGGAGCATAAACATACTGAAATCGTGACAATGTGGTGAATTTGAAGAACTCCCGTCTGTCAAGAAGTACTTGTTAAGTGTGTAGTCCACTGTGCTAAGCACTGTGGGGGCCTGAGAGGGATAGTACAGAGGAGCTGAGCAGGGGCCTTAGAGGGAAGTGAGCCACCTGCACCTTTAGCTCTAGTGCAGAGGATTTTTGAAAAAAGAAACAAAAGGCAGTGTAATTAGAATCATCAAGCCATCATGATCCCAGAGAAGAGTTAAGAGACTGTAGTCAGGGAACACTGCATTATTACCAGACTTGGTTGATGTGCTTGTTAATTTTTCTAAATTGCTTTTTCTTTTGTTAAAATAGCTTGTTAGTTGTATCAAGAAGGGAAAGGGGATATGTTAAAAATGAAAGTAACACAAAAAACAAAAGATATAAGTAAAAATGTAGGCCTTAGTTTCAGGGAACATCTTGTGGTCATTAAAGGAAGTTTGAATTCCACATGAAGAGCGTCTAGTAACATTCTTCCTCCTGGTCAGTTCTGGGCCCATTTGTATTGTCCAAGACATGAATTATGTTTGCATGTTCACATACATATTGTATCTGGATATTAATAAGGCATTCTTCATTAGTTTGGCTCTTCATGTCTGGACATTTTGGCTAAAATCTTTTAAGTCATTATGGATCTTATTTAGAAGCCTCTCTGGAACTTAGTGCAATCAGCACAGTGTCATTTGCAAAGAGAGATATTTGGTAGATATCATCATTCATACAGAATCCCTCTTGAACTTTTCTGGGGTTATTACTAATCTTCTTTTAGCACTGTATTCTAGATTTTTGCTAGGAATTCAAGTAATCTCATTGACCTTTACTTTTCATGTGACCATATATGAAAAGCAGGAACCATATGTCCACTACATTTTTCTTCTTCAAACTGAAGATGGGTATATGTTTTTTAAAGCTGTAGGGGACTTGAAAGATCCCTAAGTCAAAATCCCCCTCATTCTCTATATAAGCAAACTGAGACTTAGATTTAAATGACTTGCCCGAGTTCGCAAAACTAGTAAGGTCTTAAAGGTCTAAGACTTCCAAGTCTAATGTCCTATTATCAGCCACATCCCACTGCTTTACAATTCCTCTGATTACTCAGCCTGTTCTATATAGAGCATTGTTTCTAGTCAAACTGTCCTTTTCCTTCTCTGGATGTGTGGGGCAGTCAGAAGCATCTAAGTTCTGTATGCTGGGGATACATAGAAAGGCAGGACATAGTCCCTGCCCTTAAGGGATTCACAGCCTAATGTGGAGGACAACAAGCAAATACACATGTGCAAGTACAACATAGTAGTGAGTGAGAGAAGGGACTAGAATCAAGAGGGAATGGGAAAGGCTTCGTGTACATGGAATGTCAGGGAAGCCTGAAGGTAGAGAAGAGAAAGGAGAGCATTTCAGGCCTGGGGGATGGCCAGAGAAAATGCCTAGAATGGGAGATGAAGAGTCTTGTGTTTTGAACAGTCAGGGGACTAGTGTCACTGGATTAAAGAATAGAAGCTAGGGAGTAAGGTATAAGAAGACTGGAAATGTGAGGGCAGGGCTAGATTATGAAGGATAGGGGTTTATGGGACCAATCAATTTGGCTGTGGTGTGGAGGTTGGACTAGAGGAACAGAGACCAGAGGCAGGCACATCCCTTGGCAGTTGTTGAAACAGTTAAGGCATGAGGGGATGAGGGCTTGCACCAGGGTTGGGACTGTGTCATAAGAGAGAAGTGGGGGCATATTTGAGAGATGCTGTAAAGGTAAAATCAGCAAGCCTTGGAAACAGCTTAGAAATGGAGGGAGTGAGAGAGAGTAAGGATTGGGACAGGGATATTAATTAAATCCATGGGACTGATGAAATCACTAGGTGGAGTTAGTGGAGAGGGAGAAGAGAGAGCCCAGGACAGAGCCTTGTGTGCTACTTACAGTTGGGGGGCATGACCTGGGTGAAAATCCATCAAAAGGAGATGGAGTTGGAGTGATCACATAGATAACAGGAGATCCAGGTAAGAGGGGTGTCCGAAAAACCCCAGAGAGAAGAGGATTTCAAGGAGAGTGAGATGATGAACAATGTCAGAGGACAATGAGGACTGAGAAAAGGTAGTTGGATTTGGCATTTAACTTGGGAGAGAGCATTTAACTTTGAATAATGAGGAAAGGACCTGGATTATCTGGAGTTAAGAAAAGAGTGAGAGGAGAGAATGTGGAGACACCTATTGTAGATGGCCTTCTCAAGGAAGGTCACAACTTTTGTCCCCTGCAAAATGTGACTGAATCCTCTTATAGAGGACTCTTATCCTGGTCGTTCTGTTTCATTTATGCAACCTAAAGTTGTATTAGCTCTTTTGGTTTCCATATCACACATTCTATTAAACTGACTGCAACCCTAATTTATATGTCACATCTTCCATGTCTTGTATTGGAGCAGATGAGGTTTTGAATCTAAGTGTAGAACTTTGCATTTCTCCCTATTGCATTTTATTTTGTTAGACTCGGCCCTTCATTTTAGTCCATTAAGATTTTGTTTTTTTTGGCTCCTCACTTTGGGTTCCAGTGTGTCTTTTTTCAGCTTATTTGCAAATTTAATAGCAAGTATAGCCTCTGCATTATCATCATAGTTATTAATAATGCTGTGAATAGAACAGGATCCAAGAACAAAGGCTTTTGGTATGCTAATAGAAGCCTTGCAGCAGGTTGACTTAACATTTTTGCATCCTGCCATTCAGCTCTTTATGAATCTATCTAATTGTACTTTGATTTAGCTATTTCTCTATTTTTCATAAAGATAGGTAAACTCTGCTGAGTACATTTTTGTAATCAAGATACACTCTCATCTCCTGTGTAGACATGCCGCACTTAAATTGTACACACAGTCGAGATACAGTTTATACAGAACTTGGCTGTGTTCTAGGCACTGTACTAAGCACTTGTTAATGTCACTTTATCCTTACAACCCTGAAAAATAGGTGATACGCTCTCCGTTTTACATTTGGGGAAACTATGGCAGACAAGTAAAGTGACTTTCCCAAGGTTACCCAACTGTTAAGTTTCTGAGGTCGTATTTGAGCTCAGGTCTTCCTGATTCCAGGCCTAGTTCTATTCACTGAGGCATCTAACCCTAACCTGCTAAGACAGTCAGAGTTAGAAATGGCATAACTTGTTCTTAATGAACTTAACATTTTCCTTTAAATCATTTTAAAATTACCAGGCTGGCTCTCTGCTCTTGGCTGGAGTCAATATCACCAGTGGGATCAGTCTTCTTTCTGTTGGGGTGACATTTTCCAACTCCAGTCTTGTGTTAGCTCTGTTCTTGAAGATTATTCAGAGAGCATCACCTTCATTGAGGGGTAGAGCATCAAGTTCTGACAGTAGTCCATGATGTAATTCATGGCGACCAAGAGGTGAACTTTGGGCTAGATGGTCTTATCATCCATCACTTTACCTGTCTTGGATTTTGATTCTTAGTAACCGTTTTTGTTGGTCTCCTTTTGGTGTGAATATCTCTTTCTTGAAAGAAAAGAGAAGAAAAATAGATGTTTCAGTTTTATTTTTAACTTTAGTTAATGAATACATGTCATTCAACAACAGATAAGAGATTTAAAAGTGGGGGATATATTCAAAGAAGATAGAAAACTCATGTCTGTGACTTAGTTTACCTTTATGCTCCTCTCTGTGAAAAATAGTGAAGTTGATTTTATTTCTTATTAATCCAATTTTGGCTAAGTTATAGATGTAGAATAAATGAGTAAATGAACTGCATATAGCTTGTGGTCTTTAATCTTATTGCTAAAAGACTTCTATCCTTTGAAGTTGCTTTAAAGTTTTATTTAAATCCATTAATTTTTGCCTTATTCTTATCCTGCCCATAACAATTACTTTGGTAATAGAAGTTGCACATTGCCTATATACTCATTATGCATAATAAAATATTACATAATCAATTCTATTTTGTCTTTTTTGTTTTTTTTTACAGGTTTCTATCATAATCTGTTTTGTTTTAATGTTTGGAAATTGCACGTATTTGTCATCTTATTTTGCTTCCTCTTTGATAATAACATGGGTAAGTATTTGCTCAGCTAATATAGTTTTCTCCCCATTAAATAGAAAATGTTTTTGACCCAGACTTAGGAGATGTAATGGAGAGGACAGATTCTTATTTGTTCATTAATAAAGCATAAATTTCCCAAATAGTCTTATTTCCTTTCTCACCATGACAAAGCATGATTTTAAAAAATCTGCCTTATTTAGCTACCAGCATTAAGGTATTAAGATATCTTATTAAGATATTGTCAGATCAGTCACCTATATCACTTACTCTAAGGATATTGCCATTGTCTAAAATATTTGGGAACTCCACTTTTGAAATCAACTTTTTTTCAAAAAGCCATTCAGGGAATGAATAAGGTAAATGATTAAGTTAGTTAATGATGTCTTTGGTCAAAAATGAAAACTTATGTAGTAAAATGAGTATTAGAAAGAGAGCTAGCCTTGGAATCATGGGAAACAAATTGAAATTCTGCCCCTAACAATGACCATGTTGTCCTGTGAACAATTTACAGTCCCTTTTACTTCAGTTTCATCATCTGTAAAATGGGTCTGATTGGGGCCATAGCCTGTGTCTCCCAAAACATTATGAAGGTCAAAGAAGACATTTATATTCTTTGTAATGTACTTTTTAGCCCTTTCAGGTGCAGCATAAATGTCTTATTTCTTTTGAATGGCCCTGAAGGCAGGATCAGATATGTTTGATTAACGGCCTTGTCACTTGCATAAAAATGAACATTTTGATATACACACTCTGGTGTGATAATTAATCATTTCTACTTCAGGTGTGCAAAGGGTAGCTCTAACAGATAAGAGAAAGATGGTGAACCCAAGGTTATAACATTGGATTTTACGTGTCCATGGGCTTGGTGTGGAATGACTCTTTTCCTCAACCCCACTGCCTTCTGGCCTCCTAGGAGATGCCATTAGACTAGAACCAACCCAAGCACCTTCTTACTGTCTCATCTGCTTTTTTGCAGTTTGAGGGGGAACTCCCCTGACTGCCTCTCTACCCCTTCACTTTGATGAAGTGGCATTCCAGAAGATGGCCCAGAGCACCTTTCTACCAAAAGAGAAGCCGATTGATTGTCTATAATTTTATGTTGAATAGTTACGGAACTGCCCCCAAAAGATAAATGTTCTTGTCAGTGGCTCCCAACTCATGATCCCACAGTTTTGTTTTTTCTCCCTAGTAGACTTGTCACGTGTAGTATTGTAAAGAAGTTAGAATTGAAGGAGGAGTTATCGAAGGAAAATAAATAGTAGAATGGTGAAGAACAGTTAAATACCTTTTTAAACCCTGCAATAAGTCTAACTTGTTTTTGTTGTTCACTTGTGTCGAACTCTGTGACTCTGTGGGGGTTTTCTTGGAAAAGATATTGGAATGGTTTGCCATTTCCTTCTCCAACTCATTTTCTAGATGAGGAACTGAAGCAAATAGGGTTAAATGACTTGCCCAGGGTTACAATAGCTAGTGAAGTGTCTGAGACACTCAGGAACATAAGACTTCCTGACTCCACGCCTGAAATTATCCAGTAATCCATCTAGCTACCCCAAGTATAAAATATATCCAGGTGCTAATTAAATTTTCCATTTTTCTTTTCTGTAATTATCTCTTTCTCAAGGGTATCATGAAAAAGAGGAATAAAATCCAAAAATTGCACCTATGTGGATGTGCCTTTTGGGTAAGGTTTAATAAGTTTTAATATATTTTTTTAAAAATCTGTTTTATTTAAATACCATTTCATTTTAAATGTGATTTATTGAGCCAGTATCATACTTTGAAAAAAACAACTTACATTACAGAATCCCACTTATCAAGAAACAATAGCTAGGAGAGATTAGCAATATTTGCAAAAAATTGTTGTAGTTGTTTCTTTAAGTATTTTGCTTTACCTTTCTGTATGTTTCCACCCTGGTGCTCCATTCTCCAGTCATTTTCATCCCCTTTCTTCCTTTTGATCACATACACTGCATAACTCACTGACATTTTTCTTCTCACCTACTCTACTCTAATTTTTGCATTTTTCCTGTATCCTTTGAGTTCTTTTATGCCTTTTCCCTATTTTCATTTTCATTTACTATGCTAGATTATGCCTCCTATATATTACCTTCCCTCCATTCTGCATTATCTTATTAGCTTAACTCTAGTATTTCATCTTCCTTTCACTCCACTAAAAATGGCCAAATGTTTGTCTGCCTTTAACCCATACTTTGCTAGTATATATGTTTGACAGACAAAATAAGTATGTTACCATGGAAATTATTATTGCTACCAAATTAGATTTTTATCAAGTTTAAATTGCTGCCTACTAACAATTAAATTCTTGGGATATATGTTAAGATTATCCCGAATCATTCCCAAATATAAGAGTAATACAACCAGAATCTTAGAACTGAAAAGACCCACAGAGATCATTGAGGCCATCTTTTCCCTTGATTTCAGTGCAATGATGCTTGAACAATTTCAGTGATGGAGAGTTTACTGTTTTGTGAAGCAGCCTGCTCCATTTTTTTTATAACTCTTATTATTATAAGATTCCTTCCTATGTTCATCAGAAATCAGCTTCCCTATAACTTTTATTCATTGTCTTAGATGGCTTCTCTTCCTGCTGTCTGTTTAAATATGCTTTGTTACCTTGATCTGATACACAAAGCAGTTTTTTGATGGGTGTAGGAAGACAGCCATGAGAATTCCAGTTTCTCTGTTATGCTAGAGATATATGAAATCAGGGAAAGCCCTGACCTTGTGGCCTTTCCATGAGCTTACAGTCACGGAGCACTGACTTGGGAAAGTGCTCTTGGAAGGAAAGAGCAAGGGAGCTAAGGGAGAGCTCCTCATGACAGAGCAGACCTGCCCTTGGGTTATGAGGCAACTGGTCCTTTTTTTATGCCCCTGCATCATGTATTGTCTCTTGAGAGCCTTATGTGCTGAGCCCACAAATGAAAAAGGATTTTATGATGACCAGAAGCCATGAGATCCCAGTGGTAGGAACCTTTCCTCTCTGGTAACTTCCCCTTCTTCTCTGCCCTCCGTCGCCATTGGAGGTCAGGTAGAAGTTTGGTAGGGACTGGATCATCAGCTGTTGGTGTAAGCTTCTCTTGTGGGGTGATTGTTGGCCTTGTGGTATAGGTGTAAGCAAAGCCCCACATAAATACTTGTGACTACCAGTGGAAAATGGAGCCCTTGTTTCATATTGTAAGGACAATAGGAGTAGACACTGGCCTTTAAGATGGAATCCATGGGCTTTTATAATAGATTGCACAGAGGTTGCTTTTCTTATTAGTAGCTTTGGAGGGACTTCCCTTGATTGAGGAGGGGAACCCCTTACTGCTGGGCTAGGAACAATGTAAGTTATAATTCTGGGCACTTTAGGCTAACCCCTGCACAAGCAAGACATGGCTACATATTGGTTTTTTTGTTTTGTTTTGTTTTGGTGAGACGATTGGGGTTAAATGACTTGCCCAGGTCACAGAGCTACTAAGTGTCAAGTGTCTATTGTCTGAGGCTGAATTTGAACTCGGGTCCTTCTGACTTTAGGGCTGATGCTCTGTCCACTGTACCACCTAGCTGCCCCTATGTCATGTGCACAGGAGAACATAAGAGAGGATATAAAGCATATAGCAATAAATTTCCATTTCAGGAAACCTATATGATAAATGCTGTGCATTTTATTGAGAATTGTGTCTTTGCTTCCTTGTAAGTTTTCTTTTGTTCTTTGCTGTGCAGAGAAGGTTACAATTAAGCACAGATTTAAAAAATATATAGAGATATATACATACACACATGCACATATATACATATAGAGACATATATGTTCCCTAAGAAATTCTGCTCCTGGTCTTTGGTTTTATGTTTGTGCATATCTCTTATTTCCTATCCCTCCTGACTCCTTTACCATACTTTTTCGTGCTACCTTGCCCTCCTATTACTAAACCTACTCCCCCACAAGGATCGCTACCTTGTCCTTCCATTCCCATGAATCTAAACACCCTTCTATACCTCCCCTCTAAAAATCCCTCCCTTGTCCTCTCCCTTCATCCTCTTAGCATTTTATTTCTTTCTGAATTTAGAAGACTTTTATACTCACATATATATGTATATGTGTATATATGTATGTATATATATATATATGGATATAGTATTCATGTATATATGTATGTATTGTTCCCTCTTGAACTCATTCCCAGTGAAAATAGGTTTCTAGAACTAACAGCCCTCATCCTGCATCTAACATATTCGTCCTTCCTCTCACTTCATTCGTATAAGATAATTACTCTTTTTAACTGTTCTGGAACGATTTTGCTTTTTAAAGTCATATCATACCTAGACTATCCCAATCTTTCTTATAGACTACTAAAAACAATCTTAGACATAATGTTTTACACTTTACATACATAAAATGTAAACAGTCTTTCCTGATTGAGTCACTTGTAATTAGTCTTTGGTATGTACTTTATATTTCCCTTGGCCTCTTGTATGTCAAATCTATGTTCAGGTGTTTGTTTTTTTAAACAAAGTCCTGAAAGTCTGACAGTTCATTAAATGTCCATTTTTAAAAATTCGGGATTGTGATTATCTTTGCTGGGTATGATATTTTCAGCAGAAGCCCAATTCTTTTGTTCTTGAATATAATAGTGTTCCAAGACCTGTGGTTTTTTTAGTGTCACTGCTTCTAGGTCTTGTGCGATTCTAATTGTGGCAACACCATATTTAAATTGTGTTTTTCTTGTTGCCTGTAATATTTTGAGCTGAGGGTTTCAGAATTTGACTCTGCTATTCCTGTGGGTTTTCCTCACAGGATCTCTCTCAGGTGGTGATTAATGAATTTTTGTATTTCTACTTTTCCCTCTTATTCTAATGCTTCAGGACAGTTTAACTATTGTATTATTGTATCAAGATTCCTTTTTTTGATCTTAGCTTTCAGGTAATCCAGCTATTCTTATGTTTTCTCTTCTTGATCTGTTCTCCAGATCAGTTGCTCCACATAAGATGCTCTTCTGTTTTTCATTCTTTACATTTTGTTTTATTATTATTTTTTGATCTCATAACTTTGCCCAATTCTAATTTTCAAGGAGTCCTTTTCTTCCTTAAGATTCTGGATCCCCTTTTCTAATTGGTTGAGTTTCTTTTTATAACATTTTTGTTTTTCTTGGATTGTTTTTGTTTTGTTTTTCCTCAATCTCAACCAACTAAAAAACTACTGTGTTAGTCCAGACATGAGGTAATGTGGGCCTCTATCAGGGTGATAGTAGTATCAGAGGAGAGAAGGTAACATGTACATAAGATTTTATGAAGATAAAATTGACAGGACTTGCCATCTCAATTGGATTTGGGTGAGGGGAGTGAGAGTGAAGAATCAAGGATGACACATAGGGTACCAGCCTTGATGACTTAAAAAATGGTGGTGGTCTCAGTAGCAGTAGAAAAGTTAGGAAGATGGGGATTGTGGGACCAAAGATCATGAATTACATTTTGAACATGTTGAGCTTAAGATGTTTTCTAGAACATAGAGGGGAGGAAAGGCCAGGTTATAAAGGGCTTTAGCTACCAAACTGAGCCTTTTCTGTTTGGTCTAACAGAGATGTCATAAGTATTGAAGAGATGAAGAAGAGGTGTGCCAGGGTGATGGCTGTGTGAGTGTGGAGAAAGGGATGCGTAGGAATGGGGCTGGGAAGGTAGAAACAAGGTTGGAGAAAAGTTGTAATTATAGAAATCATGAGTAGAAATATATGCTTATGTGCATTATGAACAGTGATACAGAAATGTCCAAATCAAAAGCTTTGGAAGATTTTGCATCTTTCAGGTTTTTGTTGACCCCATTATAAAATTTGACATCATGGAGGTGGTGGAAAAATTATGGATGGTAGAGAGATGAAGAATATGTATTTAACTAAGGTAAAGTGAAGAGAGAAGTCATGGGGGTTTGGACAGAATGTTCTGGAGAATATCAGCATGTTAGAGTGGAGAGGCTGACTGAACCAGACACTGAATCCATTCAGAAAGATGAAAGAATGGCGTGGAGGTGGAGCGGAACCAGGATGGGTGGGAGAAACCTCTGAAGAAGAAAGGCTGCTGAGTGGTGGTGACAAAGGGAATCAGACTCAGAGGAGTGAGGCCAGGGAGTGCACCTGCTCTTCCTCCTAGCTTAGGGTTCAGTAGTTTGTGAGAGGCAACTTCTGTACCAAAGAGAAAGGTGCCCAGGAAGTCAGGTTCTTCCATTAAACTTGTTAAACTTCAAAACCAATATTGCAACATTCATAGTCCTCCAGTGATATGTCCCCTTACTAGTCCCTGGGCAAGAATCACACATGTATAATACCAAGCAGGAAGTTAATATTTTAGCCGTAATTCTTAGCATCCTCTGCCTTCTTTGCCACCACTAAGCCAATTTCTGTCTGGTGCTCCAAATCTGGATCCTAATGTGTAAGAGTACCTGGTTTCTCAAATAGCCTTTTTCTTTCTTCTACTTCTATCTTGGGTCATGAGCCTACACAGACATTTTCTGATCTTCTTGTCGCTTGTTTCTGTTAATTAACTTCGGTATTAATATTTCTAAAGCCTGCTTTATTTTTTACATATTCAGCAGTTTAACAAACATACCTTTTTGGTTCTAGAGAAACATGGGTTTCAATCTCAGAATTTTAGAATTGGAACAAAGGACCCTATCAACTCCAACCACTTGGTTTTAAAGATGATCTGGTAACAACAATAGGTATAGTAAGCACACTGGATAAGGTACTATGCTTACAGTTAGGAAAATCTGCCTGTGAGACCCTAGACAGGTCTCTTCATCTTCCTGGAAGCCAGCTTCCTCATCTGTAAAATGAGATGGTTTTATTTGATGGTCTCTGATGTCCTTTCCAGCTCTAAATCTGTGATGTTATGATTCTGTTATCTTGTTGTTATTAATATTAATAACAAAGATTAAAAAACTGAATGCATTGCCTATTGTTGTTAGTTATGAAAACAACACAGATTTCTGGCATTTTTTACGTTATACTGAAATTCATTACCCAGTCAGGAAAGGCCTGATTTTTTCATATGGAAATTCCATAAATAACATTTATGATCAATACCATAGGTAGTGATCTTCCTAAGTTAATGTATCTTGAGAAGAATCAGAGACTGCCTTATTTACCATATACATTTAATTAAGTAAAAATATAGTCATATTTATTCAGTACCATTTTGAATTTTAGTTCTTCAACAGAAGATATTTGCCCATAATTGTTTCTGGAAGCCTATGCTTAAAAAATAACAACTATTTTTATGTAAAGATATATTATGTACTTCCCTGCCTTCTTAAACAGAGTATAAAATACATAATTTAACCTTTTCTTGATGATTTTGGATCATCATTATGAACATACTTTATTGGATTGTAATACAATGATGCATTTGTCTCAGAGATTCATAGGGCTGCTGGCTGCTACAATGAGTTGTTTTCTTCTGTGCATTCTCTGTATTTTAGTTTTGCTATCTCTTCTTTCCATGTCAGACTGTTCCTTACATGTCACTTCTCTTTCCTCGAAGTATACATGCCTCTAGGTATTTCCTACCTCCTCTCCTACTTAGTTAACTTTTATCTTTATGGACTAGGACACCAAGTAACTAATGTCATTAAAATTATTTGTTAAAGTCAGTAAGACTGAGTAAAATAGCCTAATAAATTCTTCTCCACAGTAAAGGCACATAAGATTATTTTTTAAATAAAAAACTATTTCCATTACTTAACAAACTTTTTCACTTATTTCCAAAATCAGAAATCTGTTTCAGGGGGTTGAGATTGCTTAAAGACTGATTTCTGGGCAATAGGAATGTTACTAGATACAGCCATTCAGAAAGAATGGAAGTGTTTTAATATCAGTTGTCTCCTATTTTCTTACAGCATTTAGACACGGAGTATAAATCATTAATCCAAATTCATACTGTAATTTGATTAGACTAGAATTTAGGACTTTAATCTCTCAGCCCAGTTCTTTTTCTGTTAAATGAATGGGAAATAATTTATACTTGTACAGCCTTTTATTTTTACTCATGTGTTTGTTGGAAGGACAAATGAGCTGGAAAGAATGTCTGAGGTGATTGTTGACAGGGGTGTGAATTATAGGTCATGGCTGTCTAGAGAGAATTCTTATTATATGTAAATCCTAATCCTAAAAAAGTCAAGATTTCTACTAAAGAAAATAGTATTATATCTAGTAAGAAACCCAATTCCCTCAATATTTATATAATCAAGCTTTCTGGGTATGCTTTTTCTTTTTAAGTTGTTTGGGTTAGAATATATTTATTTTTAGTGCTTGTAACAGTGGCCTACTTTTGCAATCCAGATCCTTGAGCAAAAGCTTCTCAGTTTACCACACCTAGAAATCCCCTTTATGTGCATTTGGAGTGACTATACTTTTCATTTGTCATAAGAAGGATATATTAGGTTATTTGATATGGGCAATTTTTAGTACTTAACTTTTATCCTTTATTTTGTAGCTGATTCAGTGTTTTCTTTGGTGGAGTGGAACAGTCGTTTTGAAAGTGGCATTATCTCAACTCTTTGCTGTTTCGGATCATGTAAGTGCTTTCTTCTAGTTAATATACCAGAGGACGTCATAGGCATTATTTCATTGCTTCTCTAGTATTTCTTCTCTCCTCTGACTCTGCCCCCACTCTAGTATAGGCCCTCATCACCCCACATCTAGACTATTGCAGTAGCTGCTGGTGCTTCTGCCTCCTCAGTCTCATCCATCCTTCATTCAGCCAGTCAAGTGATTTTCCTGAAATGAAGGTCCAACCATGTCATCCCACATCAGTAAATTCCAATGACTTCCTATTGCCTCCAGGATCAAATACAAAATCCTCAGCCTCGTGTTCAAAGCCTTTCATAACCTATCCCCTTTCCACCTTTCCAGGCTTCTTATGCCTTACTTCCTAGAGACACATGCTCTTCTATCTAGTGACACCTGCCCATTGGCTGTTCCACAAACAAGACACTCTATCCCTCTTCTCCAAGCATTCTCCCTAGCTGTCCTGAATGCCTGGAAAGCTCTTCTTCTCTCCACCTACTGACCTCCTTGTTTTCCTTTCAATTCCAACTAAAATACCTTCTTTTTCTGGAAGCCTTCCCCAACCCCTCTCAAACCTAGTATCTTTGCTTTGTTAATTATTTCCTATTTATCCTGTGTATAGGTTGCTTTGTACATAATTGTTTACTTTTAGTTTTCCTCATTAGATTGCAACCTCCTTGAGGCAAGAGACTGTCTTTTGCCTCCTTTTATATTCCCAGTGCTTATCGTAGTCCCTGGCACATAATAAGTACTTAATAAATGTTTATTGATTGGTTTTTGTATTTTACTTAATTTCATACCAGATTCAACTTAGTGACCTCATAACTGCCAGAATTTTAAGATACACTGATTTTGACACTTTAATGTATACTTGTGCTCCTGAATTTGACTTTATGGAAAAGGAGGTAAGAATTTTTTTTTCCTATTTTGCCTTCCTTAGAGGGATCCTAGACCCCCAGGTCTGTGTAGCTTTGTGATACTTGGCTTAGTAACTATATTTGTTTTTCCTCATTGGGAGGGAAAACTTTCTCAGGAATTAGGTCTAATTGGAAAGGAAGCCTATCTGAATTAGTGAAAAATAACAGCTACAGAATATTTTTTAAAGAAATTCAGTTTTATTTCAAATCTTCTGTATTGGAATTCTAGCAAACTGATGACAAAGTATTTCCAAGATGTTATATTATCAGCTTCTTATAATGAATAGTAAAACTCAGTTCAAAAAGAATTCTGCACTTAGATACTCTGATCTTATAATAAAGCTCATTTTAAGTGTTTTATGTTTTGTTTTTCTTTCCTTAATAGATCTTTATTGATATTTTTGTTTTTATGTTATCTGAATTCCTCTTTCTCTTCCTTTCTCCCTCTTAAGTGTGTTATTAAACATATTGTATATCTTAGAATCATGAAATTATAGATTTTAAGAGGTAGCTTGTAGGTCATCTTCACCCACAAACATGTACTTATTTCTCAAGTAGCTGTTTTATGAAGACTAGTATTTGAGCATTAGAGGAGATGCAAGGAGCTCTGCCCTCATGGATGGCACTGCCATTTTATAGTCAAGGAAACTAAAGCCCACAACAGTAACAAAAACCAGAACAAGAACCCAGGTTGCTTAATTTAATAGGATCAAGTTAACTTTTTTACTGTATTTCATTGTGTGTTAGAATAACACATAATGTTCTAGCCATGATTTTTTCAGTACTTGCTATTTACTGTTATGGCTAAATGTTCTATAATTTCATTGTCTTAGCGAGTTCCCTATACTCTTCCATGATTGTCAACCCAACCCATTATCTATTGGTTGAATCCAACATTTTAGCCCAAGATTTATGTATATTAATGACAACAAAGAATACCACAGGTGACAAAGTGATCAGTGACATCAGAGAAATTGAATAGTATTTCAAATAATAAAGGATAAAATCAAAATAGTGGAAAAGCTGAGCAAAATCTTAACATTAGATTTGATGAAATATTTCTAACATTCTTAGTGATAAAATTAAGTTCTTTTATAATAGTTGGACTAGTTAAATTACTGTGTTATCCAAGGAGATAATGAAATTTCAAATCCATGTGTGGCGTGGCCTTTTTTTTTTTACAGGAATTGTTATTGTGGTACTCATTAATGAAAAAAATGCTTACAACTATTTCTCTGTAGGAAGTAAAACCAAATTCATAGACTCTCTAAAATTTTATTGTATTTCAGACTCCACTGAGGTACACAAAGACATTACTGCTTCCAGTTGTTATTGTAATTTCTTATTTAATATTTAGCAAGGTAGGTTTTCTTTTTTCAATTTAGACTCTTGTTGTTCTGTTCTGCTAAATATATGTACCACAATGGTAGAAAAATGTTATTAGGTTAAAGATAAATGTACTTTTTTTAGCTAAAAACAGTTATTATTTACTTTTTTAAATCTCTCTCTCACACACACACACACACACACACACACACACACACACACACACCCATTCATTAGAAAGGGTATTTTGTTTTAACAAAAACCTGATATCTGCCAAGTTTAAGCCACAGCAACAGAGACCCCTTTTTAATAGCTGTAAACAGTTAAGAACTAATATATATATAGTCCTTTTCCTTTTCTCACTTCACATGCTCAGTAGTATCACAACAAAATACAGTCCCTTGAAAATAACATGAAATCCGGGCAATGCAATTTTCTGCTTTGTAAAAAAGGTTATCAGAAAGCCTAGTGAGCATTAGAGAGGTGAGATTAGTGCTTTATACCTATGTGAAAATGAATGTAAGGTAATAGCATTTCTCCACCATGCAGTTCTGTTGAGCAGTAGAAACATTTTAAAGATTGGTCCCACATTTTAGGTATTTGTTTTCTTGGTTTCATACTTACATGCTTTCAGGATGATCTGATTTAAGCAGACATTTTGCCAAGATTTATGCATACTTGTTTTTACTTGATTTTTCTTTGATTTACGAGGCAGTGTTACTTTGTAGTCTTCACTAGCATCCTTCACAAACAAATTCATATTTTAAAAGGTATTCCCTTTGGTTGCTACATTTTTCTGTTTGGCAAGAAGAGAATGACAAAACAACTAAACTATCTATTCAATCTAAGATTATAGTTCTGATTCAGTTCTCTGTGAACCTGTTGAAATACATCTGTGTTCAAGAGGGAAGACAGTACAAAAACACTTCCCAATTTTTATATTTTGGTGTGGCAGAACCTTCCACATCTTCTGGAGATATACCTGAGTAGACCCATTCTTAGAACCCACAAGTTAAAAGCAGCTATCCTTGTTGGAGTATGGAAGGAAGACTCTGTCACACCTGCTAAAGTGAAGAAGTGTGGACTTCTACACCTGCAACCACAAGCATGTCCATGGAGTCAGAGTTGTCCATGTGTTAGTAGAAATCTCCAATCTTGAGCAGATCCCCTGTAGGAAGATGCCTTTGTTCCTAGGACATTTCTTTAGTCTCTCAGGAGGGACATTTGAGAGAGGCCTCTCTTGACTCTTGCTGCTAAAATGCTGAAGTTAGGACCTTTTTTGGCTTGACTCTGCATATTTGTTGAGAGCTTTGGGTTTTGTTTTGTATTTTTTTTCCCTTGGGGGAGGGAGAGGAAATAAATGTTTGATAATTGAAAAAAAAAGAATTTTTGCAGAAGTGAAAAGTGTAAGGCAGAAAATGAAGTGATAACTTGCTAGAGATTCTTAAATGACTTGCTCTTAATGTATTTCATGATTTCAAAATAACCTCTACTGTGGGGTACACGACTGCTTGAGCTCTGGGCCATCACTCATGGTCCTGAAGATTTCTTTCCATGTCGCATTCTCAGCACCATGAGAGAATCACTTTGGCTACTGAATGCCAGATGGATTAGATTAGACAGACTTGAGACAGGTAGGCCCCTGTAGTCCAGGTATGAGGTGATGAGGGCCTATGTCACAGTGGTGACAGTGTCTGGGAAGAGACAAGGGAGTATAAATGAGAAAAGTTACAAAGCTAGAATTGACAGGACTTGGCAACAGAGTGGATATGGGGGAGGGGTGAGCGATAATGAGGAGTCAAGGATGGTCCCTGGGGGACTAGGAGGATGGAAATCTTTCAATAGTAATAGGGAATTTTTATGTGTCAGAGATTGCCACGGAGAAGTTACGGCTGGATAAGTTGATTTGAGAATAATGGTAACTAAATCTGTGGGGTCTGAGGAGATCACCAACTATAATGGAGAAGAGAAGAGAAGAGGCCAGAGGATGGGCCCTGTGAGACAGTCCATATCTGGCTTGCTCGGGTGCTTAGGAAAGCCTTAGAAAATCCACAGTTGTGCTTAAAGTGCAGAATTAACCTCACTTTGTGACCTGCCTGACTCCAGACTTCTTGTTTGACTTTGGGCCAGCCTCATTAACACCTGTGAACCTGTTTTCTTACCTGTAAAATAAGAATTGCTTACCTGCAGGCTATTGTAGAAACCAAATGACATCATCTGTGTGTAAGAGCCTAAAAAAATAGGTGCTGTTAACTGCATTTGTGAGCGACCCTTTGTTTTCTTTTTTCTTCTTTTACTTTTGTACTTAAGATTTTTAATTTAGAAAATTGTGCTAAGTACTGCTTAAGAAGATCTTAATCTTGGATTCTGTTCATAGGTGATTCCTGACATTTTATACATGTTATCTACAGGGGAAACTTTTAGCAGGTAATTAAATACATGTATATACATTTTAGCATTTGTACCTATTCCCAACCAATATAAACAGTTTATTATACATCTTTAAATTATAATTATAATTACTGTTTAAAATTAACCCTAATAAGTAGAGAGGAGGTGTTTGCCAAACCCGAATACAGTCTCAGAAAAAATTCCCCCCAGCCTTTGTCTTGCTTTCTCATGTGCTTTCGGATTGGTATTTACTGTGTGTTTATATTTCACAGTTTTGAGTTCAAGTTGACCCTGAGCTTTGCTATGAGTGCTCAAAAGGGCTAATTAGGGTACTTATCTCCTAGTACTGACAAGTGTCTCAGATGTCATTTTGGACACTTTTTAAAAAGAAACTTAAGTAACATTTAAGTGGTGGTTTTAAGGACGCCTTGTTGCTTTGTTGGGGGCCTTTTCTGATAATATCTCAGTACTTTCTCAGTTTTAATTTTTCTTGAGTATTAAGAAATTTGAAGTGCCTGTAACCTGAATCATTCTGTGTTAGGTGTCAGGCTTCATTCCTTACCTTAAAGAGATTTGAATCTGATATGGAAAGTACCACATGTATACAGACAATCCTATTGCTGGGTCAGAGGTTTGAGAAACTATGTTTAAAAAGACAAGGAAGGTAAAAGATCATCCTAGGGATGTCAAGAGGGTGGACCTGTGCTGGGTCTGGAATTAAAGTTAAAAACAAAATGAAATGCTTCCTATATTATAACTTGTGTAGGATGGTTAGAGACTTAATTAAATCTTTCTGGGCTATGCATTTTTTAAAAAATAACCTTGATTGTTAGGTTTTTCTTTGCTTTATAATAGAATTTCATTAAGATTCCTGCTTTCAGACTTTTATTAAATTCTTTTAAAGTTTGGTCTGAATTAAACACATACATGTACAGTATTTTCCAGGATTATTTTCTGCATTTTAGTGGTAAATTTAAGACATCTGAATCTGAGAGGAAGAATGTCTTAGTAGAAAGCCTGGCACTGATACTGACTAGATGTGTGATAGTGGGTAAGTTCTTTGACTTCTCTGGGAGCTTTCAAAATAAGATTGTTGGACTAACCTGTCCTTTAAGATCACTTTTAGCTTTTAATCTGTGATCCTGTGATGCTCTTCAGTATGTGGTGATTATCATTTAAAATTGAGAATTGAAAAAGATTTGTTCTTCCAAATCTGAGCCAACAATGCGTCAGTGTCATTCTAACCTATAAGTGGGAGAAGTTATAGAATGGCTTAATTGATCTTATTCATTTGTTCATATAGCAGTTATGGGTCAGGATTGGTAAGATATATTGATTTGGAGACTTGTGAATATTATCCAGAGGGTTTCAGACTGAAAATGGAGTGGAGAAAGGAGCAAAGGGCACAACATATAAAGAAAAATATCCATAGGAGAGTTAAGGGCCTGGAATTCTTAGCCTGGATAAATCAGTGAAAGAACTAGAAAGGATTATCCCTGAGGACTTAGAGACATAGATGTTGTTTTTAGATAGGTTAAGAGTTGTCATGTGGAAGTAGGATTACACTTTGATTGGTTCTGGAGAACAGAACTGGGCAGATTAAAGTGCCTATGGTAGAAAGACTTAATGGAAGGAAAAATTTCCTCAGAATTAAAGCCATTCAAGTGAGATTTGTGTTGATTGGAGGCATCTCTTCTGAGCAACGACTACATTATCACATGTCAGATGTGTAGAGGGTAGAACAGAAGCTCCCAGAAGGCCATTTTCAGTCAGTGAAGGTATAGATTGATGTCATGCTTCACAAATTCACCCAGAACATGAAGCTTAGGAGCAATCGCTTAGATGCTGGCTGCATTACCAGGATCTCATTAAGGTAAAATGTGAGCTGAATCTCAGCAGGGAAAAGTTTGTATGGAGAAATAGAAAGGTTTACACTTGGGTTTAAAGAGCCACTGCACACACACAGGAAAGGTTGGGTATTCAACCTCAGTTCATTTCAACAAATATGAAGTGCCAGTCTCTGCCAGAAATTAAGCTGACCTCCAAGGATACAAAGACAAAAGCCAGAAACAGTCCCTACCCTCTAGGACTTTAAATTCTATTCCTTCAAAAGTTCAGGTTGCTTGTTCACTATCTTAGTGGATTGTAAGTAGCCAAAAAGAACCTTCAGCAATATTAGTTGAATGAGAATGTCTGTAGTAAAGGAAGTTCTAGTTCCATGGTTCTTTCCTTTTGTTAGACCATATCTGGATTATTATGTTCAACTCTGTATGACACATTTTAGCTAATGACAAACTCTAGAGAAACTGGAGAGGGAGCATCCTAAATGAAGAGGAGACTAGAGACCATGCCATACAAGAATCATTTGAAAGAACTGGGTTATGTTTAGCCTAAAGAAGACTTGGGATGGCAGGAAATTATTATTTTCTTCAAGTATTTCAAAGGTTGTCACATGGAAGAGTTTTCTTCTAGTTGGCTCTAGAATACAGAGCTATCACAACTTGTGGAAACTAGAGAGCTGTCATCTTTCTCATTTGGATGCCCTAAAAGGGGGCCAAGAGTCTCTGGTACTCAATTGGAGATGCTTCAGAGGCCCCTGAATACCACAGAGCCCTGACCTGGGATGATATGTTGAAGTGGGAGAGGAAAGGAACCTTTTGAACCTGGGCACAGACACACCAGGAGAGGTGAAATATGGCAGGAGCTGAGGAAAACAAAGCCAGAACCAGACAGGGCCTAGCCATGGTCCAAGAGTTCATGAAGAGACACAAAGACCTCAAATCAGAAACTGAGGCTAGAGACATATGAGTAAACACTGTGAAGAATTATTGTGGGTCAAAAGACAGCAAGAAGTAAACTCAGAGGAAGAGAACAATTTCATAACAACCATAAGCAGAATCTTTGAGGAAGAAAAGGACCTGTCCAGAAAGTCCACAAAAGTACCTGGAAGAAACAAAGACATAAAATTGAAATTATAAGTGAAGCCAGAATTCTGGAGAATTCTAAGAATTAGAAGTAGAAAAAATAGCTTAGAAAGAAGGTATAAAATTTTTAGCAAATAGAAGACTCTGAAAATTTTAATGAAGCAAACAATTCGACGAGACAGGAACTATAACAATCAGGCAGTAAGCATTTATCAGATACCTACTAGCAAAATCAAAAGGTTTAAAAATAGAAGAAAATAGAAAGTCTTCAGTATAAAAAAAAAAAACTGATCTGGAAAACAGGTCAAGGAAAGATAAGGTAAGAATCATTAGACTCCCTGAAAACCATGAAATGACACCAAACAACCATGGATACCATATTTCAAGAAACTATAAATAGGGGCGGCTAGGTGGCGCAGTGAATAGAGCACCGGCCCTGGAGTCAGGAGGACCTGAGTTCAAATACAGCCTCAGACACTTAAACACAAAAACTAACTGTGTGACCCTGGGCAAGTCACTTAACCCCAGCTGCCCTCCAAAAAACAAAAAAAACCTAAAAAAATAAATAAATTAAAAAAATAAAACTATAAATAGAAAATGTTTAAATCTCTTAGAACAAAAGGGCAGATTGAAATAGAATTCCCCAGTCACCTCCTGAGACACCCCAAATGAGAACTTCCAGGAATGTTGCAGCCCAAATCCAGTACTACCATGTCAGAGAAAAACTAGGTGAAAAAACTGCAGTCAGGGTCACACCAGAGTTGTCAGGGGTTAGAAAATGGACCTTTAATGGAAGAGAAGACTTTGAAGTGACAAATGTCCCTTTTAATTTCTTATGTCTTTCTATTTCACAGAGTGAGTTAAAGTAAGATAGAGGGCTTGGAGGTGCTTTTGGTTTTAAGGAAGAGAAAGGAGGTAAACCATAGCTTTAGGAAAGAAATGAAGGATAGAACTTGTCACTTCAGTTTAATTAACATTATTTAGCACCTTCTTTGTGCCCGTGCTAGGCTAAAGTATTGGGGATAGAAATAAGAAAAAGACGCTGCTCTTGAGCTTAAAATCTCATTGGGTGGGTAAGTGGGGATAAGGCAGCATGTAAAAGGAAGCTGAAAAGTAGTGGGGAGCAAGGGAAATAAGTTTTTGGGAATTTACTCATTCTCAAAATTATGCAAGAATATGAAAACATGGAGGCAGGGGTATGTATAAAGAATGTGAATCACATGATCTTCGTTCTTAATTGGATAGAGGAGGATTGAACATATGACAAAGTTTTTGTCTTTAAATTCAATAAATTCTGGAAATAGATGAGGGGGTGTGGCCTAACAGGGCAGGCAAAATTGGGGAGGGAATCCTCAGAACCACTTCAGTTCTGATGGGTGGATCCTAAAGGGGGAGTTTACCAGAAAGAAAGGAAAGGGTCTTGGTAAGGCCAAGAGAGGAAAGGCAGGGGTGTAGAAGGACATCATATCTAAACTATAGGTGACTAACATTGCTCTTATTCCGGTTCTTTTGCTATCTTCCTTATAAAGAGGAGAGAAGGAAAGAAAGATAAAATATAGGACAATAATAACTATAAAGATAAATGCCATCAGCTCAACATTAAAAAAGAAAAACATAGTGGACCCCAACCATATGCAATTTATAAGAAACACTTAAATATTCACACACAGTTAAAGTGAGGGGCTGGAGTAGAATTTATCATACTTGAGGACAACTCAGAAAGGTAAACAGTCATGATTTCAGATAAGACAACAGTAGTTAAAAGAGATAAAGGGACTAAATTATACTTAAAAGTATAATGAAATAATATACTCTCTACCTTCACTAAATGGCATAACCTTTAATTCCTTTCAGGAAATTTAATCAGATTATAGGGAGAAATAATGGAAAAGAAAATTACAATGATTGGGAAACCTCATTGTGTCCCCTTTTAGGTGTAGACAAATAAAAAGATAAGTAAAGGATCTGGTTATTTTAGAAAAGTTAGGTATAGTAGATGACTGGTATTACTGAGTGAGAATACAAAGGAGTATTAACATTTCTTAGGTATCTAGCTGGTATGAGAGATTACAGGAGATTAAATGGAAAGTTGATGCTTAAATTATGTAAATTGAAAAGATCAGTGTAGTTAAAATTAGAAGGATACAGTTAACTGGAACAGATCTTTGCATCAAGGTTCTCTAATAAACATCTCATCCAAAAAATATTAGGTAGTGACATCATAAGCAAATTAGAAGGGCATGGGAAAAATACCTGTCAGGTGCAAGAGAGAGGTTCAGTAAAGATAAAATGGACGATTCTGATCCCATGAGATGCAAAAAGCCTTTTCACAGACAAATCTAATACAGATAAAATTAGAAGAGAAGCAGGAATTGGGTATGGGGCAGAGAATCTTTGGAGCAGTTTTCTCTCATAAAAGTCTCAAAAGATACATAAGGAACTGAATTAAATGTGTAAGAATAAAAGCCTTTCCAATGGATAGTCAAAGGATAAGAAACAGGTAGTTTTCAGAGGAATGAATTCATGCTATCAGTAATGAGTTGAGAAAGTCGAATGTATTCTATCCATTCCAGAAGCAGGTTGGCCAGGATGAGTCAAAGAATCTACCCATGATTCTGGTAGGGTTCTCTGCCTTAGGTTGTATCCAGACTGAGATGAAGCTTGATTCTTGGAGTGAGTCCCACTGCAGATAGAAGAAGACAAAGCAAAACTCAGCCAGTCACAGAATGACAGTGTTCAGGCCCAACAGAGAGGAACAGGATTTGGGCCTGGCAGTGGCAGCAAATGAACCAGGGCTCAGCTCAGCATAATGCTTCCCTCTAGCACAGAACCATCAAATTCACATACTGGAGGCAGCAGATGACCCAGGATAGGACAGTTAGCAGGTTCTGATGTGGTGGGTGAAGTGGGTGGCATCTCTTAGCTTCAGCATAGGAAGAGTTTGCCCAGCCTTGCACTGGGGCCAGGGACTGCACCTCTGGCAACCTTTGGTTCTGGCAAAGGGGGGGGGGGCATTTCTAGGAAGCATAAGAACGGGCAGCAGAGGCTGTGGGCAACATCACAGGCCTCAGTGGGCCATGGATGTCGTGGTCAGTGTCATACTTAGCTCAACAGTAGCAGACAGTAGAAGTGGGCCATAGCAGCATCCTTCTGCTTATTGTAATCTGGAACTGATGGGACTCTCTTTTGTTGTTGCCAGTATGGTCTGTGTCCTTCCCAGGAAGGTCATAGAATACTGGTCGTGGTTTTGGGAGGTGGTATACTTTCTGCTGACAGGGAAGATAAAAGTGTCTACCAATTCCTTGTGAAATAAACAGGGAGGGCAGTCCCTTATCAGAAGTCTATAAAGAGTCAAAGATTTAATAGACGTTTCCCCTACCCATGGGAGGCTCCCAGGGAGGAGAGACAGTGCTAGCTGCTAGGCTGAGGAATATAGTTGTATATAATTTTCAGGGTCAGCCCTGGCACTGGAGAGACTGATGACTTCTTAGCTTAGTTACCACAGATGACTTTGGCCCATGACAAGGAACAGTGGCTCTGACCGGTTATCATCACCTTCCCCAGAGCCCTAATGTCCCTAGTGTCTAGCAGCTTCCTGTCAGGAGATGCACTGCGAACTGCAAAGTGCTATCATCATGCACCCCATGCAAGGACTTGGTTTTCTTCGAGGGTAGAAGGGGAACCGTGGCTTTCTGGTCTTCACTATTTGCCTTAATTTGTCACCCCCTAGGGGACTGTTAATAATTATAGCAATGAAAACCTCAACATAGCATGTATGTACTACTTTAAGGTTTGCAAAATGCTTTTTGCATGTTACTTCATTTGATCCTTAAAACAATACTGGGAGTCAGGTGCAGCTGCTATCTCCATCTTACAGGTGAGAAAACTGGGGTTGAAAGAGATGAAGGGGCTTACCCAGGGTCACACAGTGCTCTGTCCACTGTACTACGTCATTGCTTCTTTGTTATCTGTTTTTTTCCATGTTTCAGTTTTATTTTTTTTTATTTTCTACCTTTGAGGTAGCTTATTTTGTGCTTTTCATGTCCCTGAAATTAGGACTGTCAGTTATTGCCACAAAGACACATAAATGTAGAAGGCCCTCCAGACCTTTGGGCCTTTTCACCAAGGGCTATAATATAGTAGGAACAATATCTGTCATATAAGTTAGATATTTAAAAGGCATTCTTGAAAATTAATTGGTTTGGGGGATTCAGTATTAGGTATTGGACCTGGCTTTTGCCTGGCCAGAGTACAAAAAGCCAGCTTAGAGGAGTCACCAGCTGCTCTCCCTCAGCATTGGCTGTTGCACCAACATGGCCAACATTCAACTGACTTAATATTATTTTCATTCTAAACATTTTATTCAGACTGTGGCTAAGTAAACTCCCCTGTCTTAATGCTCTAAGTGTCTCACTTGATCACAATTCTGAATCTAAATGACCATGCCTGTTTATATCAGGCCTTGCCAAGCAGAGGTGACATACATTTGTGAACCTGGGAAATGTTTGCATTCATTTTGCTCAACTCTGCTTCCTTATTACAAGGGAATGTTTTAAAAACTTTATTTGAGGGGATTTGGGGGGAATCACAGGAGAAAATACAAGTAAATTCAAAAGGAGTTAATAGACAGGACATGTTTGGGACTAGCATCTTGAAGAAGTATGTAATAGAGAACCATGGTTTCACACAAACCTTTTTCCCTTTTTCTTTTTATGTGGACATAAACACATGTTGGTGTTTGACAAGTTCATAATAGCAAATAATAAATTTTAAAAATGTTGTCTTGAGTTTCCCATCACTAGGTTTTATCCACACAGAGGCTTGACAGCTTCTTGTTAGGCATGTTGTAGAAGCAATTACCATGTGAACTATGAGTTCCTGTCTCATCTCAAGATCCTTTTCATCCTTTGAGGAATTCAGCAGCCACTCAGTGCCTGCTTTGCACAAAGTGTAGCACTAGGAATCGTAGAAGATGCAGAGAGAATTAACTTACAGACTGGTAGGGAGATCCTGACCTGTCTCCCAGATAATCAGAGAGTACCATTTTGAGGGTGTGGAAAGTCATTCTTCCAAAACGGAGAGAACTGAGTAGATAAGTAGCAAGTAGCATTGATCACTCATGTGGAGGAAGGATTAAACTTGCTCTTTTTAGCTCTAGAAAGCAAAACCAGGATGATGAGGAGAAGGTGCAAAATGTAAATTCAGGTTTAATGTTAGGAAAAAGCTTCCTAAGAATTAGAGCTGTCCCAGAATGAAACAGGCTGCCTCATGCAGTGGTAGCTGAACCCTCCATGGAGGTCTATAAACAGAGGCTGAATGACTGCATGTTGTGTGTTCTACTGAAGATTCAACTGGAGTTGTACTATATGGCCTTGAGCTCCCTTACGATTTTCAAATTTTGTGTTTGTGAGTTGTCTTAGACTCTGAAATGTTCAGGGACCTGTCCATGGTCCCTTAGGCAGTAGCAGAGGCAGAATTTTAACTCTGATCTTCTGAACCCCCAAGTCTAGTACTTTGTTCTTTTTGTCACATTGTATGCTGAATGACAGCATTTAGCATGCCTCTGAGATGACTGTACATGCTTAAGACCAAAAGTGCTATGTATGCTTGAACCCAAGAAGGGTTCAAATCCTGACTGTTAACTTACCCATTGGGGTAAAATTAGTTCACTTAATGTCATTAAACTTCAGTTCCTCATCTGTTTTAAGAGGAGGTTGGACTAATTGGAATCTGAGGTCTCTTCTGACTTTAAATAGATGATCTTATTGTCCGAAGAAAAGATCATTTCCAGAAAGAGCATCTGGGAAGGCTTTGTGGAGGATATAGTCCTCCACAGAGAATATATGTGATTATTTCATTAACAACATGCTTCCAAATATTATTCCTTTTAATTGATCCTCATCATAAACTTATCAATTATATTAAACTCTAATATATAAGTAGTACATTGAAGATAGGTTTTCAAAAGCTCTTAATAATATGTATTACTTGGTTTAAGAAGAGTCAACTCAAGTCCCAATTGCACCTCAGAGCAAGAAATATTTATAAGTATAAAGAAGGGCTGAAAGGGCATTGTCATCTTTTTAAGCCTAGTCTCAAATGGGGCAGAGGTACTGTCTGCCTTAGAAGTTCTTGTTTGTGGTTTCTAAATATGGAATTGTAATGTAAACATTTTTCATAGATTTCTTTTGAAAATTCTTTCTATTCATTATAGTTTTTCAGAAACAAGTAGATACTTCCCTGCTCAACAAGCCTTGATTAGACAAATTTAAAATGCTCACTTGTTACTATAATTATAAATTTTTTAACCCATTTATTAAAACTTTTTTGACTGGGCTTGTTTGCTGATATGTTTTTTAAAAATTGAGTAAATAGAATGTATTCTTTTAATTCCAGAAAACAACTTGAACGAGATGAGTCAAAGAATCCACCCACAATTCTGGTAGGCTTCTCTACATTAGGTGCTATCTAGACTAGGATGAAGCTTAAGGGGAGAAGTGAGAAGGGGGAAGAGATAATAAGGAGCTGTCCTTTAGATGGTGCTATTGACTTTGTGTCTTTAGCTATGCTTGACTGTCTTTCCAATAGGGGTAATATGTTTGCATTGATCTCTTTAGAATCTTTTACCTTTAGATGCTTCTTGAGCATTTTTGAGTAGTAGGTTAAGAAAAAGTTTAATCAGTGACCATGGAGTGGAATGAAATAAACTGACTAATATGTGCTGGCCTCTGACTATGACTTCGCGATATTTTAACACCTGAAATAACCAACCCAGAACCAGAACTTGGCAACTGTGTCACTAAGGATTGATGACATTATCTTTCCCATGATAATAGGTGCAACTTTCTCCTATCTATCAATTAAGAAAAATTTATGGAGCACCTACTATTTGTTATACTATTTACATTGTATTGACCACTTTAGGGATATAAAAATTAATGTAGCACACTGTTTTCTACAAATTACTTATTTTGGGAAAGCAAAACATAGTTAAAATAAGAAAACAGAACTATATAAAATTTACATTATTAAATATTATTTAAATCATTCATGTACATATATATTTACACACATACATATGAATACATATTTATAATTTACATGCATATATAATTGTGTGCTACCCAAATATAATAGGTAGTAAATGTAACAGAAGTTCAGAGAAGGAATATAAGTGTGATTGGAGGGTAAAGTGCATAAGACATTGAACTTCTATGTTATAAAAAAAAGAGCCAGCGTTTGTTTAGGGAGGTGAGTAACTTTCAACTGAATAGTGATAGATAATGCCTTAAAGAACTTGCAACTCCATGTCATGGGGACCTGTGGTCACTTAAATGTGAGTCTTTTGAGCTACAATCTAAAATTAATTCATCCCCATAAAAGTTCTACCCCAATCAATGTTGTATCATGGTGTAACTGGCCCTGGGTTTTCAAAGGCTATGCTACTGGTGTACAAGATTCTATAATGCTGATAATAGACTGTATCTGTTGTCCCAAGGTTCAGACTAGAAAAGTATGGAAATGCTCATCACCTGCTGGTTGACCATTAGTTGATGGTTTCTTTGACTGTGGCAAAACATGAAAAGAGGAAAAATCAAAAATGCCTGTCAGTCTTGTGGATCTGCTCCTTCCTGCCATGAAGACTAAGGCAGTTTTCAGACTGTCTTGAAGCACTAATTTGTATGCTAAATGTGATATGCTTTATCTAGTAACCAAGAGGGTTTCATCAGGAATGAATTGTGCCCATTCTCATTCCATGAGACAGGAAAATAGTCTCACTAATCCACTGTGGTGGAGCAAGCATGTTGAAATAGTGCTAAAAATGTCTCAGAGAGCTAGGCCAGTCATTCAACAAGATTTTATTAAATGTCTATGGTACTAGTAGGCGTTATACTAAGTACTAGAGATACAAATTCAAAGCTTAAAATAGTGCCAGCTGTGTTACCTCCTGGATAACAAATTCAAAGGAAAAATCGCAACTCTAAGATATAGTTATAGTAATGCTTTTGAGTAACAAAGAAATGGAAACAGTTTCCTGTTGATGGGGGTGAAAGTGATGGTGGTGGTTGTGGTGGTTAAATACTTGGTGGTACATTAGTATTAATACGCTGTAAGAAATGACAAAGGTGAAGAATTTAGAAAAATATGGAAAGCTTAGAGTGTAATATCCAGGAAAATGAGACACAGTGAGAACAGCAGGGTAAATGAAATAATAAGAGCAATAAAATAAACTTGAACACTAATTTTAATGGCCAAGCATAATTCTGGAAGAAAGTTGAATAAATGTATTTTCCTCCTTTTATTGCAGACTTAGAGGACTATGAGTGTGAGATATTACATATGTCAGATGCTAGGTGTGGGAGTGGAGAGATATATTTACAAACAAATTGTATGTTGAAACAAAAGCATATATACCTGTGTGTTTGCATATACATGCACACATACATGTATACACATATATGTGTATATGTAAGAAAGAGAATCGTGTCCTATAAACCCTACTTCCTTTTAAACAGGGTAACCAAACTGCCAGGTAAATCAGAGAAATGTTATATATATAATTTACCTAGATTTTAGCAAAGCATTTGACAGTTTCTCATGCTTTTCTTGTAGACAAGTTAGAGAGATGTGAGCTAAATGATAATAAAAATTAGATGGATTTGAAACTAGTAGAATGTCTGGATTCAAACAATAGTCATTAATGGGTCTGTGTAGTTGATATTGGAGAGATATCTCTGTTGAAATGTTCCTTGTCCCACAACTTAGATAAAGGTAGAGATGGCGTTCTTCTCAGAATTGCGGATGTCACAACTTGAAGAGATAAGAGGCGATGGATGCACTGGATTACAAAATCAGGTTCCCAGACTATGGGCTAGGAAATGTGATTCAGTTTTAACAAATGAAAATGAGGGTTAAGTGTAAAGTCTTATACTTGTTTAAGAAATAGACTTCCCAAGAACCAGACACGAGGGAAAGGTAGGCTTAGAAGAGTGCTTTTCTGAACAAGGTCTGAGAGTATTCATGGACTGCAAACTCCGTAACAGTAATGTAGTAGCCAGAAAATCTCACGCAGCTCTGGGCTGTAGTAAAGGCACACCTTCCAGGAGTAGAGACGAGACGGCTGCAGTACTCTTCCATAGTCGGATCACGTGTAGGGGATTGTGAGTAAAGACTTTGGTCTACATGTTGGCGTCTGCCCAGTACTTACACTTCACAGTTCAGGGCCCTCATCCCTCATCTCCCAGATCTGCATCTCCAGTTTACTGCAGCCACACCAAGGGATGGCCTGTTATCACCTGTATAATTATTCTGGTCTATACCTAGCTGATCAGAATCTCTCATGCTTGTCTTTCTTTTTGTACCTCCTAAACTTGTCTTTGCTCACAACCTCTGGTTCCTTCACCCTCCTACTTTCCCACATCATTTATCACCCTGTTTTGGGCTCACTTTCCCCCTTTCAAAATTATAGCCCAAAGTCAACCAGTTGAGCTCCATACTACCCTCTCCCCGAAGTCCCTTGTCCCTTTATCATTCATTCCTCCAGAACTCTCCTGACAGTTTCAGTTTCCATTCCTACGTGCAGCCTGCTGAGCAGGGATGGCAGAAGTCACCCAGCTGTGCTGACCGGGTCCTTTCTGAAGCTGCCTTGTCATTCACACTTGGCCCTCACTGCTGCTTGCCAGTTCATTTACTCTTTCCTGATGGATTTTCTGGCTTCTGTCCATATTTGAGCCAAAGCTTTTCTTCTCTTTCCATACTACCTAACCTGTCTCCTCTCCCTGGTTCTAAGCAGAGACCTTTACTCCAAAATTGAGATTATCCATTGTGACCGCCTTCTCTCCAACCCCTTTGTTCTTAATCACCTCCACTTCAGTCACTGCTCCCTTCTGCTCTGGCTCTAAAGAAGAGGTGGCCTCTTCTCCTGAATTCCATCACCTTCTCTCCTGGTATCTTTGATCCCTTCACCTTCCTCTTTCTTCTTGGTTCTTGTGCCTTCTCATCCCTTCTCCCTGATTCTTAATCTCCTTATCTAACTTGTACCTTCCTTGTTGCCTACAAATATGTAGTATCTGCAGTACCTAGCAAAAGAACCTTTGATTTGATCCTATCTTTTCTTTAAGCTATTATCTATCTCTTGCTAGTTTCACTGACAGAACCCTACAGTAAAATGGCTATACCTGTTTTTATTTTCTTAATCCCTGCTTTTTAGTGCCAGGCTAAAGAAGTACACAGAACCTATTCTCAGTAGTCCAGACATTCTGTGATAAATTTCCTAGCTGTATCAACCCATGAAACAAAATTCCAAAATGGTAGTTGGTCCCCTGTGGCCCTCTGCATTGAGAATGTATCAGAGTGAGGGAAAGGTAGTCAGAGTCACTGTGGAACAGTGAGAAGCCATATTGAGAAGAACAAGCTTAAAGGAAGTCTAGTGAGAAATTTAACTAAGCGGGAAATACTGAGGTCACTTAAGCATGAATTGGGAGGGACAACAGATGAAAAATGGAAGTGACCAGTGAAAGAGCCACTACACGTGGACTGTAATCTCAGAGTCCCCATCGTCCTACATGTTGAAGAGGAAGCAAGGATAGAAGGAGTAGCTGCACAAGACCAAATAAATCCAGAGTGGATCTCTGCAGGAAGTGACATAACTTTCAGCTCCTTTAAGAGAGGGGAAAAATACCAGAGGCATGGAAAAAGTTTGGGATCTTAAAATTGTGTAAAGGTGACCCAGAGAATAAAAAAACCCAAACACCTGAAAGCATAAGAATATATATCAAGCTTTCCTTAAAATTATAAATAATATTAACTATTTTTAAAAGTAATTATGCTTTATTTTAATGTTCATTTTTAAAAATTTTGTGTTCTGAATTCCCTCCCTATAGTCCATCCCCTACCCACTGAGAAGGCAAACAATAGGCTATAAATTATATATGTGAAGTCATTCAAAACACAAGAGTAATGTTTGCCTAAAACCAAGCATTATCTGTGATAGGAATGAGCTTAGAAGTCTTTTCAGTAAGATCAGAGGTGAAGCAAGGTTATCCATTATTACTATTATTATTCAGTGACTGTAGTAATAAGACGAGAAAGAAATTCAAGGAATATGCATGCGATATGAAACAAAATGGTTGCTTTTGGAGAGGATGTGATTTATTAGAAAACACTTGTCATGGGGCGGCTAGGTGGCGCAGTGAGTAGAGCGCCAGCCCTGGAGTCAGAAGGACCCAAGTTCAGATTTGACCTCAGACACTTAACACACATACAAATAAAAAAAACTAGCCATGTGACCTTGGGCAAGTTACTTAACCCCAATTGCCCTCCAAAAAAAAAAAGCAAAAAAAAAAGAAAAGAAAACACTAGTCAGCTAAAAACTGATTGAAATAGACAATTTCAAGCAAAGTTGCAGTAAACCGACATAAATGATTTCTATATATTGCCGGTGATCCAGCAAGAAGACATAAAGATAATTATTTTGAGTTACTTTTTATTTAAAATAACTGAAGATAAGACTTACTGTACAGAGCTCAGGAAAATGATAATAAAATTCATCTAGAGGCATAAAAGGTCAAGGACATCAAGGGAAGGAAAAAAATTGCAAGGAAGGGGGACTAACAGTATCAGGTTTCAAACTATACCACAAAACTTGTTATAATCACAGCAGTTTGGTACTGGCCAAGAAATAAAGGCAGCTAAGTGACTCGGGGAATAGAGGAAGACCTGAGTTGGAGTCTGACCTTACACTAGCTATGTGGGCAAGCCACTTAACTTCTGTTTACCTTAATCCACTGGGGAAGGAAATGTAAAAACTATTCAAGTATCTTTGCCAAGAAAACTCTGCACTGTAGATCATGAAGATTAGACACAACTGAACAAGAACAAAAAGAAATAAAGAGGTAGATACAGATTAGGCACACAATATACAGAAGCAAATGAATACAAACTTAGTGTTTGATAAACTCAAAGAACCCAGCTATTGCGGCAAGAGCTCTTCAACAAAACCTTTTTGGGAAAATTGGAAGGTAATCTGGCAAAAAGTATATTTAAACCAACAGCTGTATAACAAGATGAACTCTAAATGGGTACATGATTCAGACATAAAGAATGACATCATATGGAATGCAGAAGACACCATGACCAAATAAAATAGGTTCACTGGAGGTAAAATGGATAACTTTTGATAATGTAAAATTGAAAAAAAAAGTTTTTGCATAAACAAAGCTAAAATTAGGAGAAAAGTGGGAAATTAGGGGGAAAATATCTCTAGCAGGGTTATCTAAGGTTTCCTTCCTAAGATATTTAATGAATTATCAAATTTATAAGGAAAAGAGCTGTTACCAATTGATGAATGTTCAGAAGAAATGAATTGAGCACTTTGCAGAAGAAATTCAAGCTATCAATAGACATGAGCAAAAATACTTTATAATACCTATATTTAAAGAAAATCAAACTAAAACAATTCTGAGATAGCATCTTTTCCCCCATCAGAATGACAAAGTTGATTTTTAAAAAAAGGAAAATGACACATTAGAGGAACTGTGGGTAAAAAGATAAGCCAATACACTGTTGTTAGAGGTATGAACTAGTCCCATTATGGAAAGCAATTTGGAACTATGCCCCCAAAGCTATTAAACTCTGCATACCTTTTGACCCAGCAGTACCACTACTAGCTTTTCACTTTGTCCAAATAAGGAAAAGGACCCAAGTGTTCCAAAATATTTAAAGCAGCTCTTTTTTTGTGGTGGCAAAGAATTGGGAATCAAGGGGATGCCCATCATTTGGGGAATGACTTAACAAGTGGTATGTAAATATAATGGAATACTGTTGTACTAGAAGAAATGATGAAGTGGTTTCAGTTAAATCTGATAAGACTTACATGAAGTGAAACAAAGTGAAGTGAGTAGAAGCAGGAGAACAGTTTACCCAATTACAACAATATTGTAAAGATAACTTTGAAAGATTTAGGAACTCCAATGACCACATTGACTAACCACAGTTCCAAAGCACCCATGGTGAAGCATGTGATCCACCTAGCATGTTTAGGTAGAGATCTGATGAACTTAAAAGTTCAAAGCAAAGATACATTCTCTATTTTTTTTTGGATGTGGCTAATGGGGAATTCATTTTGCATGACTTTGTATATTTGTAAAGAGCTTTCTTGTTTTCTCAGTGGGTGGGGAAGGGGTAGAGGATAAGGAGATAATTCTAAATCGAAAACAAAATTAAATGAAAAAAAGATAATAAAGAACTGCTCTGGCTTTATCAAGACAGATCAAGTTTATTTCCCATTTTACTAGGCTGATAGATTAATGAAATGCTCTGTCTATAGTTTACATATATTTTAGCAAAAGATTTGGCTGTTTCTCTTGCTATTCTTGTGGAATATATTGCAAATGTGTGATACAGAAGATGAACAGAATAAGATGGGCCAAGTGACCTGACTTGAAAGAGTAGTTATTAATGACTTACTATTTGAAAGAGGTCCCCAGTGACAGTCTTCAGAGATCTGTTCTTATATCTGTGACATTGAACATTTTTCATTGATTTGGATAAAGACATGAATGGCATGCACATCAAATTTACAGATGATGCAAAGGTGAGAGGAGGGGTGTCTGATACATCTTGGTCGCTCAGTGGCTTGAGTGCTGACATGGATTTAGGGTGATCAGAGTTCAAATCCAGTGTCATACACGTATTAGCTCTGTGAAGCCATGCAGATGACCTAACCTCTCTCTGCCTTAATTTTCTCAGTTGTAAAAGAAGGAACATTTTATCACCTACCTCTCAGTGTTGTTGTAAGAACAAAAAATTAGATATTTGGAAAGATATTTGCAAACCTTAAATTGCTATGCTATTAAATAAGCTATTAAAATTGCTAACTATTATTTTAGTCATTATTATACAACTATAAAAATTCCAGAAACTCTTAACAGGTTAGAACATTGGGCACTAATAGGATTAAATTAGACTAGTATAAGGTTTTACTCTTGAATTCAGAAAATCATCTTCAGAAGTACAAAGTAATAGAGGGGTCATCATAAAGAGGCATGGTTTTTTGTGGAGTGGGATAGGCTAGCCGAGAAAACTCATGTGATTTTAGTCTGTGTTCATCTAGTTAACTAACAAGCACTTACGAAGTGCTTACTCTGTGCCAGGCACTGTGTTAAGTCTTGGGGATACAAAAGGCAGAAATAGAGGAACAGTCACTGTCTTCAAGGAGCTTATATACTAGTGGGGAGAGAAGATGCAGAGTAGATGGAAGGTGGAGGGGGGATGAAAAGGTCTTCAAAGTAGGGCATTTGGGATAGTTCTTGAAGCCAAGGATAGTGAGACCCAAGGCAGACAGGGACAATATTGCAAGCAAGTGAGACAGCTAGTGCAGAGCAGCAGAGAGAGCAAATGAGTGTCGTGTTGAAGGGAGAGCAGGGAGGCCCATGTGACTAGACCACGAGAATTTAAAAAGGGGAGTGAATTGTTACACAGCAGGAACAGAGGAAAGGGTGTGAAAAACCTCAAGTGCCAAACGATTTCATATTTTATTCTAGAGGCGATAGGAATAATATTTATTGTGAGGGCATAGGAAAGTGACATGGCCTTAGGAATACCTTTTTCACAGCTTTGTACACGATAGATTGGAGTGGGGAGAGATTTGAGGCAAAAAGACCAATTAGAAGATTCATGTACTGGTTTACCTGAGACGTAATAAAAATCCTGAGCAGAGGTGGTCGTGGCTGTGTGAGTGGTGTAAATGGAGAGGGGCATATGAGAGATGTTGCCAAGGTAGAAATTACTAGAATTGGCAATAGGTGGGATCTGTGGGGTGAGCTTGCACACCTGTGCAACTAGGAAGGATGGTGATATCCTCAATAGCAGCAAAGAAGTCTGGGTGAGGGGAAGGGTAGAAGGGAAAGAGGACACACTTTGTTCTGGTCACATTTAAAATTCTCTATGGTATATCCAACTCAGAGTGCCCAGAAGGTAGTAGGAGATGTGGGACTAGAGATCAGAATTGGGACTAACAATGGACATGGAGGTCTTGGAATCATCTGCACAGGTGTGATAATTAAATCCATGGAAGCCAATGGATACCAGCATCAAGGAGGCTGGTCGTGAAAGAAAAGAGAAGGTTTCAGGACCAAGTCCTGGAAGACACCCAGCCAAGAAAAGCATAGGATCCAGGGTTAGGGAGGGAGTAAACCAGCTTCATTATGCTCTGGTCAGAACACATTTTGAGCACCATATTCAGTTCCAAAGCCACCTTTTAGAGAGCACATTTTGATAATCTAGAGAAGAGCCCCATTGGAGGATGAGATTCAAGTTCATGCCATACAAGTCTTCTTTATAGGATGTGAGAATATGGAGCCTGGAAAAGACTTGGGGAGCATCATAACTAGCTTCACTAAAGGTAGAAGCACTGAATTTTCAGAGTTGGAAGGGAGCAGAGGGGTCATCTATTTCAACTCATTCTTGTGAAAGAGAATCTCCACTGCAGTATGCCCAATCCATGGTCATTGAAGCTTTGCTAGAAGACTTCCCAGTGAGGAGGAAGGCAGGCCACTCTGCACTTTGGGACAGTCCTCATTGTTACAGTTTTTCTGACATAAAACTGAAATTTACCTCATACATAGTGTTCACCTATTGCTTCTAGTCAAAGCAAAACAAAAAAATGACTCTACTTCTAGAACTTTTTGAAGACAGCCATCATGTGTACCCTAGTCTTCTCTTTGGGTTAAATCCTCATTCCTTCAGCAAGGCCTAATATGTATAGACTTAAGTGTCCTTTCCCTTGTTCGTTTTAAGCTATGACCACCCTAGCCTTAAAGTAGTATGTAAGCCTTTAGTCCAAGCATGGCAAGTTTTTTCCAGTCACTACACAAACTTACAGCATTTACTATGTATCTGGCCCTGTGCTACATGCTGATGATAGAAAAGAAAGGCAAAAACAGTTACTACCCTCTAGGAACTTGCATATTCGTAAGGTGATGAACATGAAGGTAACTAGGTTCATAGAGACATCAAAGGTAAATCAGAAGGAAGGCACCCTCCTGTGACTTTCTCCACCCAACCAGAAACTTGGACTCTACCCCTGAGTGTTTTGGCTCCGGAGGTGGACCTTTGCATTGTCTTCTGGTACCCTCCACTTCCTGGATATCTCCAAGCTGATGTTTAATCGTTAATTATTACTCTTTTAATCCAATTATTGAATTATGTTCCTAGCTTTCTAATTGTTAACACTATATAGTGTGAATGGCTTTCATCTGAAAAAGGGTATAAATTTGTTCAACTTGCCCCCATGACTACTATTTGAGTAAGATGTAGAGGGAATTCTTGTCCAGGTATGTGTTGGACTCTGGTAGCCTTTGAGGTAGCTTATCAACTCTTTTATTCTGTGAATTTGATCAGACTTGTCCATTAAAAAGATTATTCTGGCAAGTAATCTGGATCACTTGGATTGGAATGAAACTAGAGGCCAGGAGACCAGTTAGGAGGCTGTCATACTAAGGCAGGAGTTAATGAGAGAGCCTGAATTGAGGTGTCTGCATGAGAATTGGAAGTAAGTGATGAACACAAAAGAGATTGTGAGGTAGAATGGAGAGGAATTAGCCATCGGGTGTTGGGAATAGCAAAAAGGTGCGAGTCAAAGGGGCCTCGACAGATTTTGAGCCTGAGTAATTGGAAGACTAATGGGGTTATCAGAAGATGTAATGTATTTAGGAAAGGGTAGACATTTTTATGGGGAGTTGCAAACAATATGGTCCTATGAAGAGACTGGATGTAGAGCCAGAGGGCCTTTGGGTTTCTCTCGACTCTGTCACTTATGTGTGACATTAAGTAAATCACTTAATTTCTCCTTGTCTTAGTTTTCTTATCTGTGAAATAAAGCAGTAAGATGAGATGATCTCTGAGGTTCCCTCTAGCTCTACATCCTATGATTCAACATGAGTTCAGTTTCTAATATATCGAGTCTGATTTCTTCTTGGCCACATTAGCATCTGGAAATGAAGCTTGTGGGAAGGTTGATTTGAGTTCAGTCTCTTTGAAGGAGATCATTTATACTTCTGAAAGCCAAATGACTGATAAATTTACAGTTATCATTTCTAATGCAAAATTTGGCATTTGTTTTGAAATTTAGTTTGATCTTTATAGGATTGGGGGTGGGATAAGGACAGAGATTAATGATGTTTTTGTTCAGCAGAAAAATAAGTTTTATATGCTTCAGATACAAAAGATCAGTTTAATCAATACTTACTAAATGAAGTAATCAACTAGTTAACAAATATTTATTAAGTACCTCCTATGTGCTAAGCTCTGTTGCTAGGCCCTGGGATAAAAAGACAAGGCAAGAATCCATTTCTTTTTTCAAGGAGCTTGCATTCATTCTGTTGTGGAAGACTGTCTGCTGGTATCATTTTTATCACTTATCACTAGCAAATAGACTACAGTCCATTCTTTTTTTTCCTCTTCTCTTTATATATGAAAACTCTTAGTAAATTTTAAAATTCTTTAACTGGATGTTTAAAGATAATGTCAAGATATATTCCACTGTTTTAAAATTAAATGAAAATATAACCTTTTTCTTTTTTATGTAGCTGGTTTTTCATGAATTGCAGCTATTTGCATTTGCTATTCTTGCTATTTTCATTATGAGACTGAAGCTATTTTTGACACCTCACATGAGCGTTATGGCTTCCTTGATCTGCTCCAAACGGGTAAGGTAGTTGTTACTTTGTAATTACAAGTATGACTAATTATCAGGGTTTTTCTGAGTTTTCCAAAACACAAAACAATACAGAATTACTAAAATAAATTTATATTCTCATTACATAAACTTTTCACATAAAATCACCTCAAGTGAGGCTAAAATGTTTCAGGTATTTTTCTCCTTAGCATCACAAGCTGGGGTGGCCCCTTCAAAATGCAGCCTTTTGGAATTCAGGTTTTTATTAAGGAGCTTTCTGAACAATCAGTTTGACATCTAGGTCTTAGTAATCCTCTTCAGAAGTTTGCTTCTACCTGGATCCCTAAGAAATGCTGCCAATGTATAGGATTCTTTGCTGTTTCAGATTATTTGGGCAGTAAGAGATAGTGAAGAGTTGTGAACACCAGGAAAGTGCTGCTGCATAAGCAGATAACTGGTGTGGCTGGGTGCTGGGCACAACGTGGAGACCTCAGAAGACAAGAAGTCCCTTACTGGTGGTTTCCTCAGCATATGCTGGGGTGTTTGGGCACAGGGATATAAAAGATTTAGCTTCTAAAATATTTCTCCCTGTAGTCATTTGAAATTCTGTTCCACTGTATTTCACTTGGTCCTTTGGGTCAAGCCATGTTTAGAAATATTAAATATTCTCTAATCTCTTAGTCATCCAGTAGAAGATTAATAAGCTCAGACTTGGATCCAACATGAGCTCCCAAATTATATTTGTTTTCAAAGAAGAGAATAATAGTGCACCATGTTGCACCGTGGGTGGACTGCCTTGGCTCATACCAGTAAGATAGATTTTTGTCACTGGCTCCAAAGTACTCTGTACTTGAATCATAAGTGAATGATTTCTTTCATTTCAGCTCTTTGGTCGGCTCTTTGACAGAGTTCGTTTTGAGAATTTTGTCTTTGCCCTTCTAACAGTGATGTCAATTCAAGGTTGGCTAAACCTTCAGAGTCAATGGAGCATAATAGGAGAATTCAGTAATGCACCTCAGGAAGAACTTCTCCAGTGGATCAGGCAGAATACCAGACCAGGTAAGGGAAAGGAAAGTCTCAACTCCTAGGGCTTCAAAGGACTCCTAAAGGGAGGGGCCACAACTAGGCAAGACTGTGAGACACCTGACTCCAGCTGTGTCCTCTCTCCTTGCCACTTCGTCTGGATCCTTGTGCCCATGACACTACCTGGTGTAGGCCATACTTATTTGTGCACTAGCATATCACCCACATGAGTTGGGGACAAAAGGATCATGTTATTTTAATATTTATGACTCCATCAACAAAATATGGTGCACATAGGCAATTAATTGTTGTTTGTTGAAATTAACTATGCTTCACATTTTACAAAATATCACTACTTCCTTCCTGTGAGCCCAGTGACTGTAGGTCTGTTGTCCAAGGATCACCACTAAATTAAATATATCACTCAGTTGAACAAAGAATGATGAATTCTTTCAGCCCTAGCAGCTTCCAGAAAGCATACAAGCCAACTGAAGAGTTGCATTCTGCATAATGCAGGGATTGCCTATCAAAAAAATTACCAGTCCTTGGAGTATTGATCTCTATGTGCGTATACACACGTGCAGCTCTCTGTGGGTCACAGGCCTAGCACAGCCCCTCTGAAGGCCTCTAGCACTTCCCCTAGTGCTAGCCTGATGTGGATATTTCCATAGAAATATATTGTTGGCCCTTACTGTGACCTCTGTTCCCTCTCTCCCCCATGTTTCTTTTAGCCCAGGGGTGGGGGAGGGAACCTGCAGCCTTGAAGCCATGTGTGGCCCTCATGGGAAGCTCTCTGACTGAATTCAGACTTCACAGAACAGATCCCCTAATAAAAGGATTAGTCAGAAGGCTGCACCCAAGGCCCTGGTCTAGCCTGGTTTAGTCTGTCATTGCTGCTCAGGCCTCCCTGCTGTCATAATCTTCATTGTTGGTCAGTCGTTCACTTGTATCCAACTCTTCATGAGCACGTATAGCTTCATGAGCTTCATAGCATGCCAATTCTATCCATGGGATTTTCTTGGCAAAGATGCTGGAGTGGTTTGCCATTTTTTTCTCCAGTGTATTTAAGCAAACAGAGGTTAAGTGACTTGCCCAGGATCGCACAGTTAATAAGTATCTGAGGCTAGATTTGAATTCAGGTCTTCCTGACTCCAGGTTCGGCACTCTTTATCTATTGAGTCACCTAGCTGTCTCTTTCATAATCTTTACCTTGTAGTTAATTACTTCACATCTAGGTTGTCAAAGAGTCACAGGATTTGAGGGTTAGAAGGCACCTCCCTCAACATACATCTAGTCCATTCTCTGCATGAAAGGAATCCTCACTAGAACATACACAGGTGATAATCATCCAGTCTCAGTGGGGGAAGTGACCATCTCTCAGGGTGGTCCATTATACTTTTAAACAGCTTTGATTCTCCTGTCCAGTGTTATAATGTCCTCTAAAGCAGTGAGGTCAGACTCAGATAGAAATGAGGGCTGCTAAACCATCCATAAATGTCCTTGGCAAGGCTGCCAATCCCATATATTTACATACGTATTTATTAATACAGCAGCATATTAAAATCAGATAGGAACTATATTTTGTGGTGGTTCAGGCTATACTTGGCAGTAATGCAGACCATATGCAGCCCACAGGCCATGTATTGGATACCTGCTCTGAAGCATCTCTGCTAAGAGGTCATCTAGCTTTTCCTGAATATTTCCATTGATAGGCAACTCACTGTCTCAGACCATTCCACTTTGGGACAGTTAGAATTGTTAAAAAGGTCTTATGTTGAATGGAAATGTGCCTTACTCTATCTGTCACCTGTTAGTCATACTTCTGACCCCTGGAGCCAAACAAGATGAATTCTGCCTTTCATATATATAGGCATATGTGACCTTTCACACCCCCTACCATTAAGTCCCAGGATTTTAGAGTTGAAAGGTGCCTCAGGGATAGTCTCCTTAAAACCACACCTGAAAAAAGAATTGTTTGACCTGCCTGCCTGCCCAGATATTTGACAATGTCTGCCTCCTCCCCTCATCAGTTTATTTAGTAATCCTGTCCAAAAAATGAAGCTATGATATCCCTCGTTCCTTCAGTCAGCTCTAACGAGGCATGAACTTATGGCCCATCATCATCCTGGTTGTATTCCTTTAGATGGGCTCCAGTTTATTAATGTCCTTCCTAAAATCTAGAGCCCCAACCTGGACATCATGCTGCTGGCCAGAGAAGAGTGCAGCAGGCAGCCCACTTCTTCCTAAATGAGAGCTAGGAATCTTTAGGCAGCTTACCATCACATTTGTTTTCTTGCAGGCAACAGCTTGTTAGCAACTAAAAGTTCCAGATGCTTTTCAGAGAAACTGCTGTTTAATTGTGCCTTCCCTGTCTCATACTTGGCAAGGTGTAGTCTCATCAAATTTTAGCTTGGTCGGTTTGGCCCAGTGATCATGCTCCTCATGATCTTTTTGAATCTTGACTTGGTCATCCAGTATATTGTCTTCCTGGTCCAGCTTTACGTCCTGGGCCAGTTTGATGAGTATGCCGTTTGTGCCTTTATGTATATATTTGATGAGCATATTACACGGCCCAAGGCCATGTACAGATCCTTGGGATGTGCCCCTGGAGACTTCATGCCAAGTCATTGTAATCTACTGCCGTTGCCTACCACAGCTATTCTAATTTTTAATCTTTTTTTTTTTTTTTGGAGGGGGTAAGGTAGGGCAATTGGGGTTAAGTAACTTGCCCAAGGTCATACGGCTAGTAAGTATTAGGTTTCTGAGGCCGGATTTGAACTCAGGGTCTCCTGACTCTATGGCCAGTGCTTTATTCACTGTGCCACCTAGCCACCCCCTACTCCAGCTATTCTAGAATAGCCAGCTCAGGCCAGTCCAGGGAGTCAAGTTTAAGATTGGAACATACTGAAAACAGCCACTGACTATAAAGTGCAACAAAAGAGTTTCAAAGGATGTTTTAAGAAATTGCTTAAAATAGAGAGGTTCCAGTTCCCCTCCCCCTCCTAATGCACTTCTCCAGTTGCATTGCAACAGAAAGACACTACACAGGAATCTTTACAGTCCTTCCAGATCTCCAGTATGTCAGTTCCCATTCACTGACTTCTGTTCTGGGCACCAAGGAATCTAGGCCAGTGGTTTGAGCCTCAGTCTCCAGACGAAATAAATTCCAAGAACAGCATTTGTAAACTGCAGCCAGGAGACACGGTGATAAATCCTGCTTCGAAGGCATCTCTCAGTCTCGCTTTCCTCATCTGTAAAATTAAAAGTTGGATTTGGATTGCCTCTGAGTTCTATTTTACCTCTAAATCCAGGGTCCTCTAATCCTTTAATGGAAACTGCCTCAGCCTTTGTAAAGCAAATGGTATTCCTACCACACCTAGGTTTCCAAGGATTTTTACCATGAGTAAATGTGTGTTGTAGTTTGACCAAGGTTTGTTTCTGGGTGTATTAATGAAGTCATATGGTTTGAGGTGCATTTGTTTTTAATATGATAATTATGCTATTTACCTCTAATATTGAGCCATAATTATACTCCATCTACTTAAGTAGATGGAAAGACAATTCGATTTCTGCCTGACATTTCTAGGTGACTTCAGGGGTCAATGTCATGCTCTCCTGTGGTGTTTCTCAGGACTTCTATGTACAGGGCTGCACCCTGGCAGATGGAATCTGTGCTCCTGGAGTTTCTTAAGCTTTGGGAGACTTAAATATGAGGACATTTCTAGGATCATTTTGTATGAGTTTTAAAATAGGATAGATTACGGTCTGCCTGAGAGAGTTAAGGATAAACCCAATTGAAACCATCAAGATGATGTCTTAAAGAGTCAGTCTGGGCCTTTGATTTTACCTGTAATTATAGTTAACTTTTATTTTAACTTCAAAATATAATTTAAAACACTACATTTTTTATTTGGGAATTTGGAATTTTTATGAGATAACTTTGAATTTTCTTTAAGGAGGTCTTTTAAATAGTATAATCTTGTATTTCAGATGCTGTTTTTGCAGGTGCCATGCCCACAATGGCAAGTGTCAAGCTGTCTACCCTTCGGCCTATTGTCAATCATCCACATTATGAGGATGGAGGATTGAGGTATTTAGCGTTTTTCCAGAACTTAGCTATCATTGATGAGAAGGAGCAGGGGTGTGTCAGAAAGGATCTAAACCAGGAAGGAAAGCTTCGTTTTAGTGAGGACCTTTTTACAAGGGATGCTAACACATTGTGTGCTGGCTTGGAGCTAGGAATCCTGGCAGATAGAGTGCATCTCCTCCCAGCCTTGTCAAGAAGGCTGTACTTTCACACTTTGATATATAGTAGTTCATCTGAGACAGACTCTTCCTCAGAGGTGGGCATCACATGAGGTTACAGAATAAACCATTGGGGGTGAGCATAGACATCCTACACCTGCTTGTGATTGAGTTGTAGAGACTTATAAGATCATGAAGTGGCTACAACCTCTAGAAGGCCTTTGTAGATAACTGACTTGTTGAGTATCTAAATTTGGACTTTGACAAAACATTGCATTTGCCTGCATATTGAGATTTCTGGGGAAAATATGTGATAGTGAACCTGAACCTTCTGAATATAAAAGTCAACCAGGTTTGACTTTTTATTGCATTTTGATTGATTGAGCTTCCAGGTAGTTTGAAGGTACTTTGTGGTCTGCATGGATGATGGGGCAATATGCTTCCCAGGGATGGGGCCTCCATACCTCACGTCTGTGGTGTTGGTTACAAATATTCTCTCTCAGATTTTGTGCACATAGGTCCTAGAATATGTGTAGGGAGGGCAGTAAGGCCTGTGAGAGGATTCTCCTCTCCCCCAGCATCAATTTTTGATTGACCCATCTCTGCGATGAACTCTTTGGCAGATCTACTCCATCAAAATAGGGCTGAGGTGAAGTGATTTGTCCGGTCATTAACTGTCCCTTCTGCCTCTGTTGTCCACTAAAATAAAGTCTTGAGTTGCTATAGTTGATTGAAGATTGTGAATTAATGTGGTTTTAGTGACCTGCCAACCTAAGGAAAGGTTATATATTTTTTTTTACCTTGAGTGGACCCACACAACAAATAGGCCCAGAAACTTCACATTTTCTCAGGCCGGCATTCCTGAATTTGGCCAGTAAATGGTGCTAGTGTAGGTTTTGGGGAATGACTCTAAGGAAAACAGAAGGAATGGTGGGTGGGATCCCCAGGGGAGGTAGCCATGTTGTGAGATGAGGCACCTCTATAGGCTTCTCATGTCCAGTTCATGAGTCTTTTGAAAGATTGAGGGACGTAGTATTCATATAGGCTCTGCTGGGGTTAGAAAGTCTTCTCCTTTATGTATCCCTCCACATCTGGAACAAGTTGTATGAGAAGAGGTCCATCTTGAAAAGTCTGCCCCTGGCAGCTTGTCTGTCAGATCCCAGATCCAGGATAATGGTGCCATTAGTGGCAGTCTAGTCATAGTAAGGTCATGATTCCCCATTTTTTTTAACAAATAGCACTGGGGTATCCAGTAGGGGAGGGGAAAGGGTTTGATGAACTGCTTTATGGAGTTATTTTTTTTTTAAGAAATCCCAAAGGGTTTTAGCCTCTGTCCTAGCCAATAAGTAGATCCAGTTTTGATAACACAAATGGCCTACACATGACATCTTCTGCTTGGTAATAGGGAGAACTCTGGCCTGGTGCATGGACTTGGAAAGTGCTGGAAACTCCAGGGACTACTGGTAGAATTCAGTACAAAGGAACAGTTAGGTTATAGTTCACTGTGAATGACTCTGACTAAGACCTAGAAAAATTAACTGACTTTGGCAGCTGTATTCTATGTCAAGGACTGATTTAGATTCTAGAAAGAAATAGCATATTCTGCCAAGGACCCTTTTTTGTTCTGGGTGGTGAAATGGATCGAGCATTTGGCTTTAGGCTGTCTAGAGCTTTTGTTCAGTTTGATCCCAGGGTGGAGTTCCAAAGTTAAAAGGATTAATTTTTCCAGAGGATGTGTATGGGTTGGTGAGGGGGGTGAGTGGAGTTTGGGAATCTGAACTGGAAATGCTATTTCAGGTGGTGATAAGCAGTGTTGCTATAGGGCAGAAAATGGGATGAGAAGTTTTGTCTAATGGTTTGGTCTGGGGCCTCGGCCTGGCTAGATTTGATGGACCAGTTGAGTTTTGACTCACCTGCTCATTCCCAGTGTGGGATCAACTTCTCCAGAGACTCTAATGGGTGTGGAAGGTGATGTGGAAATGTTTTCCTAGAGATCTAGATGGGAAGTGTGCTGTCTCAGGTGGTGAGAAGAGTGGAAGCAGACCAGAGGAGTGAACAGATGAGGGAATGGGAAGCCTTGGCATCTGCCGGTTTGATGATCCCTGGGATCCACTGTTGAGGGCCTCTCAGTAGGGCCAGCACTGTGGGTGGCCATTGCCAGACACAGGTGGTCCTATTGAGAGATTAGGCAGTACTTTATCCTGCCCTGGAGAAGAAGGCTGATGTGGGATGGGGATCAGGCCAGGTGTGAGGAGAGAAGCACCATCCTGATTCAGGGAAGGGTGAGTGCTGAGGTTTCTTAGGAGTGCCTGAAATCTAAAGAATCAAGATTACAATAGGAAAGCGTCAACAAGAGCAGGAGATGAGGTGAGCCTGTCAGTGCTAGAGTAGGAGGAACAGCTAATTTTAACATGTGCTGCAGCAGCTATTGGGGAAATACTGATGGTATCCAAAGAAAAGATATCTAGCCCTGATTGTTTCTAAGGCACAAGGCACAGGCATCATCAGGGAGCTCTGGCCTTTCATGGTGGCTTGTGAGTGCTGGGCATTATGGTGTTTTAAAGCTACACGCGTTTGGCCTTCTCTTAATGCAGACATTCCAGGAAGGCTCAAAAAAGAGAATGGAAAAAAGTCATGGTTAATATACTCAATTAGGTGGTCAGGAGGCCACTGCAACTACAGAGCAACGTATAGCTAGGGTTGGCTCATTCGATCCTTATAACAGCCCTGACAAAGGACTGACAAAGAAGACAAATCTACAAGTTAGAGACAGTTTAATTCATTTTATTGGTGTCCAAAGCACCCAGTCCAACACCTAGCACATGAGGAGACAGTTATGTTCTTATTGATTAATGCAAAATGGATTCCAGTTTTAGAGCTGGGAGGGTCTCCAGCATCCGTCTGGCATGGCCCATACCTTTCTGACAAGTGGCCAGGCAGTCAGTCACCACCCAAAGTTCCCTAGTCTATTTTGAACAACTCCAGTCATTAGGACATTTTTTTGACATTAATCCTAAATTGGCTTTTTTGCAACTTCTCATCACTCCTGGTTCTACTCCCGTTTTTTTTACATCATCACTTCTCTCCTCTGGCCTCAGTGTCCCTAGTTACATCAATCTAGTTAGGCAGGGATAAGGTTTATGAAAGAGAAAAGATGCCAGCACAAAAAGAGAGAGAAGGTTGGGAGGGAGAACTGAGACTGCATTTAGAAGCATCATTGCCAACAAAGAGGATGGGATCTTATTGCAAGATTTTTGTCAAAACTCCTGGTTAGCTAGAGAAAGAGGATTAAAGCCAAGTCTTAGCCCTCAAAAAATCTTAGAAAGAGAAAAAATTCTCCTCTAAGACATTTAGACAGAATGAGTCAGTGATTACCTGTTATATTTTCCTCCAGGGAAAGAGAAGAAGCAAGTCTCCCTCTGTGTCCCCCTAGCTCCTCTCCAAGCTAGTCAAATGTGATATATTTTTTTCAAACTGCAAAATACATCAGTATCATTTGCACTCCACGTGGGCCTTCAGTAGAAGTATAGTAGAAGTATTTTTTGTTTTATCCTTTCTGTGGCTTCTCCACCTTGGCCTTGCAGGCAAAGAGCTCTGAACTGAAGGGTCAAAAGAGGTGCTACCTGGGTTTGAGAACAGACCAGCTTTAATTACTGGCCCAGGGACCTTAGGTGCCTAATCTCTTTGAACTTTAGCTTTCTCATCTGGAATATAGAGATAATAATACCATGTATTATGTGTCATTATTATATATGTGATATATGTAATATACAATCTTTTACATAAAATATATGATTATATAATATACAATTACATGTGATTACATAATATGCATACATCTACACTGCCTCAAAAAGTGGCTTTGATTGTATAAAACACTTTCTAAACCTGTGAGTACTATGTATCTGTACATTATTACAACACTACAAATGTATTTTTTTTTACCAACCTTAAAGTGATATAGAAATGCTAGTTTTTGTTATTATCAAAACCAACATATTAGATGCACAGAAAGCCATATAGAAGTGATAAATCTTCTTTAAGGAGCAGAAGAATTTAATGTATAAGTTAAGATACAGTGGAATGCCCTTTGGGACTGCTTTGTAGGTGGTTCTGCCAGATCCTAACTGTGCACAGTTCTTCTGAGCCCACTTGTATTGACCTTGTTCTAGTCATTCCTGTCTGCGGAGTGGCACTTTAAGGAGAGAAGCAATTTGCAATCTCTTCAGAGGAGTGTTGCTATCACCTTCATGAGTTTGTTTCTCCAGGTCTGCTCGATTCTTGCTTTTCTATCCAGGACCCTGTCCAATAAAGCTGTCTAGAAGAGATCACTCGTTAGGATTTCATGATGGCTTTACCAAGTATCCTAGTAAGCTGTAGGGCAGTAACTAGACAGTGTTCTGTTTAGATAGCTCTGACTAAATTCATCTTTAATATGTTTTAATAGCTGTTTTCAGTTGTATAGTGATTCAGTTGGAAAAAAAAAATTGATTTGAAGAGTATTTTGCACCTTTCACAAATCAAAATGGTGAAAATATTTACCATCATGTTAATTAATGGTCCTTTGTATCAGGACCCTCATGTTTAAGTCCTCCTAGAATTCACTACCAAATAAGTGTTTCTCTAGATTAATTTAACATTGTTATTTTTATCAGATAATATGAGCTTTATTACCCAGTATATTTCCCTTTTTACTTAGCTGCCAGAAGACTTAAAAGCTAAATTCCATGTTTAACTACAGTAGTCCATTTGTATCTGTTGCTCAGTAAATTTATTTCTCGGATCTATAAATTGTTTTTTGTTTTTATTTTTAATTGTTTAATTTTCCATGGGCTTTACCTTTATATTCTTTTTTTTTTTTTTTGAAAATGAATAGAGGTAGTTATAATGTTTAGTAATTTTGGTAAGGTAAAAAATAGTTTCTAGATAATAATTAATTGTATAATGTACCCCCCAAATTCAGGTGCTATTCTTTATTATTTACTATTTTTGATACTATATATATATATATTTATTATATTTTGATGCTACACTATTCCCCTCTCATAAATAATTAAATGAGAGATTAGAGTAGATGGAGCATTTATTAAGTACTCACTCTGTGTTAGGCTTTCTTGTTAAGCTCTGGGAATGAAAATATAAGCAAAGATAAAACTGGTCCCTGTTTTCCAAGGAGCTTCTGTTGTGATGGGGGCAGACAGCACACACAAAAGTTGAAATGGGAGCACCCATGTGTGGGGGCAGAGTCCATGGCCATGAGCTGAATCAGGTGAGAAGTGAGCATGGCTAGCATAGGTATCTCCTCCACTGGAGGTTCCAGGAAAGAACTTAGCAGGCAGAGGAGGAAGGAAAGTCTGGCCAGTGAGAAGCGGATGAGCTGGCTCTTGTTGGGGCAGCCCTTCTTGGTCTTTAGTCCAATCGTTGAGATTAATGTGAAGCAGCCACATGTTCCACTGGAAACCTCCTGCTGCTGACATCATTGAAAATTTACTTGTAGTTTCTTTATTCTGTTTTACGATTCCTCTAAAGTACTTTAACCTGTTTGTGTTTAATAGGGCCAGGACTAAGATAGTTTACTCTGTCTATAGTCGAAAAACAGCTAAAGAAGTACGAGACAAACTGTTGCAATTGCATGTGAATTACTACATCTTAGAAGAGGTGTGGTGTGTGGTGAGGACTAAGTGAGTATTCACGCCGCCTCTTTTCTGAAAGATACGTTTTGTCTTCGTATGGACAGAGCTTCATATTCAGTTTTTTGGAAGTTATTTTTCTACATTAAATTATTTGTGATAATATTATTCCCGAGTAATTTCACGGTGAGCACGGGCCATTCACATGTTAGTAGATATCACAGAAGTAGACACATTTTCCAGTTGTGTATTGTCTGCATTTTTGTAGCCTAATTTTTCCTTTCCATTTTACATCTAAAGTTATGATTTGTGAAGGTGAAAGGAGAGGACGTGCTGCTGCCCAGCTCCAGGCAGTTTGTAGTAGGAACGTGTCCCTAGTTAAAACAAAGAGTTCCAGGCTGTTTGTTCCTTATGTGGTGCCTGTAGATTCTAAAGAAGGGGGGAGAGACCTAGACCTTGTACTCAGACGTGGAATTTAGTATCCTTTGCTCTAACCATCCCTCCATGTTTGCCTTAGGATTTGATGAAAATCATTTACCAAGATTCTTAAGCCAAGAAGTTGCTTTTCCCTTTGTGGATAATTGGTTTTTTTAAATAAAAATCCAGAATATTATATTTAGAATGTACTTCATTTGTACACAGGAAAAATAGCAAACTATAGCTACATTTTACTAACTTATATTTAAGTGAATATAAAATATAAAGACAAATGGTATTTGCAGAGTTCTAATTCTCAGGGACCTAAAACATCATAAAGCCATAACCATCAGCCTTCCAGGAATAAAAACCAATGGTGAAATAAGAGGATGAAGGCTAGGATATGGGCTGAAGAATAGGTAAAGGCAGCAACATTCTCTATTCTTTCCCCTTATAGGAGATTCTTATTAGAAGTCTTCACCCGCTCAGAGCCTGTCCCTAGACAGCTAAGTGGGGTAGCAGATAAAAGAGTATTGCGCCTGGAGGCAGGAAGACTTGAGTTCAGATCCAGCTGCAGACACATTTTGTGACCCTGAGCAGGTCATTTAACTCCTCCCTTAGTATTCTCATCTGAAAAATGGGAATCATAGTAGTACCCACCTCCCAGAGTTATTGTGAGGATAAAATAAGACAATATTTATAAAGCTCTTTGAAAACTGTTAACATGTGACTGTTAGAATAGAAGTACTATATAAATTCCAGCTGTTCCTGTTATTCCTAACCTCTTCTATCATTGATTGAACATTGTGTGTTAGGATAGGAAATAGAATTGATTGGTAAGCTTAGTGCTAGAAAACTGGCCAAGAAAAGGTTTGAGGTATTGAACCAACAACCTTCGGTAATCTCTAGTCTTACGAACTCCCAGGAACCAAGACAATTTGACTTACTTAATCTCTTTTTTTTAGAATTAGCTAGGGGTATAGTTGATAGAGCACTGGGCCAATCTGGTTCATCTGTAAAATGTAAACAGTAATAGAAGGGGGGCTTTAAAATATAGAGGATTGATTTTACTTTAGATCCTGGGGATTATAGGGAGTTACTGAAGGATATTAATGATCATGGTCAGACCTGCAGTTTGACAACTTAATGACATGGGCAGAGACTTTTCCAAAGTGCCAGAGGAGAGAAGGGGGCAAATATAAGAAAGAGAAAGTGTAAGCCATAGGATTTGGCACCTAAGTGGGGAGGGAGGGAGAAAATGTGGGTTGTGAGCTTGGATGACCAGGATGATGGTTGTATCTTCTAGAGTAACAGAAGGGTTTAGAAGGAAGGAGGGCTTAGGGAGAAAGACAATACATTCCCTAGGAGACTTCTTGAGGCTCAAGATTTCTTTGGCAAATCCAGTTTGATTATAGATGGCCTTCTCAAGGGGCTCTCCACAAAAGGGAGGTGAGATAGAGAATGAGAGCTAGTGGAAATGGAGGGAGCCAAGTGATTTTGAGAATGGGGGAAACATGGGTGTGTTTGTAGGAAAAAGGGAAGCATCCAGAAGAAAAGAGTGAGTGGGGATGATGGAATGGGCCTTGGCAAGGAGAAGGCCACCTCTTCTGAGGTAGGGTAAAGGAAGGCATCTTAATGATGTGAGATGAAGAAGAGGGGAGGAAAAACTCTTAGTAAATAGTTCATTATTTTCTAGGAAATATGGAAGTTTCCAATGTAGATATTTATATGAAATGCCTTCTCAGCAGAGAGAATGGGTCCAGGGCTGGGTTAGGGAATCTGAGGCCTCAGGTTCTGAGGTACTGAATCCAATGTCATAGAATAAATCTCCTTAATCAGATTCGTTTGAAGGATTGCACTTGAGGACCTAGAGGGCCTCAAGGCCACAGGTTCCCCACTCCTGGACCAGGGGAACCATGGGAGGTTTGAGAAGGGCTAGCAAGGTTTCGAAAAACTGCAGTGGTAAGTGAACCGTGAGTCAGTCAGGGAGGTATCCTGCCACAGTGAGGATGCAGCTGAGATGATGTAACTTACTTTTGTCAAGGATGCAGTTAGCATGGTATTCTGATTTTTTTCATCTTCATTCAGCAGCAAATAAACAGGAATAAAAGCAGTAGTTGTTGGGAGTAATCCAGACTGAGACTTGGGCTGGGCAAGATCCTTGAGAGCATGAAAGGGTCAGGGGTACTTAAGAAGGAAGTGGAGAGTTGAGCTGATTGTCCAGGGGGTCAGGATGGAGAAGGGAGAAGAATGTAACCTGTGTAGGGGTAGGAACTGAAGAACCAAGGGATTGCATGTCCTGCTGAGAGCAAAGGCCCATTTCTACCTCTAAGAAACTTACAGTCCTGCCTCTCTCTGGGCTACTTCCTTGGCAGTGGGGGACATTCTGGTGTGCAAGCCCCATCAGTTTGTCCTCTTAGGTGTAATTTCTTGGCATTCGATTGCTTGGAACATAAAGCCAATTGAAACCTCCTTCTTACTTTCTATCATTTTTATTCAACCATTACTGTGCTCGTCAGGACATTTCCCATTATTTGAGTAAATGGTACATGTCAGTAAATATACTTAAATTCTACTTTATTCCTATTAAATATTGGTTAAGATATTTTTTAAGAGCAGGTTTTTGTAACAGTTTTGTTTTACTGAAATAAGCCACTTAAAAATAATTGATCATTTGTATTTTTAAAAATTTTGTTGTATATTTTTCACATATATAACAATTATTCTCCTAGGCCTGGTTGCAGTATGCTTGAAATCTGGGACGTGGAAGACCCTGTGAATGCTGCCAATCCTTCCTTGTGTAGTGTCCTCGTTAGGGATGGCAGGCCTTACTTCACCTCTGTGTTCCAAAACAGCATGTACAGAGTTTTCAAAGTGACCTAGGGAGGGTATGGCCTCATCGAGTGCACAATAGACAGGGTGTCAGAAATGGTCGTTGGTCTGTTCCCTGGCAGTGGTATTGTTTGAAAGAAAATCATAACACATTATTGGAAGTGCTTTTAAGAAAGAAAACATTTTTATTCAATCATTTAATTCATTCTGATTAAAGGTAAAATATTCATTTTTCACATCGCAGAGTCAGCCTTTGTTAGGCAAAAACTAATTTGTGACAAAAACTTGTTATGCAAAGTGGTTATATGTTCACGTGCTACTTTAACAAATATTCATCTTAACATTTTTGAGAATAGCTCTCTACAAGAACAAAGACAGTATTAATCTAGAATGTGAGTTCTTTTTTGACCAAATAAATTGCTTTGAATTTTCTTGAATAAAATTTAAAATTTTTTGCTTCATTGCAGACTCTAGGGGACCAGCACAACAATATTGCACGTTATTTGGCATTTCCGTGTTGATTGACTACTAATACTGATCATACATGGATTACCTCTGTGAGGAACTTAATTTTTGTAACCACATTTCTGTGAAGTTTGGTTTTCCTTTTTAAAGTAACCAAGACAAATCTTAAAAACTTTTCATCATTTTGAGTTAGTTTTTAAAACACCTTTACTCACACTAGAGTGAATCTCTTCAGACATCTGTAAATAGTTATAGATGTTAAGTTGAAGAGTTTACAACCTATAATGAAAAACAATACATAAAGTTTTATTAAATATTTTCCCCATTAGTGCCTGAGTAGATGTGAAACATGACTTAAATTAGGGGTGGGGATGGGAAATGCAAATTATAAGGAAAAAAAAGAGGAGTCAGCAAAATTTATCAAGTGATCTTTTCTTTTTGCTTACATTCCTGGGTCTTGGCCATGGCAAAAAGGGGGTCATTTTACTAAGGCTGTATCTTGTTGTGCATCGTATTTTCCCCCTCCCTCTTATTTCATTCTGCATATCTATGTTTGGTTTTCAGTGGAAGCACAACTTTCATAAACCTTTCCCCTTCCCTTCTCCACAAAAACAAAAACAAAAAATAGCCAATTTTAAGCAGCTTTTAAGTCATGGCATTGTTATAGACTGTTTCTCTTCTCACTTCCCTCAGCTGCTTGTCAAACACATAGGCACTATCTGGAATATTTCAATATACCCTCCTACTCCTAATTCTCATTTATATTTCTGTTTTAATAATTACTTAACATTCCTGGCCCAAAACACTTTTGATAGCAATGATACAATTTCATAGATGAATTCACTTAGAATATGTAGGAAGAATAACAAATATTTCATTGGTTCCTCTGAGTACAAATGCTTCTAGTTGTAACTAGAATTTCAATGCAATGTTAAAAGAGTGCCACAAAAGCAACCCTACATTTTAGGTATTTAACATTTAAAAATAATACTTCTGGCTTTAGTGCAATGTCAGAGCAGAGGAATAAAGGAAGTATTCACTTCAATATTTATTAAACTAGATCAGAAAAAGCACTTAAAAGGTAAAGACATTTGTGAGACAGCATTAAAATTAGGAAAGAATGAAAGGATGTATTTGCAAGACTGTAACAGCACAAGATGTAATGAATTGATATGGATTTGGCATCAGTTATTTTATGTTATATATGTTGAATAAAAAAATCTGAAGTTTCGGTGTTGTTCTCATTTTTTTCCCCTCTCCTCTTGACTAATGGACCAGAGCTGTGAGGCAATTTTGAGGGTAAGGTAGGGTTGAGCAGAGGATTTTGAAGGATGGGGACACTTTGGCATGTTTTAAGGCCATAGCAAAGGAGCCATTTGGTAGGGAGAGGTTTGAGATTCTTTGTAGGTGTGAGGCAGACAGTAGCTTCATATCAGCTTCTATCCGTCAGCTAGATAAACTGAGAGAAGTTAACTTTCCTATTCTAATCTTTTTTTTTTATTAATTTATTAGTTTAGTTTCAGTTAACAAGATTCAATTCCGTAGTTCCTTGATTTTCAAATTTCCTTTACTTCCCTCCCCCCTCCCCTCATGACAGCATATAGTACAGTATAGGGTCTGCAGATGCATTCATATTAGACATTATTCCAATTACAAAGGCATATTGTACTAGGTGGGATGAAAGATGGTAAAGAAGAAATAAAACCAAACAATGAGAAGAACAAGATCATTTAGTTTGCTTCCATCAGGATTCAGGCTCAGTTCTTTCTAGTTATATCTCTGGATGACGCATTTCTCACTTTCTTGAGTCATTCGGGATTAACTTATATCACTGCATTGCTGAAAAGAGTCCAGTCAGCCAATCTGACTGGAGAGATGTGGTATTTCAGAGTTGTTTTGATTTGCATTTCTCTAATTAATAGTGATTTAGAACATTTCTTCATATGCTTATAGATATCTTTAATTTCTTTCTCTGAAAACTTCCTATTCATATCCTTTGACCATTTCTCAATTGGGGAATGACTTGTATTCATATAGATTTGGCTCAATTTTCTATAAATTTTAGAAATGAGTCCTTTATCAGAGACACAAGTTGTAAAACTTCTTTCCCAATTTCCCACCTCCCTCTTGATCTTGGTTACATTGGCTTTGTTTGTGCAGAAGCTTTTCAATTTAATGTAATCAAAATTATCCATTTTGCATTTTATAATGCTCTCTAATTCTTGTTTGGTCCTAAAATCTTCCCCTCTCCACAGATCTGTCAGGTAAACTATTTCTTGCTTTCCCAAATTGCTTACAGTATCATCCTTTACACCTAGATCATGCACCCATTTAGACTTGATTTTGGTATATGGTGTTAGATAGTGATCTATGCCCACTTTCTGCCATACTGTATTCCAGTTTTCCCAGCAGTTTTTGTCAAATAGTGCATTCTTATCCCCAAAACTGGGGTCTTTGGGTTTATTGAACAATAGATTGCTATATTCATTAACTGCTGGGTTTTCCTATTCTAATCTTACCCATTCTTCAGAAGTCATGTAAGAAGCCTCCCCTTATATGAAGCCTTTCCAGAGACAGCATTGTTGGACAGTTGGTGAGTTGATTGGTTCTAGGGGGATGGGAATGAATGATTACAGATGTAGTCAGCCCAAAGAGCCAGCACACTTGTAGAGGAGGTAGTCTTGACAATAAAAATCACCTCTGTCAGAGATTGAAGGGGGTTGGGAGAGAGTGGGGCATGATTCCAAGCTCTTTGGAGATTGAGAATTACAGAAGAGGGAACTCAGGTTTTTATCAAGGTAAACAAGGTCTTTTATGATTCTGTTATTTTGTAAAATAAAAACCTCTTACTGAGGTTGGGGATTAAGAGCATAGGAGGCTTTGAAGGAAAAGGTAGTGGTGAGATAGGGCAATGATTAGGAATAGAAAGACTACCTTGTTAGAGCGGAGGCCCAGTTTAAGTTAGATAGCATAAGTTTTCACTGCCATCTGTATTGCTGATAGATTTAGAAGACAAAGACTTTAGGCATGGAAACCAATTAGGAGGCTCTGTCAATGGTTTAGGCAAAAGTTGATGAGGTCCTGAATTAGATGGTGGCTGTAAGTGGAGGGAAGGACAGCTAGGTGGTGTAGTGGATTGAGTGCCAGGCCTGGAATCAGGAATATGGGAGTTCAAATCTGGCCTTAGACACTTAATAGCTCTATGACTGTAGGTCTATGACCCTGGCGAGTCATTTAACTTTGCCTCATTTCTAAAATGAGCTCGAGAAGGAAATGGCAAATCACTCCAGAATATTTGCCAAGAAAACCCCAAATGGGGTCACAAGAAGTTGGACACGACTAAAATGACTGAGCATTAAGAGCATAAGTGGAGAGAATGAGACAAATAGAAAGGATGTTGTGAAAATAGAATCCACAAGACTTGGCAACTCATTGGATACGTGGGGTGGGGAGAGTTAAGAATTGATTATGATTGTAGATAAATTGTAGCAGTGGGTAGAGTGATAGGCCTGGAGCCAGGAAGACCTGAGTTCAGATTTGGCCCTAAGCACTTACTTGTTGCTGTGATCTGGGAAAAGCACTTAATCACTGTGTGTTTCAGTTTCTTCATCTGTAAAATGAGGATTATCTTCAAGATAATATAAAGCATTTTACGACCTTAAAGTACTATATAAATGTTAGCTATTATTTTTACTGTGTGAATCTGAGTAACTAGAAAGCTGGCCCTCCTGCCCTTGACAGAAAAAGAAAAAGTTCACGAGGGCAGTGAGATGATGTGTTCAGTTTTGGACCTTTTGAATAAGAGCCTTACGGCATTGCTAGTGATCTATCCATGAAGGTGCTGGGGATACAGGCTCAGAAGAGAGACTAGGGGTGGGTGTGCACATGTCTAAGAAAATCATTGAAGCCATGGGGGCTGCTCAGCTCCCTGAGAAGATAAAGAGAAATGAGCGGGGGGGGGGGGGGACTGGGCCAGCCAGAATAACCCATCGACATATATTGATATACATACAGATGTGTGTATAAATAGGCTTCCCTCAAAGTAATCACTTAATCCTTTGTTGCTTCTATCTTGTTATCTCTTATGATTTCTTTCTTGCTTTTAGGTGAAGGAAATTCCTTAAAGGAACTATGACCATGTGAGAACCTTTGGAAGGTCAGGAAGCAAGCCACCAAAGCACCAAAACATGGAATCCATGCTGGGATTTGCTGGAAGCTAGACAGGGAGTCACTAGTGTCCCAAGTCACCAGCTAGACTCAGCCCAGAAGGAGCAGAGAAGTGACATCACCATTCACCAGCCAGGCAGCATTGGCAAGTGATCTTGGTGGGAAACTGGTAGAAATACATTAGGGCCATTCTACATGTCTGGATTTCATTTTAGTGTAAGAAGGGCATAGTACAATACCATTCTGGAGGGAGTAGAAACACATCAAGTTGGAAATGTTTATTTGCAAATTGTGAGTGCCATCTGCTGGTCGGCTGACATTATGACATTTTCTAGTCTTACAAACAAAAAGGGAATAGGGGCTGGCATTTTTTGCGCCTATTCAATAAATAAATGTATTGTAAATTAGAGCTCTAGGCAAGGAGAATGTATGTTGTTGTTTGTTGGTTTTTTTTTTTTTGGAGGGCAATTGGGATTAAGTAACTTGCCCAAGGTCACACGGCTAGGTTTTTGTTTGTGTGTGCATTAAGTGTCTGAGGTTGGATCCGAAGTCAGGTCCTTCTGACTCCAGGGCCAACGCTCTACTCACTGCGCCACCTAGCCGCCCCGAGAATGTATATTGTATGTGACATATTCAAGTTTGTCCTTGTAACAAAATGAAAATAATTTTGAGTTCAGAGAATTGGTCAGGGTTATGGTTGCTAAGTTGATCATGTTTTTGATCCTGTAGACAGTGAGCACAAAGCAGTAAATAAGTGGTCTGAATTATCCTGAAAATGAGGCAATGCTTTTTTTTTTCCAAATGCTTTGTTAACTTCTGGTTTACATCATTCATTTCCGTCAGATTTTGAGTTACAATTTTTTCCCCATTGTTCCCCAACCCATCACCCCAGAACAGCAGTCCCACAAGATATCCTCTCACTCCATCTGCTCTCTCCCATATCTTCTCCTATATCCCCTTCGACTTTTCCAGTAGGGCAAGGTGAATCACCATGCCCCAATGCCTGCACATCTTATCTCCCAATTATATGCAAAATAGTATCAATCATAGTATTTATATATTTTTAAAACATTTCATTTTAAAACCTCGAATTCCAGATCCATTCCCCTCCTCCCCTGCCACCCACTCCCACTGGGAAGATAAGCAACTCAGTAAATGCTGTACATGTATAGCTATGTAAAACATTACCATAGTAGATATATTGTAAAAGACTGCTTAATTTCCCTCCCACCCATCCCACCCCCTGCCTGGTCCATTCCCTACTTTGATCCAGTCCCTCTTTGAAAGTGACTACTTTCAACCTCCCCTCCCCCCAGAATGCCCTCCCTTCCATCATCCCCCCTCTCATCCCCTTCCCCCTACTCTCCTGCAGGGTGAGATATCCCATTTAGTATGTATGTCATTCTCTCCTTGAGCCAACTTCAATGAGAATAAGGTTTTGCCTTTTTGCCTTCCTGTTCTTCCCCTCCCCTGCAACCACTTTTCCTTGCTTCTTCTACATGTGATAGTTTACCCCATTCTGTCTCTCCCCATCTCCTCTCATTGTATTCCTCTCTAACCTCTCAATTTCACCCCTTAAGTATCATCCCTTCCCATTAAATTCGACCTGTGCCCTCTATGTATACCTGTACACATATATACACACATTCACATATTCATATGCCCATATACTCTTCTTCAACTATTTTCATACTGAGAAAGGTTTCATCAGTCACAGTTATTGTTTTTCCATATAAGAATGTAAATAGTTCAACTCTGATAAGTTCCTTTTGATTTCTTTTCCCTGATTACCTTCTCAGACATCTCTTGCTTCTTGTGTCTGAATGTCAAATTTTCTATTCAACTCTGTTTTTTTCCTCAAGAAAGTCCTCTATTCCACTGAATGACCATATTTTCCCCTGAAACATGATACTCAGTTTTGCTGAGTAGGTGATTCTTAGTTTTAATCCCAGCTCCTTTGCCCTCCATGCCCTTTGATCCCTCAGTGTAGAAGCTGCCAGATCCTGTGTTAACCTGATTGTGTTTCCACAATATTCAAATTGTTTTTTCCTGGCTGCTTGTAATATTTTCTCCTTGATCTGGGAATTCTGGAACCTGGCTACAATATTCCTAGGAGTTTTCTTTTTGGGATCTTTTTTAGGATGTGATTGGTGGATTCTTTCAACCTCTATTATGCCCGCTACTTCTAAAACATCAGGGCAATTTTCCTTGAGAATTTTTTGAAGGATGATTTCTAGGTTCTTTCTTTGATCATGGCTTTCAGATAGTCCAATGTAAATTATCTGCTGGGCTGCTGGGCTGTCCTCAGTGGGAGGTTAGCTTCTCTGTGTCATTTTGTGGGTTCTGGACCTCCAGAGCTTGTTCAGAGACCCCTTTTACATAAATTTGAAGTAGTGTCGGCTGGAGCTCCATGGAAGTGCTGTTTCTACTCTGCCATCTTGACTCCACCCCCCCCTCAGGCAATGCTTTTTTTAAAAAAAGTTACATGCATGCTTCCCTTACTCAGGGAGCATTGATTCTCTGACATTGACTGTGGAAGACTGACTTGGAGAGTCAGTAATTGATTCTTCAATTCATAGACCCTAGAGCTACAGTGAGCCTCTGAGATCATTTAGTCCAGCCCCCTTCTTATGAAAAGGGAAATGAAACCCATAGAAGTGAAACATCTTGGTTAAGGAGACATGACATGATGAGATCAGTCAGAAAGCCCTCGTACATCTGTTAGGTGCTCAGCACTCTTCAGTGCTTTCAGAGGATGGGTAGAACAAGAAGGCCCAAATTAGCATGTTTTCTGACCAAGGTCTAGGAATTGGCTGCTTTCCTAGTAGGAGCATACAGCTGCATGGACCTTCTGTTTTTAGCCCCGTAGTTAATTCCACCTCCAGGAAACACTTGAATGCTTAAAGAAAGTTTTACTGTGTCTGATGAACTCACTGGTGAATCCCTATTTGGGGGATGTTTACTTCCACCAAATCAGTTCCAATTAAAGGAAATATGCGTCAGTCATTGGGAAGATGGTTTTCATTCTACAATTTCTGCCTGAAGGGGCCCCATTCCACTTGAAGTAAGAACTTTTTTTTTTTTTTTTGCTCAGACCATGCAGGTCTTGGCTAGATGTGAAGGGATCATCTCATAAGCAAAGCTACAAAAGGCCAAAAGAGTTGATTGTTATTTTCAGTGCAAGCACATACCCCACAGAAATTGGCCAGTGCTACAAATCAGGACTTGCTTTATTGAATGCCTGGATTTAAGAAAATGATGGGAAAATGTTAAAAAGTGTGTCATGCAAGTCGTGGTTGTTGGACATTTCCCAGCACCCCTCTGAGTTTAGGTCTGTCCTAGAAGAGACTAGAGAACAGCCCTTGTCCTTCTCAGACTAGCATAGGGAGAAAGGAGGAGCTCAGAAGGGACATCCTAGTCTAGCCCTTCCTCTGTAATTGATCATGTCACTGTAACTAACAGTGCATTTAGCCAGGACCTATGAGAGGAAGAACTAGATATGCAAAGGAAAGGTGGCTTTAGGAAGCATGGTCTCTTGGGGAGAGAGAGAATGGCCTCTATCTATGGGTCCTACAGAGGCATTTATCCTTGAAGAGGAGATCTATACCAAGGCAGCTTTCCTTGAGGAGAACTATAAGCAATCCTTGGGACACTCTTCTAAGACTGAACTCTTTTCTCACAGACCATGTTATAATTTTGAGAGGTCATATCCCATGGAGAAGGGAATGTTTCTCTAACAGCTGTCCTATACCTGCTTAGTAAATAGCCCCTTTAGGAAAGTTAATTCTTTTTTTTTTTTTTTTTGCTTTTTGGAGGGCAACTGGGGGCAAGTAACTTGCCCAAGGTCACACGGCTAGGTTTTTATTTGTGTGTGCATTAAGTGTCTGAGGCTGGATCCGAACTCGGGTCCTTCTGACTCGAGGGCCGACGCTCTACTCACTGCGCCACCTAGCCGCCCCTGAATGACTTGTATTCTTATAGATTTGACTCAATTCTCTGTATATTTTAGAAATGAGTCCTTTATCAGAGACATAGGTTGTAAAAATTCTTTCTCCATTTCCCACTTACTTCGTAATCTTTGTTACATTGAATTTGTTTGTATAGAAGCTTTTCAATTTCATGTAATCAAAATTATCCATTTTGCATTTTATAATGCTCTCTAATTCTTGTTTGGTCATAAATTCTTCCCTTATCCATAGGTCTGACAGGTAAACTATTCCTTGCTTTCCCAGATTGCTTACAGTATCATCCTTTATACCTAGATCGTGCACCCATTTGGACTTGATTTTGGTATATGGTGTTAGATAATGGTCTATGCCCAGTTTCTGCCATACCTTATTCCAGTTTTCCCAGCAGTTTTTGTGAAATAGTCCATAGAAAAGTTAATTATTGATGATATAATTGACAATCAATGGAAATCACACAGGCTGGGGGCTTGTGAAACTAACCTCAGTTCCTCAAGGTGACCCATAGAATTTGAAGGGAAGAAGTCATTCATTTTCTGGGAGCCTAGCATGCGAATCCAAAGGGAATTTGGGAAGTAGCCTGGATGGGGCGGGGGGCATGATGTGTTCCACTCTGGGAGCTTCATCTGAAATAAACTTTGAGCCCTTCCCATTTGTAGGGACCCACTGGAGAGATCCTTCCTCCAGGATTCTCATGATTGATGCCTTAGTTTTCGGCCTTCACTCTCTGAAGACCCAAACTGCCGTTGTTAGGATCTGGGGAAGTAAGTTTGGAGAAGCTGTTGGAATGTAATGTCTTGAGGGAATAGTGGGGATGGGAGAGATGTGGGTGTAGTTGAGGACAACAGAGATGGCAAATAGGGAAGAGGGAAGCTGAAGGAGAGAGACAGAGACAGAATGAGGATAATCTAAGGTCCTTTAGTCCCCCCTAGGGGGGATCAAGGGCAGAAGGAGAAGGTTAACTTGAGCAAAAGAGGAAAGGCCAGACTTAGATGGAGAGGAGAAGAGATAAGGGGAGGTTTGTTAAGGGCGGGTCTGAGTCAAGATCCCTGGTCAGGTTCAGAAGATAAAATGAGGCTACTTTTAGGTCAAAGTGAGGACAGTTTAAAAAAAGATGTGCTTTGTGGTTTCACAGAAATGATGTCACTCCCTTTATCTCTTTGTAGTTAGCAGGGCAAGGTGTGACCTTGGGACATCCACTACATCTGAGCATCCCAGACTCCAGTGAGATGGAACTCTTTATTTCTTTGGGTGACTAGAAAACTATGTCAGTCTGGCATCTCTTAGGGAAAAACAGCCTGACACATGTTTCAGGGCTGGGTGAACCTGGATGAATATTGTTCTGTCACAGAGCTTAGGATGGCTATCTTCAATATTCTTCATAAAGTCATAGACAAACTCATGAAAGTGATGTGTGGGAACAAGGGTTAGGGGGTACAGTGGGGGTTTGTAGTGACCTAGTCAGGTTCATACTGCCATGATTGTCACATTCAGTTTTTCTTTCTCCCAGATGAGTGACTTTTTGCATGGGACCGTGCTGTTTCTATATTCTTATCCATAGTTTTATATGGTTGTTTTCTAGAAATACAACTAGATTTTAGAGTCAGTGGACCTGATTTTAAACCCTATTTCTGGCAGTTACTGCCGCTGTGACCTGAGGGAAGTCACTTAAGCTCCTGGGCTCCTTTCCTCACTTGTACAACAAATTGAAGGGATTGGAGTAGACAGCATCTGAGGTCTTCTTTGACCCTTTCATCCTCTGAATCACCTCCACCAGTCTTGTCCTGGTGCCAGTAGAATCTTCCTTTGGGTACCCTTGCCCTCCTAGAGTTTATATAGTCTAATGGCTAAGGACAGACACCCTTTTATATTTTTGTGTGCAACAAAACCTGTGAGTTGCCAGAACCTGGGCTGTGGCAGCAGTTGGATGGGTCAGATTAAGGAAAGCTAAGACTGAATCCACACAAAGGCTGTGCATTCTAGAGAGAAAAAACAGGGAAATAAATCTTAAATTAGGTAAGAAACAAGGAACCCAGCCTAGAAGAAGGGACAGGCTCATGCAAGAGCTTTAGCAAGAACTTCAAACCAAGTCCAAGATTTCTTTCAAAGCCAAGAGAAGGTTATTGGTGGAGGTCAGCACTGTAACTAGGACTGGATGCCCAAAGCTTTGACCCAGGCCACTGCCAGAATTTCAGCAGCACAGAAACAAGTGATCTTAGCACCCTGTTTTTGAGAATAATTCATTAAACTAGAAAGTTACCATAGTGGAACTTCTGCACCGCACACCCTCCTGAACAGCAGATTTCTCAGAAGTGTCGGAGAATACATTTCTTGCCACTTGCCCCAGGTACATTGAGGATCTTTGGTAGTCCAGTTATCAGTGACCCAGCCTTAAGAAAACTGGGAAGGCAAGGACGCCAGCCACTTAAAGGACTGAGGGAGATGAGTCAGGGTCTCAGTCCCTGAGTAGTTGAAGTACGGGGCAGAGAATCTAATCATTGAGAGAGTGGTATAAGGCAGAGATCAGTCACTGGAAGACTGGGCGGCTGAGTGCCAATGAGAGCCTTCCCCTTCAAGGATACTTTTCATCTACTCTGTATGACATGAGTACTTAGGTGTTGCCTTCCATGTTAGAACATAAACTTATTGAGGGCAGGCTGCTGTTGCCTTTCTTTGAATACCAGCTTTTAGCACAGGACCTGTAGCATAGTAAGCACTTAATAAATTATTGATTGCCTTAAGGTTCTTTTTATTTTAATTTTTCAGGCCTGGGTTGGTCCCACACTCCGTGTAACAAAATTTACAGATTGGGGGGAGGGGGCAGGTCTGGGTTAAGTGATTCCCCACTATAATTGTTGGGAAACTTGGGGTCATAGAGTTAGAATGAGCTTACCTGGTCAGCCCAAGGAAGCCAGATGGTGCCAAGAAGTCAACTGCCCCCTTTTTGTCTTGGCCAACTTTGGATGATCTTCTCATTCACAGAAGTAGTGGGGGAAGAGGCTGGATATTCACAGAGGGGTTACCCATTGGACTTGACAGGTTCACCTCTCCAAAACCAAAACCACAGTAGCACCTCAGCTACTGTGATACAGATCTGACATCAGAGATAAGGAAGATGCATTAAGATGACATTTTTGCTCAAGGCTGTGTGGCATTTTTGTTTGTTTACTGGAGTGTGTTTGTGTGAATTTAAAATTCTCAGGAGGAAAGAAAGTTCCTGCCTGAGGCTATTTTTTTTCCTATAATAGAAAAAGACTCTTGAGGGCTGTTCAGCTGCTCATGGCAATATGATGAATGTGGCATTGAGCCAGGCAGGGCAGGTGCTTAATTTAGAATGTGTAGAAGAATGACTTGGATGGCACCTCGTGGACACCTCCTCACTGTTGGCTTATGCATGATTCCCTGAGTGTATAAAAGCCTGAGGACATTACTGAAATGGCCTTGACTGCAATCAGACATTGACTGAATGCAAATGCCTTTTTTAGGGGAAAGGGAAGATGATTTTAGAAATAAGTCTTTTTTGAAAGGGCCCATACCACAGTCAGTCCAAATGAATGGGCTGCAATTGCTTTGGTGAGACCAGCCAGGCTCTACACTGCTGCCAGGTTGACCCCACGGAAGCCCCAGAACTTGTCTGGGGATCCCTTATCAAAGAATAGCTTTATTCAGAGGGAGCAGCATGTACTAAGTGATTTACAAAGGTAGCTGAGGCTGAGTGTAGCCCCAGAGGAGGCACAGGGCTGTCTATAAATCTGTATCATTGAACTATCTCTAAAAGGCAACTTTGGTGCTAGATTTGGCATCTGTTTCTTCATAACAGCTGACTCAGCAGTGAATCGAGTGGAGAACTTGATGTCTGGAAGACCTGAGTCCAAATGCAGCTTTAGATTCTCCTGGCTATATGACCATAGACACGTCATTTAGCCATTCGGTGCCCTGGGTCTTTGAATGAAAATGGATGATTTTCATGGACCAGAAGCACAGGTGAAGGGCTTTGTAGAACCTGTCAGGGATTCTTGACCTTCTTTGTGGGCCCCTTCTCAGAATAAGGTTTTATTCAAAGAGTAAAGTACATAGGATTCATTACAAGGAAAGAAATACTGAATGACAGTCATCAAAACACAAAAAAGAAGCCAAGTTTATGAACACTGCAGGTTAAAAACCCCCGAACTATATGGATGAAATTTATGATTTAGTTTTCATGCTAGTCAGCAAATCATTTAGGTGTTTTACACATCAGTTTCCCCATCTGTAAAGTAGAAACAAATTATTTAGTGAGGACAGTTTATTGATCTTGTTCCAGACATATCCATTGTTGAAACACAAAGGACAAAAGGTACTCTGAAATGAGAGAGATCTCACTTTAATTACATGTGGTATGTTCTGTGAGTCATAGTTATTGAATAAGAAATAAATTCTTGACCTTAAGGATTTCAAGTATCTTGAGAGACTGTATCGTATTTTAATTTTGTATTCTCAACATATTACATAGTGGTTGGCACATAGTAGGCATTTAATTTCAATTGCATTGGATTCAATTACAGCCTAATTAAGATAAAACAATCATAAAATGACAGTAATGAAAGAAAGAAGGAAAGAACAAGAAAATGAATCTCAGAGTTGAGAGAGGGACCCCAGAGGCCATTTAATTCAGCTGAATGAGAAGTCCCCTTTTAAGATGCCCAGCAAATGGTCCTCCAGCCTCAACTTGCAAGACCTATGAGGAGAGGAAGAACCTGCCTCCCAGGCCAGCCCATTGAAATCTGGGGTAGCTTTAATCACCCAAATCTGTCTCTTTGCAATCTTCACTTATTGCTCCTAGTTTTGTTCTAGGGTCAAGGAAAGTAAATCAGATCCGTCTTCCACATGCCAGCCTTTAGACATTTGAATACTGCTCTTCTTGTACCTGCTAAATCTTCTCTAGGCTAAGTATCCCCAGATCTTTTGACCATTTTTCATATGTCCCTTCACCATTCTAGTCAGCCTCTTTTTTATGTTTTCTTATATAACAAAATGGAGTACAAAGATGTTACCTTCTTCCATTGGTGAATTCATTTCATGTTCTCCATTTTGGGGACAGACCTAGGCCAGCCTGCTTCCTTCCTTTTGATTGAGCTTCTGACTCTTTGGGTTTTGTGTCTGTGACTTAGCTCCTTTCTCATTCTGCGGCTTCGCTCTGTGCCTGGATGATAGGGTTCCATGAAGAAAGTCCTTCTCCATGTTGCCCCCCTTCTTTCATTGTGGTGATGGGACCAGGACAGCCAGGTTCCTACTGTGTGAGTGCCCTTCAGAGGCCACTTTCTCCCCCTTCACTCCCCCTTTAGCCCCTTGTTATATGTTGTCTCCCCTTGTTAGAAGGCCAGCTCTTGGATGGCAGGGACTGTCTGTCTTTTGGCTTGGATGTGCACCCTCAGGATTTTGCACAGTATCTCAGTGCTTCACAAATGCTTGTTGCCTCCCTTAAGTGACTTGACCAGGTTCACACAATTATGCTCCTTCGCCAGGTCTCCAGGTCTCTGGATAAATGAGTCATTTAGCTTAATTTTTCCAAGGATGAAACTAAAGTACATAAAACTATAGACAGGCAGAAAGACAACCAGATAGAGAGAGAGAGATAATTGACAATTGTTTAGTAAGGTCCTGCCATGTGCCAAGCACTGTGCCCTATGCTGAGGACACAAGGACCAAAGTTCCTTGCCCACAAGACAGTGTGTATATATAAATATAGTAAATAGATGCAGGGTCATTTGGGGAGAGAGGCCTCGAAGCAGGGGATTAGAAAAGGTTTTCCATAGAATGTTGTACTGTAACTGGTTCTTAAAGAGACAAGGGATTGCAAGGATAGGAGGTGAGGAGCTGGTGCCCCTAGAGTTGGGGGAGGACCGTTGCCAAGGCACTGATAGAGAAGGACTAGTTTGGCTAGACTGTAATATCATGGAAACCTGGTTAGGGAGGGGCTTGAGACGTGCCTGATGTACCATGCATGGCAGGAATCCTCTTTCTCTCATTATTCCAATCCACAGTAATCTTTACTTATTCTGAATTCTTTAGGTACTATCAGCCCTTAATTGTCTTTTAGCTGATTCATTTAGTTTCCCCAACTAGACCAAACTGTAGGTAGGGACAGTGGCTTAAATTTTCCTTGTCTATTAGACACATGCCACAGTGCATAGTTGGGCTAATACTACAAGGTATCCCTGATGTTGTTGATGGAGGTGCTTCTTCCACAGGTGCTGATTGCAACCCCTTCCCTGCCTCTCATCTGGGCAGTTCCTGCTTGTGTCCTCTGGTAGTTACTCCAGAGGGGTCCACCATGTGTGCTGAACGATTTCCTTCAAGTCTTTACATACTCGCTGTTTGCATGTTTTCTCTTGTTCCTGATGCAGTGACCAGCCTGTCACCTTCCCAATTATACATTTCCTGCACCATATCACTGGTGCCAGTGTAGCAGGTGTGTGTCTTTCATGCTTATCTCCATAGACCTTGGGGCCATGGGTGAGTATAGCTGTGCTTCAAGCATCTGGAGTGCCTGGTTAATGCCTGATGTGGTAAGTATTGTCTGATTTACATACGTGCTCTCGTTCCTTCAGGAAAAGGTAATGGGACTATTCGCACCATGAATTGTACATTTTTCTTCTGTGTAAAATGCTTATTGCTCTTTGTTTTTGCATCTTGTTCATCTCCCAACATCTCTTTCCCCACCCCATCCATAGATTCTCCCCTCATAACAAAAGCGGTCAGGGAAACCAGCCAGGACCTCAGTGGCTCCAGCAGGACCTGGGCAGCTGTGGCTGTCACAATGACAGGGGCTGCTCGGCAGGTCCGGTGTAGTTGTTGGTTTACCCACTTTTCCTTCCCTCTCGGTCGCTGTGCACGGTATCATTGTGCTCCTACTTACCACCCTTAGCATTCCTTCACAGCAGTCTTCCCACATGCCTCCTGAGGCCGTGAGTTCTCTACCCTGGGGGTGAAACACGATTTCATTTGAGCCACATCTCACGGAGTGGGATCCATTTACTCCCAGCTTATCACTGCTACACAAAGGGGTACTTTGATCTCCTTGGGGTCCATGTTGAGTCCATGTGGGACCTCTGGCTTGAGAAATTCAGCATTTCTGTAATGATAGATTTGGCCCAAAATGTAATATGTAGAGCAAGCCTAACAGGATTAAGGATCTAGCCTTTGGCAGGGGCTCAAGCCTGTGACCTCAGCCTTAATCAATTTTTGTTGTTGTTTGTTTTTCAGTCTTTTCCAATTCTTCATTGACCCCATTTGGGGTTTTCTTAGCAGAGATGCTGGAGTGGTTTGCCGTTTCTTTCTCTAACTCATTTTGCAGATGAGGGAAGCAAGGCAAACTGGGTAAAGTGACTTGCCCAGGGTCACACAGCTAGTAAGTGTCTGAGGTAGAATTGGAACTCATGAAGATGAGTCTGACTCTAGACCTGGAGCTCTATGCACTGTGGTGTCCCCTGACTGCGAAAAGCATGATAATAATGTAGCAATTATTTTGGGGTTCACTATTCCAGAGCCAGACCTTCTGTTATCCCTTAGGAGTTTCTCTTATTAATGGTACAGGTTCTAGCCCATGTTCTAGGTGTGTTCCCTGTGCTGTTATCTGTGAGTGACTAGTGCCCCAGTTTTACCCACTCATAAATCAGTTAGCTTTTACAGAGGGATGCTTAATTGAAAGAAATAGCATTAGCAAAAGTACAAGCATTTCCCCTCAGCACAGGCATAGTGTACCCCCTTTCCACCTGGGTCTCAGAAGGAGAGTAGGCAGAGACTCCCAATGCTTTCCCCACAGCCCTGATACCACTAAACTTGGGTTGAGAAGTGTTTATCTCAGCTTTTGTTGGCCTGGGTCCCTAAAGCTGCTTCTTGAGTTGTCAGTTCTGGGGTTCCTACAAAACCCAGCATGGACTTGACACATTGGATTTCCTGGGTTTCCCCCCAGTGCCTGGATGCCCAAATGGATTGTTCTCCTGACCTTCAGCCTTATCTTTACCTAACAAGAGAACCGACACAGGTCACATGTTGGCCTTAAGGAAAAGACTCAAGGCCTCTGCTCTTGGGCATTGTTTCTCACTGGATGCAGTCAACAAAGGACCTCAGCAGAGGTCCAATCAAAAGGGAGGGTAAACAGGTCCCTCATTTTTGTACAAGCACAGCCTGTTAGGCTGCTATCCACTGTGTGGTTAGGAGACTAGAGCCAGTTATGTGCCACCATGCTCCAAACTCTCTCCAACTTCCTTCCATTGACTGTTGTCACAGCTCTCCTGAAAGCAGGACTAGGCCCTCCTCCTTCCATGGGGGAGACATGTCAGCAGCATTCTCTGCATGTGTTGATCCCCCCGCTGCAGTCAGGGCGGGGGGAGGGATCAACATTTCTTGAGCACTTTCTGCTTATAAGGCATTTTCCTCATAGCCACATTGTGAGGCAGACAGTGCAAATATCCAGTGTGTTAACCTGATGATCAAAGCTCACACATTCAGGCCTAGAACTCTCCCAAAGACAAGGCCCAGGGTTCCTTCTGTTTCACTTCAGCTGTTCATAGGGCTTCTGAACTCAGGGAATGCAGAGTCTAGCTGGACAGAAAACAAAAATAAAAAACAGTGGGATGAGACCTTTGATTTCCTTGGTGTAAAAATACCTACGTCTAAATACAAGCAAGACAAAATGAAGGATATAAAGGGAGACAAAATGTGAACAGAAGTATCTGGGCTCAAAACTTGGCTTTACCGCTTGCTACCTGCCCAAGACATCCTATCAGAATCCAAGGAAGGGAGAGATCCTGAGAAAGAGGAGGTATCTGCTTTTGCCTTTGAAGGGTGGGTAGACTTTGATAAAGGAAGGGTCCATGGAGGTAGAGTGGAAAGAACACAGTATGTAGAGTTGGGAGCTTTGGGTTCAGTTCCCAGCTCTGCTGCTGATTACCTTGGGTCAATCATGAAAAATTTCCTCATCTGGAAAATGGGAGAGTTGGACTATGTAACCTCAGAAGTGCATGTCTGTATCTTGTGTGTATGTAGCTGCTTGCATCTTATCTCCCCCATTAAACTGTAGGGAAAGTTTTGTTTTGGGCCTTTCCTACAGTATGTGGAACACAGCAGGTGCTAAATAAAAGCTCCTTGATCTTGGGATTTATATGGTCCTAAAGGGTCTTCAGGTGATCAGCCTGACTGTAATGTGAGAGAGAAGGCTGGAGTTGTGGTGTTGGGAATGCTGACTTGAGGGGTTTGAACTGGATCCTGCAAATGGAGTCAGGCTTGTGCTCCAGGGAAAGGGAAGCTTCCTAAGGTCAGAGCTGCCCAGAGCTGCCCATGGGCTTTTCCCAGGGGAGGAGGCATGGTCACTTTTCAGCAGCCTTTTAGACCTGATTTTTTTTCAGGGATGGGTTAGACTTGATGGCAGTTGAGGTCCCTGCCAGCTCATGATCCTGGGATTCTGTGCAGGGCCCACAGAAGGTTTTAGAACCAAACCATTACTTCCTGAACTACATGGCTTTGTCTAGACTGTACTGACATCTGTTAGTCATTGGTTAGCTCTTTCAGTGGTTTTCTGTGATCTGAAATAGACACAGCCTTCCCCCTTGGGCTTTCTTTTTTTCTTATTCTTTTTAATTAATTAAATTTATTTTGAGGTTACATTTTGAGTTCTAAATTGTCTCCCAGCCCACATTAGAGAAGGCCAACATTTGATATAGATACACATGCAGAAGTACACAGTACATACAGACTTCCATGGATTAGCTCTTTCTCTGGGGGTAGAGAGCATTTTCCTTCCTAAGTCCTCCATAGTTGCTTTGAATGATTATGTTACACAGAATAGCACAGTCACTCACAGTTACTATTTATTTGAACAGTGTTGCTGTTACTGTATACAATGTTCTCTTGGTTCTCCTGGTTTCACTCTGTGTTATTTCATGCAGTTCTTTCCATGTGTTTCTAAAACCAACCAGCATATCATTTCTTATAGCACAGTAGGATTCTACCAGGATCGTATGCCACACTTTCTTTCCAGGGCTGGGGAGCCTGTGGCCTTCCAGATCCTCAAGTGTAGCCCCTTGACTGAATCTGGACTTGAGAAACAAAGTTTAGATTTGGTTTGAACCACAAAGAGAACTGCTGTAGATAACTTAGAGCATATAGGCTCTTTTCCTTTTTGTCTGTTCACCTTGGGGAACAGACCTAATAGCAGTATTGCTGGGTCAAAAGGTATAGTTTTCTAACTCTGGGCATAATTCCATGTTGCTCTCAAAGTAGTTGGATTAGTTTACAATTCCACCAACAATGGCTTTGTGTCCCAATTTTTCCATATGCTCTCCAGAATTTATCATCTTCCTCTTTTATAATTTTAGCCAATATGATAGTTGTGAGATGGTACCTCAGAGTTGTTTGAATGTGCATTTCTCTAATCAGTAATGATTTTAAAGCATTGACTATATATAGCTTTGATTTCATCTTCCAAAAACTGCCTGTTCATATCCTTTGACCATTTACTTATCAATTGGGGAATCACTCATATTCTTATAAATTTGAGATATGAGTCCTTTGTCAGAGAAACTGGACATAAATATTTTTCCCCCAATTTTCTGCTTTCCTTCTAATTAGGCTTTCCTTGAGACCTATCCGATGGACTGCTCAGGTGCTTCTCTAGAGGCCCCCAAATTGATGAATGCAGAACATCACAGGAACTTGTGTTCTAGCTCTGTTTCCTTTTCATTTAGGGGAGCAGAGCATGGCAGGAAAGCACTGAGCTCAATGTCACTGATACAGACTGTTTTAAAAAATGTTTTGTTGGTGCTTTTTTTAATACTACCTTCACTTCCTAGTGACCGTTCTCTTCCCTTCTCCCTTCGCCTTCCCCCTATCTAAACAGGTCTTTGTAACATTAAAGTACAATTTCAAGCAAAACATACGGACCCTGTCAGGAAATGAATGCTCTGTTCTCTTTTGCCAAAAGGTGAGACGCGTGCGCTACCATCATTCCTTGTCTGGAGCCACGAAACTAGAATGGAACCCAGCTTTTTCTAACTCCAGAGCTGCCCCTTCTCATGCCCTGTGATCCTGTAATGTTCCAACAAATTCACTTTCTGCCATTTGTTCAGCTCCCACCCTGATAAATCAGCCTTCTCTGCCCTGTCCCACTGAGGCCTCTTTGTAGAACTCCTCCCTCCCCTCCTGAGCTAGCTTCTCTAAATAGTTGTCGATTCCCTGTTTTTGCTTTTGCTTCCTTTTTATGTTGTACTTGCCTTATTCATAGCTTGCAGAGAAGCCTGCTGTAAACTTTCTGAGGAAGCTTCACACTCCTTAACCAGGGATGGGGAGATGAATCTGCTTCTTCCCCTGGCAAGAACAAAATTGATTCTCTGCATAGTCGCTCTAAGCCTGTGATCTCTGGGGGGCATCAGGGCCGCGTATGCTCCAGAGACTTCTCTGGGGAAGACCTGTGATTCACTACTGCAGGACAGCCCCATGGTGCATTCGCAGGCACCCAGTAAAAGGGACAAGAGTTAGTGGCCTGGAGCGAGTTTTCGCCATGTAAGGTGAATATTTCATTTCCACTCAGAACACAGTACTAGACAGGATGTGTTTCTTCCTGGTACTAGTGGGCAACACATCCCCCAAACCTGGAAGAAAATATTTGTTTGACCATCATTGATGAAACATTCTGTCTTGGAGGCTCACATGACTTGTCTGGCCCGTATTTTTTTTTTTTTTTGGTTGTTTCATGAGAGAGAGAGAGAGAGAGAGAGAGAGAGAGAGAGAGAGAGAGAGAGAGAGAAAAGAGACCCATACCTTTGCTGCCCTGAGCAGTGTTGGGTAAATGTACAGTTCATAGCCTCCTAATCCTAGATTGTTTTCCATTTCCTTCATATTCCCCAAGGCTCTTCTTTGGCTGCTTTCCTGCAAAGTTTCTCATGCTCTTGTACTTCTGGAGGAAAAAAAAAAGTTTCTGGTAATGTCTCATTCCCCAAAGCATCCTCACTGGCTAACTGGGCTATTTAGAAGGGGCTGGAGAAGAAGAATCAGTGGTTTGGCAACCTTGTCCCAACTACAGCAGTTCTGATTCCGACAGTTGGAACAAGGTGGGGTAGAGACAGATCTTCCAGCGACACTCAGAGGCTGTCATTGGGAATATCACCAGGGCGGGCTGAGGAGGCAATCATCTTGGGATGGAGGAGGAAAAGGGAGGATGCATGCCATCTGGTAGCTTCTGATTTTAACTCATTATTTTTACTGACTGTGAGCCAAAATGAATTGTTTCTACTGCTGAAGGCACATAAGTGCTTATAATTTCAGTGTCCTGTGGCAAAGCCCCAGTTGCCTTGCCCTAGTTATGGATGCTTGCCTACCATTTTCCATGACTTTTTATTTTCTAGATAGGTCAATAGAGGGAGATAGAACTTCCATCTGTTTTCCTTCTGATTTTGTGGTTGTTTTCTCCTACATTAGGTTTTTTTTTTTTTTTTTTTTTTTAGATATGGAACTTAACATGGTTTAGTGGATAAAAGGCTTGCCTTGGAGTCTGGAAGAATCCTTAATCCAAATCCTGTCTATTGTCACATACCTCTCAATGCCCTAGGAAACTCTTAAGACTTTATTACAATTGAGCTGCCAGTCTGTACCAGTGAAAAGAGTTGATTCCACATCCAAAATTAGTCACCCTTAGAGTTGTGAGTGAGGGAGTGAGTGTGTGTGTGCAAATAAATAATGAGAAATGGAGACCAGAGAAGATTCTGATGGTGATAGGGGCAAGATGGGCAGCTGTTAATATGTTGTTACATTCCCTACCATTGTCCAGTACTATCTAGAGGGAGGAAGAAGAGATCAAATAAAGGCCCTCACCTCCCTCTCCATTCCTCCCTTGTTCCTCAGACATTTCTACTTTCAACCTATGCCAGGTTCTTTGTCCTTGTCCCAGCACTCTAGCTACAGAAGTGGAAACACAATGCCCAGCATAAGCTTCCTCTTTGAAGAATGGACACTGAATTCTAATGAATTTGACATTTTTTCTTTTTCCTTTTTTGATAATATTTTAATCAATAAATCAATAAACATTTATTCTTTACCATATGCCAGGCTTTGTGTAGTGTGATGGCGACACAGAGACAAAATTCTAACAGCTTCTGCCCTCGGGGGGGACAACATGGGCAGAAATATGTACATACAAAATGTATTACGGTAAATCTCTTTAATTTGGTGGGGAGCAGACTGATGGCGGTGAAGATGAGTGAGGTGGCCACACTGGAGCTGCCTGAAGGGAAATGAGGGCTTCCAAGCAGAGAAGCAGGAAGGCATTCCTTCTTGTTACCTCCCAAAGACCCCTCCTGTGGCCTCTTGGCCTTTTCGAAAAGGCATGGATGTTGGGAAGGAGAGAAGACACATGGTAGAACCTTCTCAAATGATAAACTTAATAACCATTCACAAACACAATTAAACACATAGAGTAGCTGCATGGCATAATCTTATTGGGTGAATTTGAAGTCCAAAGATTTGAGTTCAAATCCTACTTCGGACACTTGCTAGCTGTGTGACCCCTGAACAAGTCCCTTATCCTGTGCCTGCCTCAGTTTCATCTGTAAAATTGGGGTAATAATAGCCCTGGGGTGGTTGTGTTGTAAACTTTAAAGCACTATATAAATGTTAATAACATAAGATACAGAACAAATCCTTACTTGATGTATTTTTAATTTTACATTGACAATGGCCAGATAATCACAAAATAATTTGTGATGGGTGTTGAAAGAACTCTACAGCTGGAGTGCTCCCAACCTAGATTTTCACAAGAGTTTAATGATCATTTATATAGTTTGCAGATTTAAAGCTTCTGGACTAGACTTTGAAATGTTTCAAAACAACCATCTTTGTAAAGGGATCTGCTATCTTGAAAACATAAGAGAATGCTGGAAATTGAGAATTAATTGCTGAAAGGTAGAATCTTTTTAGGAATACTGGCCTTTTTCTGTGGATTGAGAAAAATCCACCTGACCTCACAGATGGAAAGAAATTAGTATGAAAAAGTATTGTGAAAACACAAGAATCTCTTTAAATGTCAGAAGATCTTTTAAAATTGAAATACACAGGCTGTGAGATAGGATTGTGACATGAGGGTCACTTAAAACGACAAGCTAACAGGGTTCTTTAAATTTTTCATAAGTATAGAGAAAAGCATCTCAGTTTTTGAAACACTTAGGTAATAGGAAATCTTGTACACTGGACCAAAGTGAAATCTGAGGAGAAAAATGTAACTAAGTTTGAAGCTTCAGGAAAATAAAATATTGGGGCGGCTAGGTGGCACAGTGAATAGAGCACTGGCCCTGGAGTCAGGAGGACCTGAGTTCAAATCCAGCCTCAGACACTTGATATACTCACTAGCTGTGTGACCTTGGACAAGTCCCTTAACCCCAATTGCCTTCCAAAAAAAAAAAGCAAAAAGCAAAAATATTTACAAAGGTTATCCTTAGAGAGCAAAGCATACATAATAGTATTTTTGCTCTTTACCACTGTCTTTAAACTTTCCTGTTTTCCTCTGTTACTTGATTATTAAACAATTGATATTGAAAAAAGAATAAATCCTTAACATTTAACAAGATAGAAACAAAAATATTATAAACTCATGATGATAGATCATAGTGCTCGCTAATTCAATAAATATTTTCTTTACTCCTACTTTTAGTTCAATTGGTTAGTTTTTAAACAAAAAAATTAATACTGTATTAAGCTACTGCTATTATGAGTCACTTCCTAACAAAAAAAACCTTATAATTCCAACGAAATAATTGACAGATATTTTTATTTGAAAAGAGAAAATTTTATTGTTTAATACTATAATTGTTTACCCCTCATTCAACCTTGCTTTGTAACAGAGGAAAACAAAAGCAAAACAGACCACAGAGTCACTAACAATACCTGATGAGATATACTAATCTGTGTTGTTAGTTTGTACTGGGTCATGACAAAATGCATTAATAATTCTTAAATTTTACAAAAGGGGCTTTAAAAAAAACACAAATATTGACTCAATCAGTGATCACTAGGAAATAGTATAGGTTCATTCAAAGTAAGTTCTGCTGGCTTAATCACATTTCTCCAAGAGAAGACTGGTGAATTTTCCTCTTAGTTCTTTGGTTTTCCTTGAGACAGACTGATTTTCAATGGCTTTTCTACTCTTTCTCCAAATCTGAACAAGATTATTAGACCTAATCATAGCTAGGCATAACCAAATAGAGGTGATTTCCAAATAACCCATCTGAACCATGTTAACTATGATCAAATCCTATTTCTTTGGGGAAGGGGCTTTCTAGTGGCATCTATAAACCAGAGCATCTTCTTGAAGTCTTTAATCGTTCACATTATGAGAGTAATTAACAGAAAGATCCCAGAACCAATCACAAAGGCTATAACCAGGCCATCTCCAATCATTCTGCATTTCCACTGAAGGCCATCAACAAGCTCATGTTGGACCTTTGCCTGAAGTTGAGCATTGCGTGCCTTGCTGATGATTTCTACCAGTCCAGATTCTCTGGGTTGTGTTTGCAAAGGAAAAAGAGCTGGAGTCATCCTGGGTTCCTATTTCTGGTTGTTCTTTGCAGGCAGAATAGCTGCTGAAGGAAGATACTTTTAAAACTCCTGAACCAGAGACTGAGAGAAACCAGCAGAATCAAACTCAGCTAAGCTGGTTGAAGGAGAAAGAGACTTGATCCAGCCCTCCCTGCACCCCATCATTTGCCTAGGACTGTCACTGTGGGGCAGGACTGGGTGGGGGCAAAAGGTGGGAATATAGAGAAGGGAGTGGGCTGAAAGAAGAGAGAGAGAGGGGAGAGATGGAAGGAAGCTGGACCGTTATTTAGAAGCTGAGAGACTCTTAAGAAGCCCAATAATATTGAAAGGAAAAACAATTAGCTCAAGTATCAAGTGCTTGTGTTTGACATTCTAACAAGCACAGAGGATGCCAACGATGTAAGTCCTCAGGGAGGTCCTATTTTATCAATATGCAGATGTATCAAATAAAAAAATACATTCAGAAATCAATATACAATGAACACCGTTTTGGGAAGGGCCCTGCAGCAGCTGGCAGGGCCTGGAAAGAGCTTGGTGAAGGTGGGGCTTGGGCAGAGTCTTGAAGGAAACCAGAGATTCCAAGAGGCAGAGGTGAGGTGGAGACAGCTGAGTACGATTTCGGAGTACAGGGCCTGTGGCTGAACTTCAGAAATAAAGCAGGGGGAGCCACCGAAACTTGATGGACAGGGCAGTGACGGGATCAGGCTGTGCTGGCAGCTGGGTGGAGGGCTGGAAAGAGCAGAGTTTGGAAGAAACTACTGTCAGGTAGCCTAGGAGGGAAGTAATGAATATCTGAATTAGGATGGTGGCTGGGGGAGGAGAAAGGAGGGAGGTCTGCCTGAGGGTTGGTGGAGATAGAAATAATGAGATGTGGCATAGGTGGGATGCAAGAGGAGTTGAGAGCACTGAGGTCAAGAACTGGGCTAGGTGGAATGAGTTCTGTTTTGGACGTTTTGAGTTGACGTTCAGTTTGAAAGAACAGGGAAGATGTTGGTGACCCATGATTCAAACTGAGGAAGGCTTCTAAGATTAAGATTCTAAGTCTAAGGGATCTGACCTGCATAGAGATGGTAACTGAATCCCTAGGAACTGGGTCACCACGGGTAAGTTAAGCAAGCCAGAGCTTTGAAATAACACTTCACAGTAACGGGAGTTAGAGGATGATGAATCAGAAAAAGAAGCTCGGAACATGGTGGTGGAAGGATGGAAAGAATCAGAGAGGAGGAAGAATCTGGGAGGAGAGCTCAGCAAAGGCAGATGCAGCGGAGAGGTGAAGAAAGTTTAAGGATAACTGTTGGTCGCTTTGAAAAAGGCAGTTTCAGTTTAATGAAGTTGGAGGGCAAGCGTGAGAAGAAAGGAAATTGAGGCGCCTACTTTATGCTCTTTATTTTTCCATTAGTATTTTTCTTTCTCTCTCACCTTCTAATACAATCCCCACCGAAAAACTAAACCAAGCTCTGATAAGTAGGAGTAGTAAGCAAGCCTCCCATATTAGTCATATCTGAACCTAGTGTTTTTGTTTGTTAGGTCATCCGCTTTCCCCCACCCCCAAAGATAGGTATAAATCTGATCACTGGTCCTCTGGAATTGTTTATAAGAGTTCAAGTGTTTCCAAGTTGTTCTTTTTAGACGCCTTTTTCAAGGAGTTTGGAGAAGCAAGGGAGGAGAGAGAAGGAAAAGGGGAAATTGATAGGATCTGGTGAGGAGTCTTAGCCGGACTAGGAGTCCCCTGGGCATGTTTGTAGCCAGTAAGAATACTGGCTCCCAAATCTAAACATTTTTGGTGCTACCTATGAAAACCTCTGGAAGCTCTTCCCCCAGTTATTTCTTCATTCTGATTCCCCTTATGACTTGAGTATTTCTCGCTTGTACGTTTTTTTGAAGTCTTTGTTGGTGGTGAAACTCCCAGATTTGAAAGGCATTTGTGACTGCAGTTCCATAAGGATTAAAGTCTTTTAAAGAGTTTCAGATTACTCTGGGTCTTGGGGTCAAGAAGACAGCGGTGCCCCCGTCCTCTATCCAGCCCGGGTTAGCTTCTTGGCCCTGGGCAATGAGGCCACTCCCAGCCTAGCACTGGCAACCCAGGAAGGGCTCTCACACTAGCGGCCACGCCGACCAGGGCTTTCCCCCTGTGATCCTCACCCAGAGTCCTTGGAGCACAGTGGCATGCGCCCTTCCCTCGGTGTCCAATCCATCAGGCGATTCCCGTTTTCTTGGCAGACCCAGGAGTGATTTGCTATTCCCTTCTCCAGCTCATTTTACAGATGAGGAAACTGAGGCAGACAAGACGACGCGCCTCGCCCAAGGTGCCGGCGAGGTAGAGGGCGAGGGGAGCTCTGAACTCCGGGCTCCTGGCTGGGTGCAGCCGCCGCTCCTCTCACTCCTTAACAAATGCCTGCAGACTCTCCTCCTGGGGAGGAAACTGAGGCTCGGGGCAGCCTGGAGCGCGGACCTCCCGCCTCCAGTCCGGGCTCCCCCCAGGAGAAGAGCCGACCTGTCCCGGCCCCCGGCCCCAGGGGGTGGGGAGAGCTCGGGAGACGAACCAGGCCGGGGGCGGGGTGACGCTGGGCTCCAGAGGGCAGGCCGGAACCTCGGTCTCGCTGCACTCGGTCCCCGGGAGGGGGACCCCGCGGACCACAGCCGGCGTCCACGTGGGGCAGAGGCGAGGAAGCGCGGAGGGCGCGCTCCGATCCCGGAAGTGCGCGTGCCCGAGGCAGGAGGGGAGGCTCGGGCTGGCAACTATGCGCGCTCGCGCGCGGTGGGTGCCCAGCGTCTCCGCCCTCCCCCCTCCCATCCCTCCTTCCCAGCGTTCTCCCGTCGCCCTGACAACCGGAGGCCCCGCCGCCGGGGCAGCCGCGAGCCGTTGGGGGCGTGGCTCCGGGCGAGGCCCCGCCCCCGGCCGCGGCGCCGGCCAATGGGCATGGCGCGTCCTCGGTCGGCTCGCGCCCCGCGGGTCCCGTTGATCCCGCCCGCGCTCCGTCAGTCCGTCAGTTAGTCTGTCCGCTCGCCAGCTCGCTCGCTCGCAGCCCGGCGGGTGGCTAGTCCGCCGCTCTTAGGGAGACGGGGCGCGCTGGCTGCGGCGCTGCCCGAAGGAGGCTCGCCGCGCCCGTCCCGGCGGCGTCTGTCCGAGGCGGGCGCGGACTATGAGAAGATGGTCGTGCAGGCGCGGAGCAAGCACCGAGAGGCGGCGGCCGCTCCCCCCCGCGCCTCCCCGCAGCCACGCCGGGCCGTGGGCGCCGGCGAGCCCGAGCTCGAGCGGGAGCAGCCCGGCGGCCGCGGGCTCCCGGCGGCGCCCCCCAGCGGCGGGCGGCGGCCCGGCAGGAAGGGGCAGCGGCCCGAGCCCGCGCACCCCCCTCGCAGCCTCCTGTCCCGCGTGTCGGCGGGGCTCAGCGCCCGGCTGGGCCAGCGCTCGGCAGGGGGCCGGGGCCGGACGTGGACCACGCTACTGCTGGGTGAGCGGGCCGGCCGGGGGCGGGGCCGGCCGGGGCGGGGCGCGCCAAGTTGGGAGCGGGCCCTGTCGGTGACCCCCGCCTCCCCGGGTGGCTCCGGTTCGCGGTGCAGACTAATTGGACTTGGATCCGGGGCTGGGGGCGGGTCCCAGCTCTTTCCAGGCCGGAGGAAGGTGTGGATCCTCCTCTTCCTCGATCTTCCTCGATTCCCTCCTCTTTCTCTTCCCTTTCTCTTTTCCCCATTGCCCCCAGGATTCCCCAAAAGCTGACCCCGGAGCTCCAGGCCGCCGGGTCCGAGGCCGCACCGAGCCGGGCTCCACTTTACCCAGAGCTCGGGTTTAATTTTACCGGGCGGGGGGAGGGGCGAGGAACTTGGGGTTTTCTCTGTGTGGCGAGCTCCCGGTATGGAAAGTCTCCCCGAATGCAAAGCAGCAGCCCTTCCGTTAGTAACTTCGGGATCCGGAGCTAGAGGGGACTTTGGAGCCTGTGGCATCCTCTCCCCACCCCCTCCTCATCTTCTAGAGTTTGTCAGGGTGGGGGCTCTCCCACTATGCCCATTCTCTCCCGGTGTACGGGTCACCGGCTCTTGTAACTGCACAGCATAGAGCTGATTGTATTACAGAGTTGGTCAGAGTGGGGAACTCCCGAAGTGCAAACTCTCCACGAATGCCCGTCAACAGCTCCTGTGTAACTTCTCGGAATTGAGCAGAGGGAGCTATGTGGGGGACCTCAGAGGTCATCTCGGCCAACGCCTTCATATAGTGGGCGCTTAATAAATGATTCGATGACTAACCCAGGAAACTGAGGTTCTTCAGGTGAATTGACTTGCCCTAAGGTATCAGAAGTGGGATTTGAACCCAGGCCCTCCCCCAGAGCCAGTGCTTTTTCCTTTGTACTTCTTCGGGGCCCGGAGAGACTTCTGTCTTCCTTCTCTCCCTCCTTTACTGAGAAAATAGAGGTTCCTGAGCTGTCTCCTCTTCTCTGACAGCACCAGCACTGCAGTGCTAGCTGCTTCTCTCCACGTCTTCTCTGACTACTCCCCCGTGCCCCAGGAGGGTGGTGGCCCTCCTGACCTCGACCCGCAAAACCCCCGCCTCCTTTTGGGGTGCAGCTCTGAGGAAGCCTCTCCTGGTGCGACCCTCCCCCCCTCCGCCCCAGGCTAGCGCCCTCCAGCCCTCATTGTAGCTTTGTAGTTGACATTGTATTTGTTCTGTGGATACTTATACTTGTTCATTTCGTTGCCTGCCCCTGCCACAATGTAAACGCCTGGAAAAAAGAAATTGTTTCTTTCTTTGTTTTTGTCTTTGCATCTTCCTAGCCTGCCACAGTGCTTGGCATCTTGTAGGAACCTTGAGAAATGCTTGAGTCTTCCAGCAAGTGTGATTCAGAAGAGTCCCGATGTCAGTTTGCCTTTCTTTGTGCTGTGGGCTTAGTTCCTGAGGCTGAGGATTTAGAATGGGAAGATCATTTGGTCCTACTTCTGCTTTTTACAAGTGAGGAAACTGAGGCCTAGCAACTTGCCCAAGGTCATACTAGTAGCAAGCCTCTGTGTTTAAATTCAAATCCAGGCCCTGGAGCTCTGGAGCCACTTACCACAGTTCTGCTTTTCTTAAAACATGGGAATAGTCCAAAGAAACCACAGAATGTCAGTACTAGAAAGTGAACAAGCTTTTAAATGATTTAGTGGTTGGTTCAAAACAATCCCCCCAAACCTACCTTTAATGCTTTGTAAGTAATTTTTCTTCGTTGTTAAAGCATTTTGTTCAACTATCAGACTTTTTTTGGGAAAACCTAATGAATTTAAGATAAAGTTGTTATTCAAATGGTAAAACAGCAAATTTTTCAAAGTTAAATGGTAAATTGATAATAATTCCCCTATCACCCTAATACTGTCCCTTTTGGATAGTGTTACTAATTCAACTCTATGTCCTTTCCCCCCTCCCCCCCAGAAAAAAAGATCATTTAAGCCCTAAAGGCTTGGAGTTAGATATGAAGTCAGAGCTGCTAGGAACCCAGCAAAGTATTCCTTAGATACATGGAATTATAGATTGAGAAGGAAATTCCTCAGAGATCTATCACTTTAGTCTCATTAGGAATTAAGCAGCCTCAAACATTTCTGGGGGTGGAGTGGGGAAAGAAATCTTCTTTAAGTTGTCCCATAAAGTTTTTTTTTTTTTAACTAGAAAAAGTTTTATTTAATACCCACCCTCCTCCAAATCAGGAAAACTTTAAAGAAACTTGAAATGTAAGAAACTATAATTTTGTGGTTAACTTCATGTGATCCTTAGGTAAATTTATTTTAGCCATTAAAGGTAAATATATAATATCAATTTGAAAACTGATGACAGGATGATTTCTTATATTTCAGAGGCCTCTTTGCAGACACAAAGCATCTGTACTTGTGTTTCCCTCAGTTTATCATTAAAGGAAGCAATCTACTTCATTCATCCATTGATGTAAATCTTAGAATAATTATAGTATCATATTTTGCTGCCTTTTTGTTGAAAAAATGTTTCTGCCCTTTCTGCATATTTTTCTGAGTCTTCTCTTTTTGAAGGATAGGTCAGATGGCTAAATCTGAGATGGAATGGTATCCTGGAGGAAGAAAGTGTCATCTAGCCTTTACTGGCAGCCCCCTAGTCAGAGAGAGGACGAAGCCCATTTTGCTTCTATATTGTTCTGATTGTTTAAAAGTCTTTTTTTTCTGTCAGGCCTCTCTGTGACTTCTGCCCATTTCTTCTAGCTGTGTTCTCTAGGGCCAAGCAGAACACACACACATCTAATTCTTTTCTTTTGAAGAAAAGAAAAATTTCCTTTTGCTTGTGAAGTTGGATTACTGAGCCCAGTCATGGAATCATACGTTTTTCCCTATTAAATTTTATCTTGGTAGATTCAGCCTGTTATACTAAGGAGAGCCTTTCTATAAAGCAGCTCTGGAGCCTTTAGTAAGCCCTTACAAAGTTCCATGTCCTGTGCTGAGTGCTGAGAGTATACATTTAGTAGGAAAAAAGACCAGCCCTGCTGTTAAGGGGCTTATATTCTAAGGAGGGAAGACAAATATAAAGTAAGCTGGAAAAGGGGATTTCTGGGGGAGGAAGAGGTACCAAGTTCTGGGCCTTCTAGAGTGCAGTGGGGAGAGCATGAAGGGAGAAGAAGGAGACCCAGCTGACTGGGCACCTTCCTCTCTGAGGGACTGTGCTTCCAGTGTGTAGAGATGCCAGTGCTGGAATGAGCTGCAGTATATGTAGCCAGGAGAGTGTTTCAGAAAGAAACGAGCCTAGACTGGTATGACCGATGCTTTTTTTTTAGTGTTATTTTTCCCCAATTACATGTTAAAACAATTTTTAACATTTTTGAAAAAAAGTTTTGAGTTCCAGTCCCTCCCTGTCCCTCCTTCCCTGCCCTCCCTGAGATGGTAAGCAATCTGATGCAGGTTATACAAGTGTAGTCATGTAAAAGATTTCCATATTAGTTCATTTTGTACAGGAAGACTTGAACAAAAAAAAAAAAAGAATAAGAGAAAGTGAAAAAATATCTTGTCCTTATTCAGACGACATCAGTTCTTTCTCTAGAGGCAAATAGTTGCTTCATTGTTAGTCATTTGGGATTATCTTGGATCATTGTATTGCTGACAATAGCTAAGTTGTTCTCCTGGTTCTCCTCTCTTTGCATCAGTTCATGTGAGTCTTCCCAGGTTTTTCTGAAATCCTCCTGCTTGTCATTTCTTATAGCACAATAATATTGCATCACAATCATACACCACAGCTTGTTTATCTATTCTCCAATTTATGGGCATTTTCTCCATTTCTAGTTCTTAGCCACCACAAAAAGAGCTGCTATAAATGTCTTTGTAAAAGTAGGTCCTTTTCCCCTTGTTTTTTTTTTTTAAATCTTTTTGGGATATAGACCTATTAGTGGTATTGCTAGATCAAAGAGTATGCATGGTTTGTTTTAACCCTTTGAGCATAGTTCCAAATTGCCTTCCAGAATGGTTAGATCAGTTCACAACTCCACCAACAGTGCATGATCTATTCTTTATGAACCTCTGCTGGCTCTTGGTGATCCTGGCTTCCCTTTTCAGATGTTCATAAACAGTCCCTTTAATAATTTATTCTGGGATTGAACTAGGAGTAAGAGGCAGATTCCTGGGACTGTAGTTTGCCTATTTAACTCTTGCCTTTTTTGCAAAGAGGGGCATTTCCCTATCTCTAGTCCCACAATCCTTCTCTCATTCTTTATGATCTTTCAGAGGTCACTGACAATGTCCAGCAGTCACTCCTGCTGGCTCTTCCTTGGTACTTGGTGATATCTTTTGGCTGGGTCTGTTGACTGGTTTATAAATGATGCTAAAGTGATCTAACTTTGTACCATTTCTCCTGCATATCTGTAGGTGCTAGTTATATACCTGACAGCCTACTGCTTGTGGGCCCTGGCACAGTCACTTTTCCTCCTGGGCCCTGAAGCCTGCTTCAGTAGAAGAAGGTTAGATTTGCCAACAAAATCATGGGGTCAGCCCAAAAAAGTATGAGCTCATTCCAAGTGGAGAGAAGGGAAAGTGCCCGGGCCCCTGGGCCATCTTTCCTGGTGGGCTTTGGCTGCTTGCCTGCCATCTTAACAGGTATCAGGTGCCTGGAGGAGCGGTTGATCAGCTCCTGCCATTTAATGCCCTGAGGGAGGATCTACATGGGGCGGAGAAGAGGACTCTAGGAGCTTCTGGGAATTGCTGCATCCTTTCAGAGATGGCTGCCTAGAGCTTAGATGGAAATTGTGCCCTGCAGAGATAGATATATGGTGTTTAATGCAACTTTACATAATGCCCTTCAGTAAGGATGAGAGTTCATCAAGCTTGAATCAACCTGCTCCTGTCACTGACCAAGATTGCCTGGGAATATCTGGACTGCAGATGATGAGTTCTTTTTTGTGGCTCTATGATCCAAGCTGATGTTTAAGAAAACTGAGTGAGCAGAGCAGGACAGGTGGCTGACCACACTTCATGGGGATTAGAAAGGACTCAGTTTGACAAATCTGTCTCTACTGAAAAGTAGAGTGGAACAGCTCTCTGTACAGTTCACACCCCTGCTTGGACTGTATTCAAAGCTCTTTAGATGCTTCTCAGGGATTATGAGAAAGAGAGTCTTAGACCTTTAGAGTTGGAAGATACCTTAATAGCTTCTTGGCCTGTATGAACAGTATCTTCAGTACCTTGACCAAGGGCATCCTAGTAGCCATTGCATTGCTGGGCAGCAGTCACAGTCATCAAGATCTGCTTGGCATTGCCAAACACTCTTGAACAAAACTTGACGAAATGTTTCCTAGCTGAGGATTTCTCCCCAGAAGCCCACCTCCCCAGCTTCACTGTAGCAAAGGAGGCATCTTGGCTTTTTGAAATCTGTGCCAGATAAGCCCGAGCTCTCAAGTCCTCCAGAACTGGGAAGACTTAGGTGACAGGCCCTGTGACGGACTTTGTCTGTATTTGGAGGACCAGCTTAATTAAATTTGAAGGGATTTATCATCCAAAGGCTGGCCTTGGGGTGATTAATTTTTCTTAGCGAGTGAGAAGGGAACGGGGTGAGGTGTGTGCTGCAGAGTATTTACTGATGAAATTAGACATCTTTTGAAGTACTGAAGCCGTTTTTGTGTGGAAAAAAAATTATTTGTCTTCATTTTAAAATAGTTTTATATTGAAGTAGTAACAATTACATAATAAGGTACATGCTTGAAAAGCAGTTCATGTTGGCAGTGTCTAGGATTCCTTAAAGTTTAACCCAGCAGCTACAGGCCTCTTGTAGGGGAAGCAGGACAGTGCGATAGAAAAAACACAGACTTTGTGTCTGAAGGCCTGGGATTTAGTTCTGTTTCTGCAATGTTAGAAAAGTGACTTCCCTTCTGTAGATTGAGGGTGTTAGACTCTATCTGGCATTTATTTATTGTTAAATTAAACAGCACAGAGCTGTGCTAGGTGGCACAGTGAATAGAGCACCGGCCCTGGAGACAGGAGGACCTGAGTTCAAATTTGACCTCAGACACTTAACACTCACTAGTCATGTGACCTTGGGCAAGTCACTTAACCCCAGTTGCCCTCCAAAAAGCAAAAAACAAAAACAAAATACAAACAGCCCAGTGCTATATCTCTAGGAAGGGCTTAAATGCTTGTGGACTGACTAAATAATCTTTGAAGCCCTTTCAATTCTAAATTTCTGTGATTCAATAAGAGACTCATAAGCACAGAGTTGAAGAAATATGGGATTAAATGAAGGCACTCTTCCATTTTCTGTATGAGGTGGGGCTACTTTGGGGGTTTACAGAAAGTACTTATAAAAGAGATCAGATTCTTCCATTCCTGTTACTTCCCATATTTAGGAGCAGTTGCTTTCCAAATGATTTTGTGATGAACTAACTACTACACCCAGGAATGAAAAAAATGGGCTAAAAAATAGAAATTAAGAATCCTATTGAGAATTATTAAAGGATATTCTTTGTAACCAGTAAAAGTCTAGGGAAGGCTAGAGGTGAGACTGGAGCTCTTCTGGTTAGATCCTTGTCACTTGGGTCTAGTTGAGTCTCCATTGTTATCTGAGCTGTCTGCTGTGGGGAATACTGAAGGAGGGTACATAGCTGATGGAAGACTGGGTGGCAAGTCTCAAGGGTCTTGAACCAACCATAACTTTCTACCAGCTACAGCATGTGAACAGCACAGTGGGGTATGACCTCAGATCAACCAATAGATGGGGCTGGGTGGGGAGGAGAGAAGTGCTTTGGTACCTCTGCGGCTAACTGAGGTGGGGGGCACTGTCCCTTCTCTCCACTTGGAATGAGCTCATACTTTTTTGGGCTGACCCCATGATTTTGTTGGCAAATCTAACTCCTGAGGAGCCCCCTTCTTCTACTGAAGCAGGCTTCAGGGCCCAGGAGGAAAAGTGACTCTGCCAGGGCCCACAGGCAGTAGGCTGTCAGGTGTATAACTAGCACCTACAGATATGCAGGAGAAATGGTACAAAGTTAGGTCACTTTAACATTATTTATAAACCAGTCAACAGACCCAGCCAAAAGATATCACCAAGTACCAAGGAAGAGCCAGCAGGAGTGACTGCTGGACATTGTCAGTGACCTCTGAAAGATCATAAAGAATGAGAGAAGGATTGTGGGACTAGAGATAGGGAAATGCCCCTCTTTGCAAAAAAGGCAAGAGTTAAATAGGCAAACTATAGTCCCAGGAATCTGCCTCTTACTCCTAGTTCAATCCCAGAATAAATTATTAAAGGGACTGTTTATGAACATCTGAAAAGGGAAGCCAGGATCACCAAGAGCCAGCAGAGGTTCATAAAGAATAGATCATGCACTGTTGGTGGAGTTGTGAACTGATCTGACCATTCTGGAGGGCATTTTGGAACTATGCCCAAAGGGTTAAAACAAACCATGCATACTCTTTGATCCAGCAATCCAGGATTGGTTTTGGGGTGGCTAGGTGGTACAGTGACTACAGCACCGGCCCTGGAGTCAGGAGGACCTGAGTTCAAATTCGGCATCAGACACTTAATACTTACTAGCAGTGTGACGGAGCAAGTCACTTAACCCCAATTGCACTGCCTCCCTCCAAAAAGAAAAAAGATCTGTTTCCTACTCAGAGAATTATACTTTGCTTTGCTGGGTAAAGTTATTCTTGGTTTTAAGTCATTCTCTTTTGTAACATTGTATTCTAGGCTCTGTACTCCTGTAGAGGGTTGGCTGCTAAAGCTTGTGTGATCCTGACTGTCTCTCCTTGGCACTTGTGTTTTTTCCCCTGGCAGCTTGTAGCATCCTTCATTGACCTGGAAGCTCTGGATTTTGTAATATTCCTAGGAGTTTTCATTTGGCTTTTTCTCTCAATGAGTGATGTGTTTTTTCTTTCCCCTGATGGAACTTTGCCCTCTATTTCTAAGAGACAGTTTTCTTTTATGATTTCTTGAAATACATGTAGGCTTTTTCCTTCCTTCCTTCCTTCCTTCCTTCCTTCCTTCCTTCCTTCCTTCCTTCCTTCCTTCCTTCCTTCTCTCTCTCTCTCTCTCTCTCTCTCTCTCTCTCTCTCTCTCTCTCTCTGTCTCTCTCTCTCTCTTTCAGGTAGTCCGTTGATTCTTAAATGACCTCTTTGTGATCACTTCTCCAGTTGAATTGTCTTTGCTTTGAAATCCCTTATGTTTTCTTCATCTGTTTTTCACCTTCTGACTGTATTTTTTAAATTTATTTTGGTGTCTCCTGAAGTCTTCGTTTTCTTTTTGGTCCACTTCCTAGGGTGTTTGTTGCTTGGGTAAGATTTTTGTACTGAACCATTCATTCCCTTTTCCAGTTCTCTCTTCCACGGCTTTCATTTCTTGTCCTTTTTTTTTTTTTTTACCTCGACTGCTCTCATTTCATTTATAAAAACCAATTTCTAAGCTCTTTTTTTAAAGCTCTTGCTTCATTTCCTTTAGGAATTGTAGCCAGCTTTGTTCGGGATCTTTTAATAGTGGCATCCTTTGTTTGCTCCTTCTTCTAGCCTGCTTCCCTGACTTCTGACTTTATGTTTGGGTTATGTTTAGGTTAGATTCTTCTTCCTTCTGGAGGCAAAGTCTGAGTTGTCTTCTGTTGCTTTCTTTGGGGTATTGGGTATTGTGTTACTTCAGGATATCAGGATATCAAGCTTTTAGTGCTCCCAAAGTGGTCTGATTGTGGGCAGGCTCTGAGTCTCCAGTTTGAGCTCTCTGAGTCTCTGACCTGGGTTTGAGTCTGAGCGGTGGAAGTCTGCTCTTGGACATGGCCACTGCATAGCATCTGGAAAGTGCTGCTGCTTCAAAAGCACAGAACTGCAGGCCTGCCTTTGGTCCCCTAGGCTTTCCTGCCCTGGTTCATCCCACTTTAGGCTTCAGACTGAGCAGGAGGCTGGACTGAAGACCCTGGGATATACTTCTGGTGTGGAGCCACCCATCTAATGCTGGCTTGTGAGCGTACTCCTTGCTCAGAACACAGCTTAGGGCCCGTGACCTCTCTTTCCTCTGGAACACCGTTTGTAGACACAGGTTCGCTTCTCAGTCTTCTCTGGATCTGGGACCTGAAACTGGGTCATCAGTGACAACTACCACTTGTTTCTGCCCAAGGCCAGACTCTTGGGTGGGTCTGGAGCATCTTTCTTGTCTGGTGTATATCCTCTCTATGCCATTATGCTCTATACCCCTCGCTAGACTTTAGCCTCAGTGCCTGTAGACCTCTGTCTCTCTTTGCTGACCTGAGCTGGGAAATGACTCATTGTGATTCTGTCCAGACTTGATCTGTTCTATTTTCTAGATGTGTCCCAAGCACTCATTTTCAATCCTTCAGCCCCAGATTTTTTAATGAAGTTCTTCGGTCCCAGAAATGTCAAAGACACACTAAAAATCTTTTTGTGTTTATCTTTTCCTGGTATTTAGTAATTTTTAGTACCAGTAAGAACGGAGCTTCCTTCATTTTAGACTACTGTCTTTATTTTGCTGTTTATCTGTGTCCTTTTTTTCTGTCTTTAATAGTAAATAAATGATCAGTGACTTTTAAAAGCATTTCAAGATTGCCATTCTCCACAGAATTCTTTCTAGATTCAGTAACCCTTTTTAATAAGGAGAAATATTTGCAGGATTTGCTGGTTGTGAATTAATTCCACTTTTACATTTTCCTTATTTTCTTATGTTTTTATCATTTTTGATCTTTTTTTGCACCGTGGTAGAAATTGGATCTATAGAACTGAAAGGAATGTTAGAAGTCATTTGGTCTAATATCTTTATTTTACAGTTGGGGAAATGGAGGCAGAGAGCATGTCTGGGCCAGAGTCACCGAGTGAGAGACCATCTCCCTGATTGTTTTTAATTTTTTTTTATTGTGTAGCTACTGCGCAAAAAGCCCCTTTTCAGAAGAGACCAGATGCTGCTCTTCAAAAGCTCGATTCACAGCGTTCAAAGTGTGGGGCCCTCAAATGAATACATTTCTGTAGAGAGATTATTGCCACTGGTACAGTGATGTGAAGATTAACTCAAGGTTTTGGAATTGTATGGTCTTGATATATCAAGTATCACATGTCCCTTAATAATAGTGCCATATTCCTGACTTATGCCCATCTTTCATTGATTGTGTCCATCATTCTCCTTCTGAAATCCTTTTGCCCAATCTGTCAGTGTCTATTTTGTATTTGTGTATCTTGGTTTTTGATTTTTTCCCCTCTATTTTTCCCCTCTAGATATTCTCCACAGTACCACATTCTGAATTTTATGTAAATGAGCATTTTATCTACCATTGATGTCAAATTACTGTTACTGAGATTCCTTCTCAATTATATAAATTAAAGAATGAGCATAAAACATTTTGATATTCAAAGACAGACAGCAGTTTGGCTGAAAGCCAGCTGTCTTATGGTTGAAATAGTTGGTCAGTGAGAACAAGGAGGGAAAAAAAAACCTTGCTGAATATAAGGAGACTTGCTATTTTTTTTCTTTTTTGCATTATGTCAATCCTGATGTATTTTGTGGATCTGTTTTCTTCCCATGAAACATTTTTTTTCAGTTAGCATTTTAAATCATGATATTCTCTTAAAAAGTACTGACTACAGTTTGGGTGCTTTTGCTCTTGGTTGCTTATAAACATTTAGTGAACTTTTCCATATTTAAGTTGACACTTCTGTGTTAGTGCTCTCATTATTCCTGTTATCTAGATTCAGCTCTTGAAAATTCTGATATGTGTTCACTTTTATACCTCTGCAATACCCAGAGGAGAAAGTAATTTCATAGATATACTTTGTGTGCTTAATTTTAATTACAAAGATTTGTATTCAAATAATGTCAGGAAAAGGATTTCTGTGGAGTAGAATTAGCTTATGTTTCTCTATTGTAGACATCTTTAATGGCTTATACGCAGTTGTAAATGTGGCCTCTTTTAGTTTACATATTAAGGGGCTTTTGGTGTATATGTATGAGAATAAACTAGTTAGAGTCATAGATTCAGGGCTAGAACGCACCACGTGGCCAGTTAACCAAGTAGCTTATGATTTAATTCCTTATTTTACAAAAGTGGAAACTGAGGCCTAGAGAAGTTATGATAATAATCAACATTTGTTATTAACACTATTATATGGAACTTTAAGGTTTACAAACCACTTTATATTATCTTATTTGTGCTCTTCAACCTCCTTGTGAAGTAGATGTCATTTTATACCCATCCTATAGACAATGAAATTGAAACTGATAGTTTAGGTGACATGTCACATTTGACCTATAATTCCTGAGTCCTGTTGCCTTTTATGAGCTCTAGGCTTTTCTAAGAGCAGCATTTGTTTTCTGTCTTGGATATGATGTTCAGATTTGTTCTCTCAGTTTCAGTCATTATATTGAGTATTCTTCCTGTTTTCCAAAAAACTTTAACTTCCCTTTTTAAGACTACTAACCTCTGAAAAAGTACTTACTGCTTTGCAAGAGCTGCATTTTTTTAGGCAAGTAGATCAGGAAATACTCCCCCTTTTATAGGTCAAAGTAAATTTACTTCATTAGCCAAAATGAAATTAAATGTACCTACAGAAGTATGACATGTTGGCTGAAAGGCATCACAGAGTAAGAAAAGTTTTACTCAGGGTATAAAATACATGCGCCAAGTTCCTCTCACTTCTCTTTCTATTTTCTGAAAATCTTTGTTGGAAAATATTGTAAAAAATTTCCCCTGGAAATGGAGGTTAATGGAATTTTGAAAACTCAGCAGACTTTTATTAAGTAGCTACTGTGTTCAGAGTTCTTTGGTGAGATACAGCGTTTAGGTAAGAAGTGGCCCTTTATGAAGCTTCTGGTTTTGGAGAGGGATGAGAGACAAAGCATTTTGTATAGAAGGCCACAAGAGAGGTTGGAAGTTCTGCCCACTCATTCTAGAGTTTGTGAGATGTATGAGTAATTGGGAGGGGAGAGGCAGTCCTTACTTACCAGAGGGAACAGAGGCTGTGACCCTGGAGGTGACATGTGACTCAGCCCATGGGAGGTGGGAGGGAGCCAAGGCAGGAGCAAGATGTCTGGGAGATGATGAGCAGTGCAGCTTGACCAGAGTATGGGTCTGTACAAGTACGACAGAAGACTGGACCGCTAGAGCGCTGCATTGTGGACGGTCTCGAGTGCCGAGGAGAGCAGTTTGAAATTTAGTAGATAAAAATGACTTGAGTAGAGGAGAAAGACACCTGTGAATGCCAGATTGGGGTGAAGAGTAAAGGCAAGACCTGGCCCTGGGAAAGAGCCTCTTAGAGAGTCCCAGGAGGTAACGATGTGATGCCGTACAGATCTGAGGGTTGCCTTGAGAAGGGAGAAGAGTGGCTAAATAGGAGAGACAGCCCAGGGGCACAGCTGGAGGGGCTCGGTAACTGGATGTGAGAGGCAAGGGACACCAAGAGTCACATCTGGTGTTTTAGCTTCAAACTGGGGAGACTGGGTGAATGCCACTGCCTGACCAAAATAATGAGGTCAGAGAGAAGAGCATGTCATTGGAAACATAATCTGACATGGTGAGTTTATGCTAGAGGCCATCCATGCAGATGCCCAGAAGGCAGTTTGAAATGGGGGTCTGGGGCCTGAGAGTCAGTTGTACTGGAGTCACAGGGTTGAGAGTCTTTTCCACAGAGGGCCATTTGAAGCTGTTGGAGTGGATGAGAATGCCAGAGGAGAGGTTACATAGAGACGAGAAGAGAACCAGCCAGAGCCTTGGTAAAAACCCCAGCATCTGTAAGCCCATCAGGAAACCTTTATTAAGCACCTACTGTGTGCCAGGCCCCATGCTAAGCACCAAGGATACCAAGAAAGGTCAAAGCTCCTGTTCTTAAAAGGCTTATAATCTAATGGGAGAGACAGGGATGCTTTGGATAAATTGGAGGTAATCAAGAAGGAAGGCTCTAGAATTAAGAGGGATCAGGAAAATCTTGTAGAAGGTGAGATCTGTAGGCAGAGAGGAAGAGAGAGAGCATTCCAGGCTTGGGGGAGCAGGACTGAAGAGTACCTGTCAGGGAGTGGGGGCTCATGAAGAGCTGCTGAAGTTGATTGAGCAGGGGAGTATTCAGGCGTTTGCATTAGGGAGGTCACTGACAGCTGAGTAGAGTATGGGCCAGATCAGGGAGAGACATGAGGCAGGCAGACCCCTGGAGCCCCCACCCCAAGCAGGCTGCTGCACTTGTCAGTCAGGAAGCATTTATTAAACTCCTGCTGTGTGGCAGGCGCTCTGCTTTTTTTTTTTCCAAATGTTTTATTAACTTCTGGTTTACATCATTCATTTACGTCAGAATTTTAACAATTTTTTTCCCCATTTTTCCCCTACCCACCACCCCAGAATAAGAGTCATACAGTATATCCCTTCACCCAATCTGCTCTCTCCCATTTCTTCTCTCATACCCCCTTCGACTTTTCCAGTAGGGCAAGGTGAATCCCCGTGCCCCATTGCCTGCACATCTTATCTCCCAACTATATGCAAAATAGTATTAATCATAGTATTTATATATTTTTTAAAAATTTGATTTTAAAAGGAAGATAAGCAACTCAGTATATGCTGTACATGTGTAGCTATGCAAAACATTACCCTAGTAGATATATTGTAAAAGACTGACTATATTTCCCTCCCTCCCATCCCTCCTTCCACCTGGGTCCACTCCCCACCTTGATCCTGTCCCTTTTCAAAAGTGGGTGCTTCCAACTTCCCTCCCCCCTAGCCCACCCTCCCCTCTACCACCTTCCCCCATCCCGCTCCCCCACACACTCCTGTAGGGTGGGACACCCTATTTAGTATGCATGTCATTCTCTCCCTGGTCCAAATTCAATGAGAATAATGTTTTGCCTTTTTGCCTTTCTGTTCCTCCCCTCCCCTGCAGCCACCTTCCCCTGCCTCCTCTACACAAGACAATTCATCCAATCATTGTCTCTCCCCATTTCCCCTCACCACATTACTCTCTCACCTCTTAACCTCACCTTTTAAGTATCATCCTTTCCTATTAAATTCTACCTGTGCCCTCTATCTATATATACCTAAAAACATATTTAAACACATTCACATATGTATTCATATGCCCATATACCCTTCTTCAACTATTTTCATACTGAGAAAAGTTTCATCAGTTACAGTTATTGTTTTTCCCTGTAGGAATGTAAATAGTTCAACTTTGATAAGTTCATAGTGATTTTTTCCCCCTGTTTACCTTCTCAAGCATCTCTTGCTTCTTGTATCTGAATGTCAGATTTTCTATTCAACTCTGGTTTTTTCCTCAAGAATGCTTGAAAGTCCTCTATTCCACTGAATGACCAAATTTTCCCCCTGAAACATGATACTCAGTTTTGCTGGGTAGGTGATTCTTGGTTTTAATCCCAGGTCCTTTGACCTGCAGAATCTCATATTCCATGCCCTTCGATCCCTCAGTATAGAAGCTGCCAGATCCTGTGTTATCCTGATTGTGCTTCCACAATATTCAAATTGTTTCTTCCTGGCTTCTCTCGTTGATCTGGGAATTCTGGAACCTGGCTACAATATTCCTAGGAGTTTTCTTTTTGGGATCTTTTGTAAGAGGTGATTGGTGGATTCTTTCAACCTCTAATTTGCCCTCTGGTTCTAAAACATCCGGGCAATTTTCCTTGAGAATTTCTTGAAGGATGGTTTCTAGATTCTTTCTTTGATCATGGTTTTCAGGTAGTCCAATAATTTTTAGATTGTCTCTCCTGGATCTATTTTCCAGGTCAGTGGTTTTTCCCATGAGATATTTCACATTGCCTTCTATTCTTTCATTTGTTTGGATCTGCTTAACAGCATCTTGATTTCTCATAAAGTCACTAGCTTCCATTTGCTCCAGTCTAATTCTGAAGGAATGATTCTCTTCATTGAATTTTTGAGATTCTTTTTTCATCTGGCAAATTCGGCTATTTAAGGCATTCTTCTTCTCATTGCCTTTTTGAGCCTCTTTTGCCATTTGAGTTATTCTATTTTTTAAGGTGTTACTTTCCTCAGTCAGGCTGTTGACTCTCATTTCATACTTTTCTTGCATCTTTCTCACTTCTCTTCCCACTTTTTCCCCCACTTCTCTTATCTGCTTCTTAAGGTCCTCTATGGCCTATAGCCAGCTTTTATTTTCATTTGGGGCTTTTGGTGCAGGAGTTCTGACCTCACAGTCCTCCTTCTGTTCCATGCTTTGATCCTCTTTGCCCCCAGAATAGGAGTCTAATGTTGCATTTTTCTGTTTATTTTGTTTCCTTTGCCTAGGCATGTTGCCACTCAATTACTTGACTTTTAGGCTTGCTGCCACAGTAGGACTTTGCCACCAGCCAGGGGAACTTCTGTCCCAAACGTTGGGATTTTCTCAACTTCCAGAGGTGTTAGTTGGGTGGCCTCTGTGAAGCCTCCACATACTCTGGCAAGCTGGTCACACACCCCAAGACTTCCACCCCAGACTGCAATCCAGATCCAAGAAGGGTAAAGCAAGAGTGCTTACCCCCCAGACTGATCGCCAGATCCCCCTACAGTTCACAGGCCAAGAGCTGAAGCTGCAATGTGGCAATGTGGTGCAAGCTGTGCTGGCTCCTCAGCGGCTTCTCACCCCCAGGGGAAGAAGCTGACACATTTACCCAGTCAGTCCCAAAGTCCATAGGGCACTGACCTCTCACTTTGTCCTAGGCATCTATGTGTTGATAATTCTGGAAACTCCACAGCTGCTAGTGTTCTGGGGTCCCTCCAGCTGGCTGTTGGTCTGGTTGCCCTCGGGCTAAAACCGAGACTCACACAGACCTGGGCTCGGCTCCCAGAGCTCTGCACTGGCCATTCCTGTGGGGCTGCAGGACTGTCCTCAGCAGGTGGTTAGCTTCTCTGTGTCATTTTGTGGGTTCTGGAGCTCCAGAGGTCGTTCATAGTCCCCCTTTTACATAATTTTGAAGTGGTGTGGGCTGGAGCTCCGTGGAAGTGCTGTTTCCACTCCACCACCTTGACTCCGCCCCTCACCAGGCACTCTCCTAAGGTTAGTAAACTCAGACTCAGTGGTCCACAGAGGCTAGCTAGCCCTACTTGTATCTGACTAGGAATGCATTTCACGACATCTTCAAGAAGTAGCCTCGTGGCTTCTGCTTGAAGGCCTCCAGTGAGGGAGAACCCATTGTATTCTGAGGCAGATATTTGCTTCTGAACATCTCAAGTGTTTCCAGCCTAAATTCACCCCCTGCACCTCCCTAGGCCAAGCAGCATCAGCTCAGGGCTTCTTTCCTGGGGCAGACAGCTGTCCCAGCGCTAGAGGTCCACCCTCTTGTTCTCCCTGAAGCTTCTCTTGGCCAGGCTCCCCACTTGGCTCATGCTCAGGAGGCCAGGAGAGCCAGGGGCCCAGCTGTGGCTCCAGAGTGTTATCATTTTGTAACTGTGGGAAGATCACTTCCCCTCTTGCACCCTCCAGGAACATCCGTTTTCTCACTTGTAAAGTGCTGTCTAGAGAACTTAACGTGCGGGGTTGTTGTGAGGGTCAAACTAGGTAACTTGTGTAAGGCACATTGTGATCATGTACTATATAAGTGATAGCTGTTATTCCCCAAACGTGTGGCTCAGAACTGAACCCACAGCACTAGTGGTCAAGCTGATGTTGGCTGTGGAAGCTAGAGGAGAGCTGACCTATTCTCTCTTCCATTCTGGACACTGTGAGTCAGTGTCAGTGAGCAGGAGGCTGCCATAGTGCACAGAGCTGGGCCTGGAGTCAGGAAGACTTATCTTCCCGAGTTCAAATCCGGCCTCAGACACTTAGCAGCTGTGTGACTTATCTTTGCCTGGAAAACTCCAGATGGGGTCAGGGAGAGTCAGACACAACTGCAGTGGTTGAACAACAACAGCAGAAAAACCCATTTCATTTGCAGAAGTACATTGTCTCATCCCAACCCACGGATCTCAGACTTGTGAGCGTCCTTGTTGGAGCTTGGCCAAGCGTATACCTATGGAATTACATCGTACTCAATTCAGGGCAAACATGTCTAGAGATCTCTTTTCTGACTTTGATTGTCATTCAGCATGTTGGCTTTCTGTACCACCTTCTTGTCATCCACATATTTGACAAACATCCAATTTCAATTCAGCAAACACTAAGTACTGTCTACATTCAGGGCATTAGGCGGTGTGATTGAAATAGAGAGACAAGACCAAAAGCGTCCTAGTGCTTAAAGAAGAGGGAGCCTGTGAGTAGAGCTGAGGCTTGAAGGAAGAAAAATATCCCGAGAGGGGAAGGTCAGGAGGAAGTATATTGCCAGCACGAGGGGCAGCCTGCAAAAAAAGCAGGAGGAGAGGAAAAGGAAGGCAGAAGAGAAGGATGAGTCTGGATCAGGGCATGGCAGAATGGGTCTGGGAGGAGAGGATACTTGTCTCAACAGTTGAGAACTCTGTATCCAAAGGATTGCAGGAGAAAGATGTAATTTCGCTGGCCCTAAAGGAGTCCAAGGTGTCAGTTATTGGAGCCCCTCTCTTCCCAGATGCTGTGATGATGGAGGGCAGAGGGCTAGGGGCCCTCTTTCATCACATGGCATCATGATTTGAACATAGCAGGCCACAGCAGTGATAAACTTTTACAAAATTGTCTCAGGTAGTGCTTTTCAGATTTGAGGAGACCAAGAAGGATACATTTATTGAATTCTGGGAAGTGGGAATAGAGATAGCAGAGAGATCCAGCAAGGTATCTCGATCTGTAAATACCTGGTAATTGGGTCCTTAGTGTTCTGTTTGACTCACCTAGGAGATAGATACCTTGTAAGAAGAGTTTACATTTTCCTTTGTCAGACAAGGTCTCCAAGGTGCTATTTATAGGAGGGTCCAGGTGGCTTTTGTTGTTTAGTCATTCACGTCCAACTCATAATGACCCCATTTGGGGTTTTCTTAGCAAGGATACAGGAGTGGTTTGTCATTTCCTTCTCCAGCACATTTTACAGATAAGGAAACTGAGGCAACCCAGGTTAAGTGACTTGCTTAGAGTCACACAACTAGTTAAGTGTCTGAGGCCAGATTTGAATTCAGAGCTTCCTAATTCCAGGGTTGTCACTCTATTTGCTGCACCACCTAGCTGCCCAAGGATCTGCTATCTGGGAACATAATAATCAGGGAGAACTAAAGTCTTGGGTTTTTTTTTTCCCAATGATTCCCTTACACAGGGCAGATTATCTTACACACATTGATACCAGGACATATAGCAGCACTAAGTCATGGATGAAGATTTGAACAATGCAAGACCAAGGATACATCCCTGGGAAGCATTTGCTCTAGAGACTTTTGTCTCCATGTTTTTGGATCTAGTAATTCAACCAAAGGGGCAGCTGGGTGGCACTGCAGTGGATAGAGTGTAGGGTCTTGTGTCAGGAGGAGCCAAGTTCAAATCCAACCTCAGACACTTACTAGCTCTGTGACCCCGGGCAAGTTACTTCACCCGCTTTGTCTCAGTTCCTCATTTGTAAAATGAACTGGAGAAGGAAATGGCAAACCATTCCAGGTTCTCTGCCAAGAAAACTCTACATGGGGTCCTGAAGAGTCAGACATAACTGAAAACAACTGAATTTGGATCCACGCAGCTTTACTGCCATCGAGTCCAAAGGCGTCAGGCCTGTGGCCCTGAGCCTCTCGGGGCTCCAGGGTCAGAGTGCACAGGAGCCAGATGGAAATGTCATTGGGGAGGAGTTAATGAAGGAAGTCAGTGTGCAGCCCTCAGGGAGCCTTCTGGTTTGGCGGCCTCAGTTTCTCTTTTGGGTTGATACTGCTGTGGTGGCCCATCTGTTACCTTGTCCATAAGGAGGCTGTGGAAGAGTCTGTGAGGTGCTTTGCAGAAATCTCAATGCACCATATCCAAGTATTGCCCTGTGTCTTCATGGGAGACCCGAGGCTGCTGTGAGCTGTTCTTGAAGAGGTCACATGGGCTTTTGGTGGTCACTGCTTCCCTTTCTGAGCTCTCAAAGGGCGCATCTTTAATGACATGTTCTAGGGTTCTGTCAAGTGCCGAAGTCAAGCTCATTCTCCTCACTTTTCTTTAAAATATTTTCCTCAAGATGGCGGAGTAGAAACAGTGTGTCCAAGGCGCTCTCCCCCCAGATCACCTCCAAACTATGTAAAAGGGGATTCTGAACAACTTCTAGAGCCCCAGCACCCACAGAACGACACAGAGAAGCATGGAAAACCAATAACTGTGACTGATGAAACCTCTCTCAGTATGAAAATAATGGAAGAAGGGTGTGTGGTCATATGAATACATATGTGAATGTGTGTGTATATGGATAGAGGGCATAGGTTGAATTTGTAGGGAAGGGAGGATACTCAAGGGTGAAATTATGAGGTGAGAGAGGAAAGTGGCAAGAGGAGATGGGGAGAGACAGGGTAGGGTAAACTATCCCATGTAGAAGAAGCAAGGGGAAGTGGTTGCAAAGGAGAGGGAGAATAAGGAAGGCTAAATAGGCAAAACCACATTCACATTGAATTTGGCTCAGGGAGAAAATGACATACAAACTAAATGGGATATCTCAACCTGCAGCAGAATAGGGGGAAGGGGGATGACAGGAGGGATGATGGATAGGAGGGCATCCTTGGGGTGAGGGGAGGTTGGAAGTACCCACTATAGAAAAGGGACAGGATCATGTAGGGAATAGACCAGGTGGGGGGTGGGATGAGTGGGAGGGAATTATAAGCAGCCTTGTCCATTATATCTACTATGGTAATATTTTGCATAGCTAGACATGTACAACACATACTGAATTACTTATCTTCCCAGAGGGAATGGGTGGCAAGGGAGGAAGGGAATGGATCTGAAATTCGAGGTCTCAAAATTAAATGTTTCAAATATATATAAATACTATTATCAATACTCTTTTGCATGTAATTGGGAGATAAGATGTGCAGGCATTGGGGCACAGAGATTTACATTGCTCTAATGGAAAAGTCGAAGGGGGTATGGGAGAAGATATGGGAGAGAGTAGATTGGAGGAAGGGATATCTTTTGGGACTGCTGTTCTGGGATGGTGGGTAGGGGAAAAACGGGGGAAAAAATGTAACTCAAAATCTGGAGGAAATGAATGATGCAAACCAGAAGTTAATAAAGCATTTGGTTAATGAAAAAAAAAGACAAAATAAATAAAACAAAATATTTTCCTGCAGGATCTAAAGTCAGAAGACCTCAGCTGTAATCCTAGCTCTGCCACTTGTTACCTGTGTGGAGTTCAGTTAAATTAGCTCTGTCTATAAAAGGGTCCTGTGGACTCAAAGGCAGGAGACTTGGCCCAAATTTGCCTGACATTTGTTACCTGTATACCCCAAGCCATAGATAACGGCAATGCAGATATCTGTCCCACCGAACCTCTCTGCCGTCGATAATGATGTATGGTCATAAAGCTACTAAATATCTTTGCATTGCTTTGGTTTCTTCGTCTATAAAGTGGAGGTTTATACTGTTTGCCTCACAGGACTGTTGTGAAGAAAGCACTGTGCATCTTAAAGCACTTTGTGTATCTTATTCATGTGAGTGATTGTTTTTCTTTTTCTGAGAGACTTATCTCTATTTATATTCAGCATTAGAATGATCAAATTTATCATCTTTTGTTAGAAGGGAATACAAATTTCTTGCCAGAAGAAGAACTAGAATAATTCCTGTATCTTACACAGTTAACTCTGTATGTATCTCAAAAAACCCCTGGCCTTCTCCCATCTGATTAAAGATAGCATCATTAACCTCAGTCTGCCTTCTCCCTCTCCGTCCTGATCTTTCTGTTGTGTCTTAAGCTAGAGTTGGGAATCATGGGAAGAGGGCTTATTTTTGGGATATTCTTTAGGATAATTCTTTCCTAGAAATAGGAAAGCGAATGGACTATTTTACAGACATTGGGTTTTATGCCTTAAAGCTTTAATTACATGCTCAGTTGGCAGCTTTCTTATATGGAGCTTCATTTTCAAAATGACATATAAGACTTAGGTATTTTTCTATTTCAATGAATTATAAAGTATCTGGATTTTTAAACAAAAGTTAATAGCCTTGGTAGGAATCTGCTGTCTGCAGCTCTGAATAGGTGTGATCCTGTGATTCTGTAAGCAGCACATATCACCTTCAGTTTTTCACTTTGAGTTGTTTAAAAATTAAGCCAACAAAATATTTAATCCAAACAGTTTCAGGTTTTTCTTACAGTATTTTGAATACGTCTTTGTTTTTCAGTCTCCCAGGAAGGTGAATAAGTACAAATAAATGCCTTTCCAAAGAGAAGGAAAGCTGTTTCCCACTCCTGCCCTACATTTGGGAAAGTATTTGTTGGTCACCATAAGATAGGCTTTAGGGTTCTATTATTTCATTCCTTCTCCAGCTCTACATGTTTTTCTAAGCCCAGTTTTCAGCAAGCTTCATATGTGCAGATTGAATGGATGGACACAGGTCGCTTTAGGGCTAAGTCAAGACTTCCCAAGGATGGTTTTTATTCCCAGTCCCTATTAAAGGGAAAGGACGGAGGAAGGGAACAAGCAGTGATTCAGCCCTTTGCTGATGGGCTGGGCACTGTGCCGAGTGCTTGCCAGATACTGTCTTGTCTGACCCTCACCCCGAGCCTTTGAGGTTGGGTTTTTATGCCCCATCTTACAGTCAGAGCAGCAGCATCACCTCCCATGCACCCTTCATATATTTGAAATGCTTATTTTTAGAATGAAAAGCCATTTTAATCCAAAAATTTAATTAGAATTGATTTTCTCTTACAGCTACTTTTGCTGGGATTTTGCACTGGTAAGTTTTATTTATTTGTTGCCATAGGATCTTTATGAATGAATTTCTCCAAGTCTATTTGCTCTAAATTTCAGTTTTACAATATTAATTGCATATATATTAATTAAGTTTTACAATATTAATTATATATATATATATATAGAGAGAGAGAGAGAGAGAGAGCGAGCTCGCGCGCAAGTTTACATTTCTGTTAAAAGACTAATTGGACAGTCTCAGGTTAGATAAATAGTATAAGGTGGTTTTGAAGTTAGTGACATTTAGGAAAATGATTTAACATTCTCTGTTTAGCCTAGGTACAGGCTCACTTTTGACATAACTTGGAAATCTTTTGACACTTGTATTCTTTGGCTTTTGTTTTGGCAGGAGTCACATAACAAGTCTCTTTGAAAATGATCGTCATTTTTCTCACCTCTCAACACTGGAAAGGGAGATGACTTTTCGCACTGAAATGGTGGGGTTCTGTGTATTGTGTTCATTCTAGTCATTTTAAAAGTGGTTTTTTATGATACTAGAAGCTCTGAGGTATTAATTGAATCTTATTTGGATTTAGTGTCATGGAGTGAATTCAGGAATCAAATCTTGTTTTCCAGTGTTACCAAACTGTCTCTTTCTTTAAATGTCAGATTACTTGAGGTTTTTTTGTTTTTGTTTTTGTTTTTTTTGCCTAATTCCTACTTTCAGAGCTGAAGGTCAGTAATATTAACTGCTCAGGAAGTACTGAGGCAAAATTGTGAAGTAGGCAAAGTCTATCTGATGGTTTTACTCTCATGTTTTTGGTGCCCTTCTCTTATTCTCTTCCCCTCCCCCACCCCCGAATCTAGTGCCCTCATGTTGTCCTTGGCCAGACCCCACTTAAATCTGTCTGGCCTCCCCTCTCAGTGCTCCTTGAAACTGTTTCTACTCCAGAAAAATTCAAATAGATAGCCTCACACGCATTCCCATAGGACCCTTTCTTTGCCTTAAGTTGATTGACTTGTGATTTTCTTCAGTAGTTCATTCTGATATGAAAGCACCAGAGAAGCTGGCTGCTAGGTAATGATTTTTTGGGTCATGGTAGCCTAGGAAGTCAATACAAATACTAAGGGGCTCTGTGGCTTCTTCAGCTTTTGTCACAGCAAAATAAGGGTCCCAGGATGTCTAGCAGGAGGAGTGGAAAGCAGCACAGTGAGTTTGGACTCAGATTCAGTCCTGTGAGGTTAGCCTAGTACACAAGAGATACTGTGCTAGGCTCTACACATACAGAATCAAAGCAAACCCAACTGCCCTGGCTCTCAGCAAGCTCTCAGAAACCTCTGCCTCTCATTTCCTGCAGGCCTTAAGTATGTCTCTTCACCTCCCTGCATTTCAGGACATTTGTCTGTGAAGTGAGGGATGAGCTAGATGGCCTCTTGGGGATTCTGAGCATGTTCCCCCTTTTAGCCCACTTACAGACATTCACTGTGGCCCTCCCCCAGCAAGCTGACCCAGTGCTCTAGAGGAGGACCTAGAACATGTCAATGTTTTCACCTCACTATTAATGACTCTAAAATATACAGAAATGTGGAGCTAGATGGAGGGACAGCTCCCAAGCTCTCCTGAAGCAGGAATTCATGATGGGCAGAAAGGTGACAAAAAACCTATCGTTCAGCCTGAAAATACTCTGACCTTGAAGATAATTGAAGCTTTTGCAGAAATAACTAATGCTAAGGATGAAGAAATAGAGAAAGTCTATGGAGAATTTGATTAGATATCCTCTGAATTGAGTGAACATAGACTTTGCTGTTTGGTGACCTTAGGATGAAGGTCAGCACATGTGCAGGACAGATGTTTGGGATCAATCAGTGAAAGATCAGTGGCTGCTAAGAGCCTCCTCACACCTGCATGTCATAGATGCTTTCTTCCAGAAGAGGTGCTGTCTTTTTTTTTAAGCACAGAATGACATCATAAGCTAAGAAATGAACCCTGTCTTAGCCAACAGGAAAAAAAGTCTGCTCATAGTCCAAGTTGTAGCTTTAGAATGATTAGACTGTCTGTTCTGTCAGATGGGTGACTGGAAGAAAGAAGGGCAATAAGCATTGCCCATGATTCCTCCTGAAGCCAGTGAGCCACAGAGGAAGGGAGTGAATCCACCAATAGGCAGGAATGACAAGACACATGTTCGCCAAAAGTTTTAGTGAAGTCTGCCCTCCACACCCACAATAGAGTAAAACATGAACTGTGGAGTCCTCGTGGACTCCGCCTGGATGCCTGGATGCCAGTCTATGGCCCTGGAGAAGACCTGAAAATAGAGCAGGAGTACCTCTGGCTGGGATGGGCAGCTTGCATCGTAGGGGCTCAGAGCTCAGGGTTCCAGACACCTGAGGGGAAAATTCCAATTAGAGAAGATCACGCAGATGTGCTTCTGCTGAAAAAGGGCAGGAAGAAAAATGACTGCCACTGGACCACATGACTACTTTCTTCTGTCTCTAAAATCTTGGGGCTTTCCCTGGGCAAACATTGGGACTGAACTTGGTGGAATGAAGGAAAGGATAATCAGGACTTCCCAGATCTTCTACAACAGACCCCATCTTTATAGGCCCACAGCTGACAGAGGAGCACGGAGAATCCAAGATAGTTCTGTGTTTGTTGTTTATTGGTTTGAAAAAATTTAACTTGTTAGAGCAAAATCCAGTCCTGAAGGCTTCCTTCGAGCAAGAAGTCTGTCCTGAACTTGTTAGAAACATGTGAGATTTAGTGATACTAGATGACAGAACAGCATGAATGGTGAATTTTCTAGAAGGAAAAGTTGTAGAAGGTTTGTTGTCTGTATTGATTGTACCAAGGCCAAGTCACACTAGTAAAACCACAGATTAAGAATTACTGATTTGTATAGGCTACTAAAGCAATTTTGTCATAAAAACTCTGGTAGGGAGATGTTGCAAATATGCCCATTTTATAGTTCAGGAAACAAGCTTCAGACAGGCAAATAGTTTTTCATTGGTCACAAGGGCAACAAATGATCGAGCCAAAATTCAAGTTCTGATTTCAAAAAAGTGTTCTTTCTGCATTCTAGGTTTTTTCTCCTCTCTCATATGCTCCTTCTCCTAGGAATTTTTGAATTTGAAGGTGAACCCTAGTTTACTCCAGAGAATAACTCCATTGGTGAAACTTAAGCAGTATGCTAAGTCCTTGGGAAAAAGAGAGAGAGAGAGAGAGAGAGAGAGAGAGAGAGAGAGAGAGAGTGTGTGTGTGTGTGTGTGTGTGTGTGTGTGTGTGTGTGTGTGTGTGTGTTGGGTGGTCCATTGAAGAGGATGTATGTGTGTGTGTATGTGTGTGTTGGGTAGCCCATTGAAGAAGGTGTGTGTGTGTGTGTGTGTGTGTGTGTGTGTGTGTGTGTGTGTGTGTGTTGGGTGGCTCATTGAAGAAGGGGTGTGTGTGTGTGTGTGTGTGTGTGTGTGTGTGTGTGTGTGTGTGTGTTTTGGGTGGCCCATTGAAGCTTTCTGAATACATTTCATCATATTAGGTCTTCATCTACTCTGCCTCCTTACAATGCTAACTCTCCTAGTTACCCATTTTACTCCAGTGTATCTTACTTAAAGTTCTTTGTAAAATATTAGTATTAAAACACTTGAAAACCTGTTCTTGTCCCCAATGCTTTTACAAAAATGTTGTTTAAAAAGCTCTTTAATAAGCTTAGATCATTGAATTCTAAGAAAGTATTAATGAGGAGAAACCAATAAAGTTAATAATAACTATTACTTGTCTAATTGCTTTGTTTTTTTTTTTTAAATACGTTTTGTGTGAGATAAGAGAAGACAAGAGTAATTGAATTTGAACATAACTTGACTATGTTCTCTTTTTAGGGACTTTATTATTCCTATTTCAAAACCATTGTAGAAGCCCCTTCATTTTATAATGGAGTATGGATGATTATGAATGACAAGCTCACAGAATATCCTCTTGTGATTAATACACTGAAACGGTTTAATCTTTACCCAGAGGTGAGTTACTTGGGCTCATTTGATCTGCAAGTGAGTTCTCAGTTTTGTATATGTTTTTACTTTAAGTGTTGATTCTAAAGCTGAATGTGTAATTCCATATCTGAAGCCTTTCATATAAAAGCATGTAACAGATCTCTTAAATTTTATCTTTTTGGACAAAACATTCCATTTTTAGGAGAAGAAATGGCATAGAAAAAGATCCCTGAGGATAGGGGTATGGATTTGGTGAATTCCTGGAAGATCATCACATTTTCTTGCAGTCTATAAAACATGAAAATCACTAGACTCATTCACTGTTTTCTTGTAGACAAAGTTGTTATGTAATGAATTGTGAGGTTATAGGTTTACAGCAAATGCTTACTATAATGAATTAATCATGCTGAAGGTTATGAATGAGCCATTTCAATAATGAATTTATCAGACATCAGTTCAACACAAGAGTGTCCTACTTATCTGGCATTTAGATTACTAAGCTACATTAAGCATCTTGAACAGAGCCTTTAATACAGACATTTGCAAAAAAACAGCTTTTGAGCAATGGAGAAAATTGGTGTATGACATTTGGAGAAAGGACATGAAATCACACCCTCAGGCTAGATCATATTGACGTAGAAATGTGTATGAAATAATGTTTTGTTTTGATTTGATTTTCCAATTTGATGACCTCTGATTTGGGACCTGAGATGAACTAGGTGGTCCAATAGTAATAATTACAAGGTTGGCACAGTACTTTATATTGCCTCATTTGTCGCTGGCCACCAGCCAAGTGGTCCGAAGACTGAGAAGTGTTCTTACTTCTTGGAAGCCTCATTGTTAAACACACCTTACCAAGAGGCAGCTCCTGACACACAGTTCCTAGGGAGGTCAGGGACTATAAGAGAAGGGCATAGTGCAGCTGCTTTGTATACAGTGGTATAAATTGTTGCTTGATAACCATCTACTCTCCTTGTAGACAATTTGCCGCTATGCTTTCCCAGGTAAGGAAATGCTTTAGATGTGACTGGAGTTAAGGAGAATGCTTTGGGAATTATCAGTCATTCCTTTCACTCTTGACACTTAACCCCTTCTCCTGCTGATGGTGTTTCTGGCACCTTCCGTCTGTTCAAGCAGCCAAATGTTTTTGAAGCTCTGGAATACTGTACATGTTTTCATCATCCCCATCACCACCACCACCATCAACATAGCTAGCATGTGTATAAGAGGCTGCTGTGCTCCAGGGTCTGTGCTGAACTCTACAAGTATTACCTCATCTGATCCTTACCCCTAAGTCCTACAAGGTAGGTGTAGCAGCAAGCACCCCAATATCCCCAGGGTGACTGCCAACACAGGTTCTTAGATCTGCTTTTGTAAAGAAAAGCAACTCAAAATGGGTTAACAAGCTTACTTTAATCAAACAAACACACATTACCTAGTTCAGGGGAAAAGGTCAGCACCCCAAACTTCAGTTACAGAACTTACAAATCAAACAGACAGGCTTCCAAACTGTCCCAACATTACATGCATCAATACCAAATCACAGTTACCAGAGAGGAAAGCATCAACATCTGGGTTTTCAAAGCCGGGGGGGCTCTCAACAACGGCTTCCCAGAGTCTCATCTGGTCAAATCACACAACACTTCTCAAAGTGAGCCCCAAAGCAAAGCCTCTCCTCAGGGCTTATATAGTCTTCTCCTAGCTCAGAGATTGTAACAACCTCCTTGACCCACTGCCCAATCACAAAGTATCAAGATGTGGGCTTCCCTGAAAAACAAGCCTCCCACCACAGGCTCCAGGTGCACTTAAGCTAGGGGCAGGGAAGATCTTTAAATCTGCATTTCCATTACAGTAGGGGCTCTTATTAACCCCATTTTATAGTTGAGCAGACTGAGATAAAGAGAAGTTAAGAGACTTGCCCAGGGTCACACAGCTGGTTAGTATACAAGGCCAGATTCGAGCTCAGGTCTTCCTGACCCCAAACCCAGAGCTCATTTGCTGGGCTGCTGACTGCCTCTGTTCATACCTCAAATCAGGATTAGGTTCAGTCTGCCGTTCTTGAGAAGCGGGAGCCTCTCCTCTCTCCTTCCCCTTCTGTTTTTTATCAGTTACCAAGTCCTCCCTGTTATACCTCTTAAAATCACTTTTCATCTGTCCCCTTCTCTCTGCTTCTGCTGATCATCACCAGCCGGGCAGGTTATTCCAAAAGCTTCCTAGGCTATCTTCCTGCCTCTCTGTCTGTCTGTCACCATGAAGTGAATGTGGTTAGTGGTGGATGTGTCCTCTACCCTTGCTAGATGTTGGACTTCTTGGGGTCAGGGATCATTTCTTTTTTTTTTTTTTACATTTAATTTTTATTTTATTTTTTTCTTAATTACATGTAAACAAAAATTTATTGACATTCATTATTTTAAAATTTTGAGTTCCAGATTTTCTCTGTACTTCCCTCTTCCCCTTCCTTGCGAAGGCAAGCAATTTGATATAGATTTTACATGTGTTGCTATGCAAGAGATTTCCATATTAGCCATGTTGCAAGAGAAAACACAGACCAAAAAACCAAAAATGATAAAGAAAGTGAAAATAGTGTGCTGTGACATGCATTCAGATTCAATCAGTTTTTCCTCTAGAAGTGAATGACATTTTTTTATCATAAAGTCTTCAGAATTGTTTTGGATCAGTCCTGTTCAAAGTAGCTAAATCCTTCACAGTTGATCATTGTACAGTATTACTCTTATTGTGTACAGTGTTCTCCTGGTTCTGCTCATTTCACTTTGCATCAGTTCATATAACTCTTTTCAGGTTTTTCTGAGGTCTGCCTGCTGATCATCCCTTATTACACAATCTGTCGTTTATATAATCTGTTCCACTGATCCACCACTCTATTTCTCAGCTATTACCAGATTGTTCTTATGATTACCACTTTGCAATACAGTTTGAGACTCCTAAGCTACCTTCCTTTACATTTTTTTCATTAATCTTGATATTGTTGGCCTTTTGTTCTTCCAGATAAATTTTTGGTAATTTGATTGGTATGTCAATGAATAAGTCAATTTTATTATGTTGGCTCAGCCTACCCATGAGCAAATCAATATTTCTCTAGTTTAGATATGTCTTTATTTGTGTGAAAATTGTTTTGTAATTGTATTTATATGGTTGCTGGGTTTGTCTTGGCAGATAGACTCCTAAGTATTTTAGGTTGTATACAGTTATTTTAAATGGGGTTTCTTTTTCTATCTCTTCCTGCTTGACTTTGTTGGCAGTATATCAAAATGCTGGTGATTTTTGTGGGTTTATTTTATATCCTACAACTTTGCTGAAATTGTTAATTATTTCAATTAGTCTTCAAGTTGATTCTCTGGGATTCTCTAAGTATGCCATCATATCATCTATAAAGAGGCATAGTCTTGTTTTTTCATTGCCCATTCTAATTCCTTCAATTTCTTTTTCTTATTGCTACAGCTAGCATTTCTAGTATAACATTGAATAATAGTGGTGATATAATAGACGCCCTTGCTTCACCCCTGATCTTATTGAAAAGGCTTCTAGCTTTTCCCCATTACAGATAATGCTTGCTAATAGTGGTTTTTTTTTAAATAGGAATGAGTGTTATATTTTGTCAAAAGCTTTATCTACATCTGTTGAGATAATCATATGATTTTTAGGGTTAGAGTCAGTGATACTTTTTTTGTTTGTTTTGTTCTTGATATGGTCAGTTAAGCTGACAGTTGTCCTGATATTGGACCAGCTCTGCATTCCTGATATAGATCCCAGGAATTTATAGCATATGATCTTTATTTTTTTTAATTTTTATTTTTTGGAGGGTAATTGGGGTTAAGTAACTTGACCAAGGTCACACGGCTAGGTTTTTTTGCTTGTGTATGTTAAGTGTCTGAGGCCGGATCCGAACTCAGGTCCTTCTGACTCCAGAGCCAGTGCTCTACTCACTGCGCCACCTTGCTGCCCCCAGCATATGATCTTTATGATAGGTTGCTGTAATCTACTTGTTAGCATTTTATTTAAAATTTTTCATCAATATTGATTAGGGAAATTAGTCTTTAGTTTTCTTCCGTTGTTTTTGCCCTTTCTCGTTTAGATATCAGCACCATATTTGTGTCATCAAAAGAATTTGGTAGGACTCCTTCTTTGCCTGTTTTTACATATGGTTTATATAATGTTGGAATTAATTGTTTTTTAACTGTTTGGTAGAATTTACTTGTGAATTTATCTGGCCTTGGGGATATTTGCTTAGAGAACTCATTTATTCTTTGTCCAATTTCTTTTTCTAATATAGGGTTCTATTTCTTCTGTTTATTTGGGCAATATTCATTTTTGTAAATATTCATCCATTTCACTTAGATTGTCAGATTTATTGACATATAATTGGGCAAAATAGCTCTTAGTAATTGCTTTAATTTCATCAACATTGGTAATGAATTCATCCTTTTCATTTTTGATACTGGTATTTTGATTTTCTTTTTTTTATCATTAAATTAACCAGTAGTTTATCTAATTTTTTGGCAAGACCAGATCCTAGTTTATTTATTAATCCAGTGTTTTATTTATTTTGATTTTATTAATTTCTTCTTTGATTTTCAGGATTTCTAATTTGCTGTTTAGTTGGGGATTAAAACTTTTTTTTTAATTGCATGCCAAATTTATTGATCTTCCCTTTATCTGTTTTATTGATGTAAGCATATAAAGACAAAAATTGTACTGCTTTGGCTGCATCCCACAAATTTTGGTGTGTTGTCTAACAGTTTTCTTTCTCTTGAATGAAATTATTGATTTTTTTAATGATTTGTTCTTTGACCCACTCATTCTTTTTTTTTTTAAACAACTGCTTTATGAACTTCTGTTTTACATCATTCATTTCCGCCAGATTTTGAGTTACAATCATTTTCCCCCCATTATTCCCGTACCCAACCTCCCAGAATAGTAGTCCCACAAGATATCACTTCCTCCAATCTGCTCTCTCCCATACCTTCTCCCATACGCCCATCGACTTTTCCATTAGAGGAAGGTGAATCTTTGTGTCCCAATGCCTGCACATCTTATCTCCCTATTACAAGCATCACCCATTCCTTCTTGGGAGATAAGTAATTCAGTATATGTTGTACATGTCTAGCTATGCAAAACATTATCATAGTAGATATATTGTACAAGGCTGCTTATAATTCCCTCCACTCATCCCACCCCCCACCTGGTCCATTCCCTACATGATCCTGTCCCTCTTCTATAGTGGGTACTTCCAACCTCCCCTCACCCCAAGGATGCCCTCCATCCATCATCCCTCCTCTCATCCCCCTTCCACCTATCCTGCTGCAGGTTGAGATATCCCATTTAGTATGTATGTCATTTTCTCTCTGAACCAAATTCAATGTGAATGTGGTTTTGCCTTTTTAGCCTTCCTTATTCTCCCCTCCTTTGCAACCACTTCCCCTTGCTTCTTCTACATGGGATAGTTTACCCTACCCTGTCTCTCCCCATCTCCTCTTTCCACTTTCCTCTCTCACCTCATAATTTCATCCCTTGAGTATTCTCCCTTCCCAACAAATTCAACCTATGCCCTCTATCCATATATACTGTAACCACATACACACACATTCACATATGTATTCATATTACCACACCCCCTTCTTCCATTATTTTCATAGTGAGAAAGATATCATCAGTCACAGATATTGCTTTTCCATATAGGAATGTAAATAGTTCAACTTTGATAAGTTCCTTTTGATTTTTTTTCCCTGATTACCTTCTCAGGCATCTCTTCCTTCTTGTGTCTGGATGTCAAACTTTCTATTCAACTCTGGTTTTTTCCTCAAGAATGCTTGAAAGTCCTCTATTCCACCGAATGACCATATTTTCCCCTGAAACAAAATACTCAGTTTTGCTGGGTAGGTCATCCTTGGGTTCATTCCCAGTTCTTTTGCCCTCTGGAATATCATATTTCATGCCCTTCAATCCCTCAGTGTAGAAGCTGCCAGGTCCTGGGCTATTCTGATTGTGTTTCCACAATATTGAAATTGTTTCTTCCTGGCTGCTTGTAGTATTTTCTCCTTGATCTGGGGATTCTGGAACCTGGCTATAATATTCCTGGGAGTTTTCTTTGGGATCTTTTTCAGGAGGTGATTGGTGGATTCTTTCAACCTCTATTTTGCCCTCTGTATCTAAAACATCAGGGCAGTTTTCCTTGAGAATTTCTTGAAGGTGATTTCTAGGTTCTTTCCTTGATCATGGCTTTCAGGTAGTCCAATAATTTTTAAATTGTCTCTCCTGGATCTATTTTCCAGGTCAGTGGTTTTTCCCATGAGATATTCACATTGCCTTCTATTCTTTCATTTGTTTGGATCTGCTTAACAGCATCTTGATTTCTCATAAAGTCATTAGCTTCCATTTGCTCCAGTCTAACTCTGAAGGAATGAATCTCCTCGGTGAACTTTTGAGATTCTTTTTCCATCTGGCAAATTCGACTTTTTAAGGCATTCTTCTCCTCATTGCCCTTTGGGCCTCCTTTGCCATTTGAGTTAGTCTATTTTTTAAGGTGTTGTTTTCCTCAGTCAGGCTGTTGACCCTCATTTCATACTTTTCCTGTATCCTTCTCATTTCTCTTTCCAATTTTTCCTCCACTTCTCTTATTTGATTTTTAAAGTCCTTCTTAAGGTCCTCTATGGCCTGCAACCCGCTCATGGTTTCCCCTGGGGCTTTTGGAGCAGGACTTCTGACCTCACAGTCCTTTTCCCGCTCTATGCCCCCAAAATAGGAGTCTAGGGCTGCATTTTTCTGTTTCCTTTGCCTTGGCATGTTGCCACTTAATTGCTTGACTTTTGGGCTTGTTGCCACACTATGGCTTTAAGGCCAGCTAGAGGAATTTTCGTCCCGAACGTGTGTGGGGGGCAACTTCCGTTTCTGGCAAGCTGTAAACCCACCCACAACTTCCACCCTAGATCACAATCCAGATCCCGGGAGGTTAAAGCAAGAGCTATTACCCCCCAAAGACTGATCGCTGGATCTCCCTACAGTTCTGCAGGCTGGGAGCCGGGGCTGCCTCTGAAAACTACGGGAGGCATGTCTCCTCAGCGGCTTCTAGCCCCCAGGGGAGGAAGCTGATGCATTCCCCAAATACAGGTCCCAAAGTCCATAGGACACTAACCTCTTACTTTGTCCTAGGCATGTCTATGTTGATAATTCTGGAGTTGCCACAACTCCTGGTGTTCTGGGGTTCCTCCAGCTGGCTGCTGGCCCTGCCGCCCTGGGGCTAAAACCTCGGCTCACGTGGACCTGGGCTCGGCTCGGCTCGGCTCGGCTCCTGCGCACCGCGCGCTGCCGGCTCCCAGACCGCTGCGCTGGTCCTTCCTGCAGGGCTGCTGGGCTGTCCTCAGCGGGAGGTTAGCTTCTCTGTGTCGTTCTGTGGGTGCTAGGGCTCCAGAAGTTGTTCACAGGCCTTTTTTACATAGTTTGTGGGGAATCTGGGGGCAGAGAGGCTTGGAAGAGCTGTTTCTACTCTGCCATCTTGGCTCCGCCCACCTCCCCCTCATTCTTTAGGATTAGATTATTTAGTTTCCAATAATTTTAATCTACATTTCCACAGCCCTTTGATTATAATTTTTATTGTATTATGGTTCTGAAAAGGATGTATTTAATATCTCTGATTTTCTGCATATGGTTGTGAGGTTTTTATGCTTTAATACGTGGTCAGTTTTTTTATAGGTGGCCTGTACAGCTTAGAAAAAGGTATATTTCTTTCTATTCCCATTCAGTTTTCTGCAGATGTTTGTCATATATAACTTGAAAATTCTCTTCATCTTCTTCTTTCTTGTTTATTTTATAGTTAGATTTATCTAGTTCTGAGAGGGGAAATTTGAGGACCTTCACTAGTATGGGTTTATTTTCTACTTCCTCCTGTAACTCATTTAAATTTTCCTTTAAGAATTTGGATGCTATGTCATTTGATCCGTATATAATATTGATATTACTGCATTGTCTGTGGTACCTTTTAGCATAATGTAGTTAGCCTGTGTCTCTCTTTTAATTAATTCTGGTTTTGCTTTTGCTTTTGCTTTGTCTGATGATTGCTATCTCTACTTTTTTAACCTCCTCTGCAACATAGTAGAGATTCTCCTCCAGCCCCTTATTTTAACTTTGTGTGTCAAACAGCGTATTGCTGGATCCTGATTTTTAATCTGCTCTGCTCTCTGCTTCTGTTTTATGGGTGAGTTCATCCCAGTCACATTCATGGTCATGGTTTTAATTACTTCCCTAATAATATATAATAATAAAATCAAGTCTTTCCCTCCATCTTATTTTTCTCTGTTTATCCTCCTCCTCATTCCTCTCTCTCTCCCCACTCCTGTCCTTCTCCTCCCCCTTCCTAGGGCCCTCCTCAAATGTCTTTCTTGCTTCTGACCGCTACCTCCCTTAAATAGCCCTCTCTTTTATCAGACCCCCTCCCTTTCTCTTATCTCTTACCAGTCAAACTGATTTTGTATATTATTCCTTCTTTGAGCCAATTCTGATAAGAGTAATTTTTAAGCATTGCCTGGTACCACATTTTCCATTTGGCCAATTCTGTTTCTAAAGGAGTTTTTTTCTTCTGTGACTCTCTTTCCATTTGGTCAGTTCTGCTTTTAAGGGCATTTTTCTCTTCAGTACATTTTTGTGCTCTTTTCCCCCATATGTGCCTCTTTTACCAAGCTGTTGACCTTTTCCAGTTTCTCCTTTACCTCTCTTATTTGATGTAGTCATCTCTGGCAATAATAGCAGAGGTCTCTACTTAGAATCATTGATTTTGTGTTGGAAAGAACCATGGAGAATCCCACCACCTAATTTTACAAATGAAAGTGTGAAGGCCAGAGAAGCCAAATAACTTGGCCCAAAGCACATGCATCTGGCAGGAGGCAGAGCTGAGACTTGTTCCCAGGTCTGCCAACTTCAGAGCCAGGGCTCTTTCCATTGTTCCCATTCTCCTCAAGCCCCCAAAAATGTTTTGTGTCAAGGGCTAATTTTGAATTGATTGCACTGAGGTAGCTGTTCTGCTTTGTATAAGACTCCTACCCAGAAGCAAGTGATCTACAAACAATTTGACACCGGTTTCTCCACAAGCATGTGAGTGAGGCCTTTGCAGTTGTTCTTTATCCCTCAAGAGGTATAGTTCTTCCATTAGCCGTGGGACCTAAGACCAGTTTCCTTCTGGGAAGGGGGTGTGGCAAGCATAGCAAAGTATGGGGTAATAACTTCAGAAATTCACAGTTGCATCTGAATTTGACACAATTTCCTAAATTTTGTTCCTGAAGACAGACTTATTTTTTGTCTGATGTCTGCCTGGTTCTAGGAAGCTGTACGTTGATATACACACCTGTGATTTTGTAGAGTTGTGTCTTAGCCTGAGCAATGAAGAGAAAGATAAGGAAAGGAAATGAGATGTTTCTTCTCCACCATTAGGAAGGAGAATATTGTTTTTGTAGTCTCTGAAGAGGAAGTCCTTGGTGTGGGGCTCTACAGCAGGCCTTCCTTTGTGTCTGGCTGCGCTCCCAAAGATTGGGCTGCTGCTGCCTTTGTAGGAGCCACGTGCTTACTGCTGCCGCCATCTTCCTCCTACCCCTTCTCGTTCCCAGAATGTTCCTGTTGTA